>WNWU01000083.1:914323-945543 GCA_012654045.1 Ptyas mucosa
TAGAATAGAATAGAATAGAATAGAATAGAATAGAATAGAATAGAATAGAGGAGAGGAGAGGAGAGGAGAGGAGAGGATAGAACAGAGGATAGGATAGGATAGGATAGGATAGGATAGGATAGGATAAGAATATAAATGAATAGAATAGAACAGAGGATAGCATAGCATAGCATAGGATAAGAATATAAATAGAATAGAATAGGTATGTAATTGCATTATCGATGCATTATATAGAATAAATATGTACACGAAAGGAAGAATAACAAAAATAATGTGTATGTACTCAGGAGATATACTGTTATTGGAGCACACTTAAGATCAAAATTGTGATAAAAAATGAAAAAAAACTGTTTAATAAAAACTATTTTTTAAAAAAAATAGAACGGAATGGAATAGAAAATAGAATAGAATTGGAATGGAATGGAATGGAATGGAATGGAATGGAATGGAATGGAATAGAATAGAATAGAATAGAATAGAATAGAATAGAATAGAATAGAATAGAATAACAGAGTTGGAAGGGACCTTGGAGGTCTTCTAATCCAACCCCCTGCTTACGCAGGAAGCCCTACACCACTTCAGGCAAAGGAAAAGCGTATGTGTGTTCGCCATTTTTACGTGGAGACCTAAGATCCTGGTTTGAACAAGGGGCATCCAAGCTTTATATAACGTAGGGTTTCACCAAGTCTAAATTTGGCACTGGGTCACCCTCTTTTGAGTTGGCACAAGTCCCCGAAGCTGAAAGTCGCCCAACAATTTTGCATCAAATGCTGACATGCATTCAAACTATTTTGACTAAGGTTGGCTGATAACTTAAAGCTGGCTGGAGTATTAAATTTTTTTGTAAGCGTAATCTTTTTTTTCTTTTTAACAAAGCCGTCATCGATCTTGGGTTGTTGTTTGTTTGTTTTTTGTTTTTTTTAAAAAAGGAAAATCTGGAGAAAGTGCAAATGCAAAAGGCGATGGAGAGAGAATCCACTGAATCACCTATACTTATCAATACTCACTGGATTTCCGATGAATTCATGATTATAATATAATAACAATTGTTAGGGGTGTGCATTAGTACCACCTCTGTAATTGAGTAGATTAAGCAGCTCCTATAAACAGCAGCCCCTGGAGATCTGGCCATAATAGGAGGACTAATATACTTAGGGTTGTCAATATTTGTTTTTCAGTTGGCTGGCTGGGGAATTCTGGGAGTTGGAGTCTACAGGTCTTAACATTGCCACAGTTGGACATTCCTGAATTAAAGCTCAGGGCATTCTCCTGAGTCTTCTGAGGTTATGGAAACCAGGTATGTAGATTTGACTGATTCAAGAAAAGACACCTAATTGCACACAAAATCTTTCTATCTATCTTTCTTTCTTTCATTCATTCATTCATTCTTCCTTTTTTCTTTCTTTCATTCATTCCTTCATGTCTTTCCTTCCTTCATTGTTTCATTTTCTTTCTTTCCTTCTTTCTTTCGTTTCTTCTTTCATTTTCTTTCCTGCATTCTTTCAGTTCTTTCTTTCCTTCATTCTTTCATTTCCTTCTTTGATTTCCCTCTTTCTTTCGTTCATTTTTTCATTTCTTTCTTTCCTGCATTCTTTCAGTTCTTTCTTCCCTTCATTCTTTCATTTCCTTCTTTCTTTCGTTCATTTTTTCATTTCTTTCTTTCCTTCATTCTTTCATTTCTTTATTTCCTTCATTCCTTCATTTCTTTCTTTCCCTCATTCTTTCATCTCTTTCTTTCTTTTTTTCGAAAAGTGCAAGATGTTACTGACAGCAAATCAGAACTGACAGCCATATGGGCAACTATTGGAGAGCTCTCTGGTTTTTTTGCAATAGAAAAGCATAATAAATATGTGTGTTTTAAGCGGGCCTCGGAACAGCGGGATTAACAATATGGGGTTTCTCCCTGCTCCAAAAGAACAGTTCTACCTTTCTGCAGTCGCTGCCCTCCACATTCACAGGATGACACAATTTTGAGGACAGCATGGGAGTTGTAGCCCCCCCCCCCCATGATTAAAGAGCACCAAGCTGATGGTTGGGAGTGGGGGGACAACCGGCAGATAATCCAAAATCCAGGGCTGGTAAGCAGCTTCAAAAGGTGGATGACTTGCCTCTGCATTTACATGCTAAACCACAACTAATTCCATCTGGGCTTATTCATGTGATCCAATTGCTTGAGTTCACACAATACGTTGAATCTTCAATCAGCTAGCCATCTTTCAGCCTAATGTATTGTGAATAGCTGGCCGAAGGACATAGAGGACCCTATCCTGTTCACGCAATGGGCTAATTCTGCTGTACCATCACTGACTTAACTTGATTCAAATTAAAAACAGTTCACGCAGGCAAAACCATAAATCCTAACCGTGTTTGGATTCAAGCAACCCACTAAGTCAAATTCTGGACAATCAGCATAAAACCATAATAGGGCTGGAAGGGATCTCAGAGGTCTTCTAGTCCAACCTCCTACTCAAGCAGGAAACTCTACCTTGCCAGACAAGCGGCTGTCTACTAGTCTATTCTTGAAAAACTTCCAGGGTTGGGGCACTTAACAACTTCTGGTGGCAAGCCGTTCCACTGATCAATTGTTCTCACTGTCAGGACATTTCTCTTAGGTTGAATCTCTCCTTAATTAATTTCAACGGCTTGTTGAATGCCTAAAAGGGAATCATTTTGTAACATTGGCCATGTTGTATCATTTTCTCCCTCATTTTGTACCTTGCAGGATACTTTCATGTCAACATAGGCCATGAACATAACAATGTTACATCTTTTCCTGTTCCTTTCTAAGCAATTTTAATTCCTTAGAATTAGAGTCTTGTGTTTGTTTGTTTTGGGGTTGAGAGTTGTACATTTTCTTCAGATCTTCCAAGTCCTTTTCCTTTTGCTGTTCCTTTTTTTTTTCATCCTTCTTTCCACTCAGTATTTCCTTCTTTATTCCATCTCAACCCTGCCTATTTTACACCTTTGCCATTTTTTTTCTCTTAATCACATCCCTCTAACTCTCTCTTGCACTAACTCAAGAGTAGTGGGCATCCAGTTCCTATTGTGGTTCTAAAGTCTCATTTATATGCAAGATTATATATGGATGACTAGTTTATATCTTCGCATTAATTTAAGCAGTTACGGAAAATGATCGCTCTCTGATGATTCACTTATTTGTAAGGTGTATGTCAGTCCCACCCTGCCCTTCAAGAGCTCCAGACACGGTGCTTAACACTTCTTGCCTCATGTGTTTCATTCGTAACAACAGCCCTGTGAGGTAGCCGAGGCTGGGAGAGAGTGTTTGGCCCCGAGAGCTTTTGTGGACCAGGGGGAAGAGAATCTGTGCTTGGAGGTGCTTGGTAGTCTAAGAAAGAAAATCCCATTTCCATGCCGCGTGTATACCTGGTTCCTATTTTTATCCTGTTATTTTTAATGTATTTAATGTTTTCATATTCTTGCTTTTCTTGTGTTGTAAGCCATCACGAGCCACTTCAGTATAGATGGTCGGTGTAGTCCTCAACCTACGACCACAATTGAGCCCAACATTCATTAAGTGAGTTATGCCCCATTTTACAACTTTTCTTGCCACGGTTGTTAAGTGAATCGTTGCAGATATTAAGTTAGTAACATGGTCCATCTTTCTCTCTCTCTCTCTCTCTCTCCCTCCCTCCCTCCCCCCCATCTCTTTCTCTCCCCCCATCCATGGATGGATGGATGGATGGAAAGAGAAAGATGGAAATAGATCTCAAATCCCTGTTTTTCTATGTTGTTATAGATGCATTCTGGAGACAGTATATTGCTCTCATTTATGTTTCAGCTGCAGCAAACATCTGGGCAATATTAAAGCAGGGGAAAGGTTGGGGGTTTAACCCCTCTTTCTGGCTGCCTGGCTTTGGAGTACAATGGAAAAAAACAATGTTTCAGCACTATTTCATTTGACCAGATGTACATTTTAATTAAAGTTTGCTCCATTGATATCTGTTCGGTTTCTTGGAGTAATTGCACACCACTCTGTTAATTAACAGCTGGGAGGCTATCAGCTTATGGGTCATTATTTCTGTAGTGGCCGAGAAAGTCTAGTCATTCTATTAGTTCATTCACAGAATCCGAGATAATCCCACATTTTGTGGAAGGCCAGTTCTTAGGAGAAAGAGGAGATCTGAAATGACAACCTTTCTACAGGGGAGAAGTTCACGATGAAGGGCTTGTGTTTTTTTTATCCACTTGGGGAATCCTAACACCAAAATGAAGCCAACTTGAAATATTTTCATCCCAAAATAGCAGTCTGAAGTTGTAGTAAATTAGAACAGACATAGAACAACAGGAGTTGTTCACCTTTTGGCTGAAATCTTGTAGACAAGGTAAGGTAGAAATATACAAAGAGGTTTGTTTCAATGGTAAAAGGTAAAGGTTCCCCTCGCACATACGTGCTACTCACTCCTGACTCTAGGGAGCGGTGCTCATCTCTGTTTCAAAGCCGAAGAGCCAGCGCTGTCCAGAAGACGTCTCTGTGGTCACGTGGCCGGCATGACTCAACGCCAAAGGTGCACGGAACACTGTTCCCTTCCCACCAAAGGTGGTCCCTATTTTTTCTACTTGCAGTTTTTTACCTGCTTTCGAACTGCTAGGTTGGCAGAAGCTGGGACAAGTCACGGGAGCTCACCCCATTAGGTGGCGCTAGGGATTCGAGCCGCTGAACTTCTGACCTTTCGATTGACAAGCTCAGCATCTTAGCTACTGAGCCACCATGTCCCTGTTTCAACAGTAGTAGCCTGTAATACTGCATTCTAACCACTGTGCCACCAAGGCTCTTACCTTGTCTACAAAGTAAGAGCCGTGGTGGCACAGTGGTCACAATGCAGTATTGTAGGCTACTTCTGCTGACTGCCAGCAGTTGAATCCTGACCAGCTCAAGGTTGGATAGTACAGTGGTCTAAAGCCCTGTTATTAACATCAGCTGCCTGCAATTATTGCAGGTTCGAATCTCACCAAGGCTCAAGGTTGACTCAGCCTTCCATCCTTTCTAAGGTAGGTAAATTGAGGACCCAGTTTGTGGGGGCAATAAGCTGACTTTGTATAAATATACAAAAGTATGAAGGCTATTGCTTAGCACATTGTAAGCCGCCCTGAGTCTCCGGAGAAGGGCGGCATATAAATCAAATTTAAAAAAAAAAAAAAGGTTGATTCAGCCTTCCATTCTTCTGAGGTCAGTAAAATGAGGACCCAGATTGTTGGGGTCAAGAGGCTGACTCTGTAAACCATTTAGAGAGGGCTGGAAAGCACTGTGAAGTGGTATATAAGTCTAAGTGCTATTGCTTTAGTGAAAGATAAATAAATGATGGATGGACAGACAGACGGACGGACGGCAGGAAGGACGGACGGACAGAAGGACGGATGGATGGATGGGCAGACAGACAGATATAGATGATAGATAAACAGGCAGGCAGGTGGCGCAATGGTTAGAATACAGTATTGCAGGCTAATAATGCTGACTGCCGGCTGCCAGAAGTTCGGCAGTTCGAATCTCACCGGCTCCAGGTTGACTCAGCCTTCCATCTTTCCAAGGTTGGTAAAATGAGGACCCAGATTGTTGGGGGCAAGAGGCTGACTCTATAAACCATTTAGAGGGGGCTGTAAAGCACTGTGAAGCAGTATATAAATCTAAGTGCTATTGCTGTTGCTACAAATAATTCCTTGGTTTACGAGCACAGTTGAGACCAGAATTTCCATCGCTAAGCAAGGCGGTTTGAGTGAGCCATAGCCGATTTTACAACTTTTTTCTCTCTTGGCTGTTAAGCGAATCACTGTGGTTGTTCAGTGACCCATGCAGTTGTTAAGCAAATCCAGCTTAACATCTATCAACATCCCAACACTTTGACAGCTGAGATTTTGGAACCTGTCCTGAAAAAAGGGAAGGCTTAAATCTGTGGCCTCTTGCTGTTCTCCTTCATGGATTATCCCAAAGGGGTCTGCAAAGACTGGGTCAGAAAAAATAAAGATGGTGGCCATGATCATGTGATCGAAGCCCCACCCTCCCTATTATGAACATTGTTGACTCCTCCCCCAAGACTCCATTGGATCATCTCTACTTGAGTTTTACAGCTGAACAAATGTGGTTGCCACAAAATTCCCAGGCAGAGATTAAAATTGTGTTAACTGTCCGTCCCCTCCAAATGGATTGAGAATAATTTTGATCAATCGGGAGCACCGACTGGAACAGCTGAATCAAATTGATGAGTTCTGTTGGAGCCATTAAATACAACCGACTGCCTTTCATAGCCCGACTCTCCCTAAAATCAATTCAGCTCCGATTTGGAGATTTGGTCTGGATGTCCAAATTCAACTCTCTTGATTTTCAAATCAATCGAAATATTAAAATTATACCTGAACCCATTTCACACACACCCCTTAGTACATTCAGAGAATTCCTTGCTTCTCTGAATATGAAAATGTTTTGCTTGCTTTCCCATGGCAGGGATGCTGCTATTTTTATTCTACTGGGATTTTTTAAAAAAATAAAATAAACTGACTAATTATTCTAAACCATCCTGATTCAACCTTCTCCTTACCTCCGATTGAACAAATAGGATTTCTTCCTGACCGGGGGGGGGGGGGGGGGGGAATGGGTGGAGATAAAGATTTATAACCCAGACGATCTGCATTTGTGGGTGTTACGCTGTGTGTGAGCAAGAATCTTTTGCTTTTAAATTGTCGTTTCCAGGAAAATGAACCATCAAGATGCCTCTGCTTTCTAGACTCACAGTCTCTGGTCTTAATGAAAAAAAATATATATATCTTTCAAGGCTGACACCAGGGGTTTTCTTACAGATTTTATGATTAGAGCTCTCCTACTTCTTTGTACCATTTCCAGATTTGAGGAAATTAGACATATTCTTGACATTTAGACTTAACAAAGACATGAAGACATCGGGAGTGACTTCAAAGGGGAATCAGATAATAGGATGAATGGGAGAGGGGGGGGGGTGAAAAACAGATGCAAAAAAAAAAAATGCAGCCAGACAGGGTGGAAAAATTATTCCCCTTGGATCGATCTGAGCAAATTCAGTTTGCTAAGTACATTCAAGCTGACTTAAAGGTACCTCCTTGCAAAGGGGCCTCAAAACTAGAGCAGATATGACAGAGATAGAATACAAATATTTTTTTAAAAAAAACCCCACAAATCTCTAGGGTTCCCTTGGCTCTTGAGCATCTCAGCTGACCTGAAAAAAGATTTTCTCTGATCTCATGCTTTTAGCAGCTGCGGGTTATACAAAAATATATATATATATCAGTAGCTTTGCAAGACAAGGAGTTGCCTTCAGCGCGTCTCTGTTTGCAAGATTTGGTGACTACAACTCTGGCAACACAGAGGGGTCCTCGACTTACAACCCCAACTGAGCCCCAAATTTCCGTTGCTAACCAAGACAATCAAGTGAGTTTTGCCCAGTTCATTGACCGTGATTGTCACAGCGCTTAAGTGAATCCCTGCAGTTGTTCAGTTAGTCACACGGCCGTTAAACAAATCCGGCTTCCCCATTGACTTCGCTTATCACAAGGTGGCAAAAGCGGACGACGTGACACTGCAACGGTCATAAATACGAACCAGTTGCCCATCGCCCAAATTTTAATCACGTGACCATGGGGGGGGAATGCTGCAACGCTTGTAAGTGTGAAAAACGGTCATAAGTCACTTTTTGGAGTGCCGTTGTAACTTTGACTGGTCACTAAATGAACGGTTGTAAAATCAAGGACCACTTGTGAAGATGATGTACTCATGTTGGATGGGACCTTGGAGGCCTTCTAATCAGGGGTGAAATCCAGCAGGTTCTGACAGGTTCTGGAGAACCCGTAGCGGAAATTTTGAGTAGTTCGGAGAACCAGCAAACACCCCCTCTGGCTGGCCCCAGAGTGAGAAGGGAATGGGGATTTTGTATCATCCTTCCCCCAGGAGTGGGGAGGAAATGGGGATTTTGCAGTATCCTTCCCCTGCCGCACCCACCAAGCCACGCCCACCAAGCCATGCCCACAGAACCAGTAGCAAAAAAAAAATAAATATGAATTTCACCACTGCTTCTAATCCAATTCCTTGCTCAAGCAGGAGACCCTATATCAGTGATGGCTAACCTTTTTGCCATTGCGTGCCAAAAGTGGGGGGAGCGTGTGGGGTCGCGGGTGCAGGTGCCCACATCCATAATTCAATGCACCCTGCCCTCCCACATGTGACCCTTCACTTCCCCCTGCTTTTGGCACGTGATGGCACAGTGAGCCCGGTAGGTCCGTTTTTCCCCCTTCCCAGGCTCCAGAGGCTTTCTAGGAGCCTGGGGAGGGCAAAAACCCCCTTCCCCATCCCACCCAGTGGCCGTCTGTAGGCCGGAAACATCCAGTTTCCTGACTTCCGGTGGGACCGGAAGGCCTGAAAATCAGTTGGCTGGTGTGTGCATGTGCGCTGGAGCTGAGCTAGGGCAACACTCGCGTGCCCACCAATATGGCTCCGCGTGCCACCTGTGGCACCCGTGCCATAGGTTCGCCATCACGGCCCGATATCATGTCAGACAAGTGGCTGTCCCGTCTGTTCTTGAAAGCCTCCAGTGATGGAGCACCCACAACGTCTTGAAGGCAAGTTCTTCCACTGATTAATTGTTCTAACCGTCAGGAAATTTCTCCTTCGTTCTAGATTGCTGCTCTTCTTGATTAGTTTCCATCCATTCCTTGTCCTGCCCTCAGCTGCTTTGGAGAATAGGTTGCCCCACCCTCCCCCATCTTCTTTGTGGCAGCCCCTCAAGTACTGGAAGTCAGCTGGTGATCTTATTTTTTTTAATTTTTTTTAAATTTTATTTATTTATTTTGTCAAGCGTATAAACATGATTATGAATACATGAAATGAATACGAATAAAAGGGGACATTAGGACAGGGACGGTAGGCAGGCTGATGCGCTTATGCACGCCCCTTACAGACCTCTTAGGAATGGGGTGAGGTCAACAGTAGACAGTCTAAGGCAGGGGTGTGCAACCTTAAACACTCAAAGAGCCATTTGGACTCCTTTCCCACAGAAAAGAAAACACCGGGAGCCACAAAACCCTTCCCATGCCTGACTATTTCTTGAGCGGCCACAAAACTAGCATAGGTCGTTGAATTAAACGTTCTCTTTTCTTCTGAAACTTTTCTTTTCTTGGATTTATCCATGGTTGGACTACCAAGGGTTGAAAAGCCCAATAAATCGCGTGCCGGCGGATGTCGCACATCGGCGGTTGCGACGCATATTTTGAGTGACAGGGAGCCGTAGCAGAGGGGTGAAAGAGCCGCATGCAGCTCCAGAGCCGCAGGTTGCTGACCCCTGGTCTAAGGTTAAAGTTTTGGGGTTTTGTGGAAGAAACCACAGAGTCAGGTGGTGCATTCCAAGCATTAACCACTCTGTTGCTGAACTCAAATTTTCTGCAATCGAGTTTGGAGCGGTTCACCTTAAGTTTGTATCTATTGTGCGCTCGTGTATTGTTCTTGGAACAATTCATCTTCCTCAGCCCTAGGAAGAAGGCGGCAAGGGCAAATGATTTCGGAAAACGTTGCCAAGAAAACCACAAGGACTAGTCCAGGCATTCATCAGCAGTCAACATTGTCTCAAAGGCACCGAAACAAAATCTTTGGAGAAGTCACAGATTTGAAGCCTTGTCTTTCCTTCTGGGCTGAATTAACATTCCCTGAACTTTAGGACTGAGCAGACGCCTGCTTAGAAAAATTAAAAATTATATCCCGATCTCACATAATTTTTCATTCCCTGACTTACCCCTGGCTATGTCTGCCTTAGCTTTCCTTAGTGATTCATTTTCTCCCATCTGCCCACCTTCCTCGTATTTTCCTTTTTTTCCCCAATCCAACAGTGCCAGAAAAATTTAAACGATGTTAAAAATTATTGTTATTATTATAATTGTTGGTATAAACCCCCTTCCAGGAACTCCATGATAATATGCCAAGCATTTCCATATGAAATTAGAATGAAGGGAGAGATTCATTTTTTTAAAGGAAAAAAACAATCCCCATTGCTATACAGAAGGCAACATTTATCAATATGCTAAAACATAATACTCAAACCTTGGCAAGGATTGGTTGGGTGGGGAATATCAAGGTTTATCTTCTTTTTCATATTCCGACCCCCCTGTGAATCACCAAGTTGTTAAACTTGGAGTGGTGAGGTTTTAGTGAGATTAGAAATAAAATTCAATGCTGGGTTTGTACTGTCCATTTAACCCGGTTTACTGAATTAAGGGAAGACGGTGGCTCAGTGGCTAAGATGCTGAGCTTGTCGATCGAAAAGTCGGCAGTTCCGCGGTTCGAGTCCCTAGTGCCGCGTAACGGGGTGAGCTCCCATGACTTGTCCCAGCTTCTGCCAACCGAGCAGTTCGAAAGCATGTAAAAAAAATTCAAGTAGAAAAATAGGAGCCACGTTTGGTGGGAAGGGAACAGCGTTCCGTGTGACTTTGGCGTTGAGTCATGCCGGCCACAGGACCACGGAGACGTCTTTGGACAGCGCTGGCTCTTTGGCTTTGAAACGGAAATGAGCACTGCCCCCTAGGGTCGGGAATGACTAGCACATATGTGCGAGGGGAACCTTTTTACCTTTACTGAATTAATAATACTGCTCTATACTGCACTGTACGCAGTTCTAGTCACCATGATACAGAATAGTATCTAAAATCTTGGAAAATGTGCAGAGAAGAAGAACAAAAATTATTAAAGAGGCTGGAGGCTAAGACATACAATGAACGATTGTGGGAGCTGGGTTTGTCTAGTCTAACAAAGAGAAGAACTAGGGATGATGTGATAATGGTCTTTCAGTTCTTGACGGCCTGTCCCAGAGAAGAGGGGGTTGATTTATTCTCCAAAGCACCCGCAGGCAGGACAAGAAGCAATGGAGGGAAACTTCCCCCGTCTAGAACTAAACAGAAATTTTCTGATTGTGGGAACAGTGTCATAGCTTGCGTTCTGAAGTTGTGGGGACTCCATCACTGGAGGTTTTCAAGAAGAGATTGGACAACCATTTGTATCAGGTTTGTATAAGGTCTCCTGCCTTGTGCAAGGGGTGGTTCTGGAAGACCTCTTGAGGTCCCTTCTAACCCTATGATTCTATGTTCCAACTGGCATAAAAGACTGATTTAAAATATATACCGTATTTTTCGGAGTATAAGATGGACCTTTTCCCCCCCTAAAAGGGGGTGAAAATTTGGGTGCGTCTTATACACCGAATGTAGCCCCACCCACCCACTGCTCCCCACCCTTTGGCCTCTGCCTCCCAGCAATTTACCTCCTTGCGGCAAGCAGCCTGAAAAAAACGGCCCATTTCAGCTTCAGCACAGCCTGATTAGCACAAGCAGCTGATTGTTGGTTGGATCGGCCTCCCAACTCTCAGCTGTTCCAGGCTGCAGGGATTGTCATGGCCTATTGCTGCGCGGGCCTCTGCTGCTTGCTGCAAGGAGGTAAATTGCTGGGAGCAGATTTTTTTTTTCCTTGTGCTAATCAAGCTATACTGAAAACGAAAATGAAAGTAAAGAAGGCTGTTTGCTGTTTGCTGCAACGAGGCAAAATTGCTGGGAGGCAGAGGCAGATTTCTTTTTCTCGTTTTTCTCGTTTTCCTCCCCAAAAAAAGGTAGGTGAGTCTTATACTCCGAAAAATATGATATATTCATCCATCCATTCAATTTCTATAACTAATGCTCAAGTTATCCAAGGGACTCTAACCCTAGTTAACCAAACCGCCTCAGTTCACCCAGCATGGCCAGCCCACAAATGTCTAACCGAGATTAGACTCGGCCATCTTAACTCATGGCTCAAATGGAGCTTTGGATGCAAAAGAAAACTTTGTTTTAATTTGCAGGGCCCCCTCTGGCCTGTTCGATTTCTTTTTCTAGCGGGAAAAAAAAAGGCTATTTCTCAAAACTTTAAAGGGAGGGAGGGAGGTATTAGAGAAAACAGTCTCTCCAATTTTATTATTTCTCCAGAGCTTTTCAACTATTAGTCCACTGTGAAAAATTGGACTCAGTGGACAGCCTTCATGATACAATTATTCAAGAAATGACTCATGATCCAACTTTTTTTCTTCTTCTCTCTCTCTGTGTGTAAAAAGGACAGACTCGGATGGAGTAAGAAAGAAGTCTGTTTATTTTCCAACAGTTGGCCCTGATCCAACATGTCTTGCTTTCCATTGAATTTCATTTCATTCTCTTGGGAGAAAAAATCGTGGGGAAGGATAAGAACCTATCAGAATATAGAATAACAGAGTTGGAAGGGATCTTGGAGGTCTTCTAGTCCAGCCCCCTGCTGAAGCAGGAGACCCTATAATATACCCGACAAATGACTGTCCAATCTCTTCTTGCAAACCTTCAGTTGTGAAGCATCCATAACTTCAGGACGCAAGCCAATTGTTCTAACTGTCAGGAAATTTCTCCTTAAATCTAGGTTGAAACACACCTTGATAAGTTTCCATCAGGGGTGAAATCCAGCAGGTTCTGAAAGGTTCTGGAAAACCGGTAGCAGAAATTTTGAGTAGTTTGGAGAACCGGTAGCGGAAATTTTGAGTAGTTTGGAGAACCGGTGGCAGAGATTTTGAGTAGTTTGGAGAACTGGTAGCAGAAATTTTGAGTAGTTCAGAGAACCGGCAAATACCACCTCTTAAATTTACACTTTGCACATATCAAGTTGTGGCTTAATTGTGCATGTCAAGCCAGCCTACCACTTTTCCCCTTGACAGTTACCACTTTTTTTTTTTTGGTCTATGGAGATTCTCAGTCTGTTGTGACCCAGGCCCAAGTAGTTAGTATTAAATGCAAACAGTTCGAAAACAAACAGACTTTATTAGAACAGCTGAGAATTAACTCGTTCTCAGCGTAGTCCAAACTAAATTAAAGCAAATTCTTCAAAACGCCATTCCTCAGTTTATCGCCGACCTTGGGATAATTAGGCAAACTGCCAAAGGCGTTTCTTGGCAAAAGTTCAGAAGCAGAAGACGCCGACAAGAAAGAAATACATCCAAACAAGAAGCAATTCTCTCAACGTTGTTTTCCAGCAAAGAGGCCAAGAGCCGTTGCTGGTCTTTTAAGCCTTACGGGAGGGGCCAATCATCTCTTGGCCTTACTCCCGAGTCATCCTCTCTGCTTTAGCTGCTCCTGCCTTTTGGCAGCTCTTCTCATACATGCACTAGGAACAGCTCCTCCTGTTCCTCTGCCTCTCTACTGTCAGCCTCTGGAGACTCCGAAGTCCGCACATCACTCCCAGATGGCCCTGGCCCCATCTGTGCCTCCGACGCAGAGCCCTCATCTGGGCCTTCCCCAGCCTCCAGGACTGGCCCCTGTTCTTCCTCAGCCTCATCGCTGTCCGACTCCACTGCCAGCTCCGCAGGCTGCTGGCGGACCACAACACAGTCCAGGTCATGATTGTCCCAAAGGCGCTTTTTAAAAAAGGCAACTGGATGTTCTTGGTTTTTTTCCTTGAAGACGTTTTGCTTCTCATCCAAGAAGCTTCTTCAGTTCAGTGAGAAGGTTCTTGGATGAGAAGCTAAATGTCTTCAAGGAAGAACCAAGAAAATCCAGTTGGGGGGGGGGGGACATGCAAAAAGCACCTTGGGGATTACCATCTTTCTCATCTCCAGAAAAAAAAAATAGAGGAGTTTTATTTACATGCAGCAAACTGAATATTTTCCCATAGCTCTGTCCTTTCTAAACCTATTCGGTTTGCCCGGTCTCGATGCTGAGAAAATGCACCTGTTGTATTCTTGCAGCTGCTGATAGTCTATATACTGTTTCACTTTGTGGAGGGCAAAACAAGCTATGTATACAAGATCCAATTATTAATTGGGCATGTACCACGTTGGCCTTCATGTGGGGAAGGGAGGACATTTTATGTGTTACTGATATCCAAAAATAGTCCCATGATTTGCGAGGACTGGGTTGCACTCAACTGACAGCTGCCAGATTGTATGAATGCTGTAAGTTTTTGTGAGGGAGGGGAGACAGTACAGTAAGAAATCTGAACCACAGACAAAACAGCCGAATTTAACCATAGACATAAAGAACTTCTTTTCCTCGTCTTTCCTCATCCAGCATTTTCCAACAAGAAACATCTTATTCTGGAATGTTCAATGCAAGGCCTGTCTGCCAAGTTCCTGCTTCCTCCAGGGACGGTTATTTGAGAGTGTTTTTATAGTTTGTATCGTGGCACAGGAAATGAAAAGCCAGAGGTCAGGGCCAATGTTGGCTTCTTGGGTCTGCTTTGTCCACAGATGTCGGTCCCACTCCAGCGTGGCTTTTTCCTGCTCGTGTTAAATAGAAATGGCAGTTTGGCACATTTCGACTCCAGGTGTGGGTTCTACTTAATTTTACTACCGGTTTGCAATGGGATCGCATGCGTAGATCGCCGATGATGACATCCGGGGCAGTGGGAGGGGCCTTCCGCCGGTTTTACTACCGGTTCTTGCAAACCGGTCCAAAACAGCAGCAACCCACTACTGTCCGACTCTCTGAATGGCAAAACAAAAATCGTATTCAGAAATCCGCCTGTATTGATGGAGGAATACCATGTTTCTCCAAAAATAAGACCGGGTCTTATATTAATTTTTGCTCCAAAAGACGCATTAGGGCTTATTTTCTGGTTGGATCTTATTTTGGGGGAAATACGGTACTGTGCCTTGGTGGCGCAGCAGACTAAAGTGCTGTTAACTAGCACAAGCTGCCTGCAATTACTGAGAGTTTGAATCTCACCAGGCACAAGGTTGACTCAGCCTTCCATCCTTCCGAGGTAGGTAAAATGAGGACCCGGATTGTGGGAGCAATAAGCTGACTTTGTAGAAAAAAAAAAAGAACACCGCTTGGGGGCGGGGTGTGTGCAAAAGCCCTACTAAGCAGGGATATACAAAAGTATGAAGGCTATTGCTTAACGCATTGTAAGCCGCCCTGAGTCTCCGGAGAAGGGCGGCATATAAATCAAATGAATGAATGAATGAATAAATAAATAAATAAATAAATAAATAAATAAATAATGCATCCATCTGGCTGACAATCTTAACTGGGGCTTATTTTGGGGGTCCTGAAATTACGAACATCCTGAAAAAAATCACGCTAGGGTTTATTTTCTTGGAAAATAAGTTGGGTCCTATTTTCGGGGAAACAGGGTAGTATCAAAATCACGTAAAGCGTTAATGCCGCTTTACACTGCATTGGTCAGACCACACTTGGAATATTGCATCCAGTTCTGATCTCCATGATACCAAAAATAGGTTGAAACTCTAGAAAGGGTGCAGAGAAGAGCAACAAAGATGATAAGAGAACCGGCGACTAAAATGTACAATGAACAGTTGCAGGGATTTGGATATGTGTAGTCTAACAAAGAGAAAGACTCAGGGTGACATGATAGCAGTCTTCCATACTGGAGGAGCTGCCACAAAGAAGAGGTCAACCTGTTCTCCAAAGCACAAGAAGAAGCAAGAGGTAGAACCTTATCAAGGAGAGAGCCAGAGAGATCCTAGAACTAAGAAGAAATTTCCTGACTTGCCTCCAGAAATTCTCGGTGCTCCATCACTGGAGGTTTTTAAGAAGAGTCTGGACAGCCATTTGTCTAGAATGGTATTCGGTCACCTGCAGTTGGACTGCAGGAGTTGGACTAGAAGACCTCTTCCGACTCAGTTATTCTTCTATCCCAGATCAATTAATCTGTGGAACAGCTTCCCTCCGGAAATTCTGGGTGCTCCATCACTGGAGGTATTTAAGACGATCGTATAGCCATTTGTCTGAAAGGGTCTCCTGCTTGAGCAGAGGGTTGGACTAAAAGACCTCCAAGGTCCCTTCTAACTCTGGATTCTGTATATGCCGAGAAAAAGCACCTGCAGAAAATCCCAGTTTATAAATCCAGGCAGTGTAAGAAGCAGGTTTCTGGGTGCTTCGTGGCTCCAAGAGCCTTGGAGGAACCAAGCAGGAAGAACCAAGTAGCAGCAGGCAATTCTTTCAGGAGAAATTAAAATTTGGCCGACCGCGTAGAGAAAGCGGTGCCAGACAACATTCCTTCTGCTTTCGCTGGTGGGGCGATCTCCCAGACTGCTTGGCACTCAGTGGCACGTGACGTAGCCGTGGTTGCTGGTTTGGAAAGATTGCCCGCATGACAATAATACGGATTTGCTTAGACACAGAACCAAGAAGCCACAATTGGTGGGGTTCACACATCCCGCTAAGCCTTTGCAAACCACAAGGGCTGAAAACACACACACACACAGAGCAGCTGCCAGAATCACCCAAAAATCATTAGGGTTTGACACATTATATCTCAACCTCAGCAACCTTAAGACCCCCCTCTCCTACTGGCTGGGGGATTCTGGGAGTTGAAGTCCACACATCTCAAAGTTGAGAAACACCGGTTGAGCAGGATGGGTTCATTGAGGTTATGCTTTTTACGGCCGCACTTGGGACCAAAACTTCCGTTGCTAACTAACCAAAGTGGCTTTTAAGTGTGTCGTGCCAGATTTTGCTCCTTTTTTTTTTTTTTGGCCCAAGATGTTAAGTGAATTGCTGCAAGTTGTTAGGTGAATCATGCCGTCATTAAATGAATCCAGCTTTCCCCCGTTGACTTTGTTTATTGGAAGCCAGTTGGGAAGGTCGCAAACGATGATCAGATGACCCCGGGGATGGTGCCACCATTGCAACCACATACCTTTGATTACGTGACTGTGGGGAATGCCACGGCAGTCATGAGATACTCCGTTCTGGATATATCTGAATGTGACTGGGTGGGCGTGGCCAACTTTTTTTTTTTTTTTACTTTTAAAAGTGTTTTTTCTACAACCTCTTCGGCCAAAGAAGTTGCAGAAAAAAAAATTGCTTTTAAAAGCCTCTGACGATCCCAGCTGAGCCGCGGGATCATCAGAGGCTTTTTTTTTTAACTTTAAAAAAAAGCTTTTTATTTTTTCGGCGGAAGAGGTTGTAGAAAAAATGCTTTTAAACGTAAAAAAAAAAAAAGCCTCTGATGATCATGCGGCTCAGCTGGGCATTGGGGGGGGGGGCAGGGATTTTTGCTACCGGTTCTCCGAACCACCTGCTGCCATCGCTACCGGATCGGGCGATCCGGTCCAAACCGGGAGCATCTGACCCCTGGTTTGATCCTCCAGTCCCCTAATCATCTTCTGCACTCTTTCTAGAATCTCAACCTCTTTTTTTTTCATATATATATATTGTGGTGACCAAAACTGGAAGCAATACTCCACGCACGGTCTTGCTAAGGCTTCATATAAAGCGGTACTAATACTTCATGTGATCTCGATTCTATCCCTCTCTTAATGCAAATGCAAATCGATAAACGGGAGAAGCGAGTAGGCCACCCTGATTTAGAGCTCTCACAGCCCAACGTTGCCCCACAAGTGTTTCTACGAAACGATCCGCTGACGTCTGGCTGTGCACGTGTTTGCGATTTTAAACACCGTATCCCTGGCAAGGCTGCAACTCACCTGACCGGCGTGAGAAATGATCCATATAATAACTATTATTATTATTATTATTATTATTATTATTATTATTATTATTATTATTTGCATTGCAATTCCACTCGCTCCTCCGTGGGCCTTCTGTCATGGCAGGCTGAAGGTTTCCAGCACAGAGCCTTGGATAGTACAGTGGTCTAAAGCCCTGTTATTAACATCAGCTGCCTGCAATTATTGCAGGTTCGAATCTCACCAAGGCTCAAGGTTGACTCAGCCTTCCATCCTTTCTAAGGTAGGTGAAATGAGGACCCGGATTGTGGGGGCAATAAGCTGACTTTGTATAAATATACAAAAGTATGAAGGCTATTGCTTAGCGCATTGTAAGCCGCCCTGAGTCTCCGGAGAAGGGCGGCATATAAATCAAATTTAAAAAAAAAACAAAAAAACATGGCAGTCTAGGGCAACAAACCCTTTTTGCCATCCAAATAGCAGCTGGGGAAGGACGTTTGCCCATCTGCAGAAAACTGCTTTTAACACCTAATCAGCAAAGAGCTACCAGAATTGGGGAGCTGTCAACTCCTGTGGAGCTGGAAGCTGCCAGGTCACAGAAAACTGTTCAGGTAAATGGGATGTTTTTAAGGAGGTGACTCTTATCAGGGGAGGTTTTCAAGAAGAGACTGGATATCCACTTGTCCAGGATGGAATTAAGGTAAAGGTAAAGGTTCCCCTCGCACATAGGTGCTGGTCGTTCCCGACTCTAGGGGCGGTGCTCATCTCCGTTTCAAAGCCGAAGAGCCAGCGCTGTCCGAAGACGTCTCTGGGGTCATGTGGCCGGCGTGACTCAACGCCAAAGGCGCATGAAAACACCATTACCTTCCCACCAAAGGTGGCCCCTATTTTCCTACTTGCATTTTTTACCTGCTTTCGAACTGCTAGGTTGGCAGAAGCTGGGACAAGTCACGGGAGCTCACCCCGTTACGCGGCGCTAGGGATTCGAACCGCCGAACCGCCGACCTTTCGATCGACAAGCTCAGCGTCTTAGCCACTGCATCCCAGGGTGGAATAGGGTCTCCTATTTGAGCAGGGTGTTGGACTAAGAAGACCTATTATTCTATGTTCTCAATTGGGAATTCTCCCTTGCACTCGAGAGAGGCTTAAAAACCCAGCAAAAACAAACAAAACAAAACCTTGAAAAGACCCAACTCATCCTTTCTGCTTTTCAGCTCATCCTGTCCTGCATCCATCCATCCATCCATCCATGCAGGGAAGGAATCCGCCAAGCACATTTCTGCATTCTGTTTAGTCAGGTTAGTAACACGTTTCTCCTTTTCCCCTTTGCTGGAAGAACTGGGTTGATGCAATTTAGGTTTACGGTGACTCATCCTGACCTCATTTCGACTCCCCCCAGGGTTTCGGCGTACCAGCCTCCTTCCCAACCTGCTTCCTGCGAACGCTTCCCTCGCTGGGTGTCTCATTCCATCTGTTCCACACGCTTCTGCACACACTGGCGCACGCCAGAGATCGCCCCTGCTCCCCCCCCCAATCTTGATCAAAAAAGGCTTTGGGCTGCTGGTTGTGCAAATGAGCGTGCAAGCAAGCTGCCAGGGACCCCAACTGAGAGCGACTGTCACCCCAGGCGTGACCTGGTTTGAGTTCGGGGCTTAAGGGGCATCGCCTAAGATCACAGGCTCTTTGTTGCATTTAGTGTTGTTCCCTGCAATATTAAAAAAAAGATGTTGAGACTTCAGGAAGAGTGCAGAGAAGAGCCAGAAAGACGATTGGGGGGGGGGGGGGCGGAGGATAAAACCTACAAAGAACTGGGTTGCAGGAATTGGATGGTTCTAGTTTAATGAGAATAAGGGCTAGGGGTGACAGGATAGCGGCCTTCCAATATATGAGGCGTTTAGGATGTAGAGGGGAGACTATTAAGAAAATCTCAGGACTGTAAACTAGATTAGAGTTGTGGTGGCACAGTGGTTAGAATGCGGAATTGCAGGCTGACTGCCCACAACCTGGAGTTTGATCCTGACTGGCTGAAGGTTGATTCAGTCATTCGTCCTCATTCGGTAAAATAAGGACCCAGTTTGTTGGGGGGCAAGAGGCTGACTCTGTAAACCACTTAGAGAGGGCTGTAAAAGCACTGTGAAGCGGTATATAAGTCTAAGTGCTATTGCTACTGCTTTGCTCTTCCTTTTCCCCTTCCTTCCTTCCTTCCTTTCTTCCTTCTTTCCCTCCCTCCTTCCATCCATCCATCCATGGTGCACAATGGTTAGAATGCAGGCTAACTCTGCCCACAACCTGGAGTTCAACCTTGACCAGTTCAAGATCGACACAGCCTTCCATCCTTCCGAGGTTGGTAAAATGAGGACCCAGATTGTTGGGGGCAAGAGGCTGACTCTGAAAACTGCTTAAGAGGGTTGTAAACCACAGTGAATAAATATATAAATCTAAGTGCTATTGCTATTAAGAAGTCAAAAGTTGCCTGATTGAGAGGTTAATGGTAAACCATTTCTATGCTGCTATCAAGAAAACATCAATGATCTGTCCATCAGGATTTAAAGGTAAAGGTAAAGGTTCCCCTCACACATCTGTGCTAGTCGTTCCTGACTCTAGGGGGCGGTGCTCATCTCCGTTACAAAGCCGAAGAGCCAGCACTGTCCGAAGACGTCTCTGTGGTCATGTGGCCAGCATGACTCAACGCCAAAGGTGCACAAAACGCTGTTTCTTTCCCACCAAAGGTGGTTCCTGTTTTTCTACTTGCATTTTTTTTACCTGCTTTCAAACTGCTAGGTTGGCAGAAGCTGAGACAAGTAACGGGAGCTCATCCCATTATGCGGCACTAGGGATTCAAACCGGTGAACTTTCTGATCGACAAGCTCAGCGTCTTAGCCACTGAGCCACCGTGTCAGAATTTAGGCTTTCCTAAAAAGAAGACCTCCCTTCGGCTTGTGTCTAGGTATGATGGGCACACCCGGCAAGTCCGTTAATTTCCTCTCAATGAGTGATGATGCAAATCCCGGGCAACTGATTCAATTGGATAAACCATGGCTTGGCTAACCCTGATTTCCCCTGTGAGTGCAAACATAGCTACCCCTGATCTTACTTTAAGGCTGACACGCAGCATTGTGTCTTTTGTGTTTCAAAAAGCAGCAAGGAATTGAACTCTTGCTCTTTTGGCAGTCACGGTTGGCAACAACTCGGGGAACAGCAGCCCAAAGAGAGGGTTTTTTTGGGGGGGCTATGTATGACCCACAGAGGCTCAGATAACCCCCCCCCCTTTTAGTTTAGCAAGATACGCCCACCCATACTTTTTCTGACAGTACCACAGGGAGGGGGTCGCAAGCCACATATGGCAGCTTGCAAAATGTTTTGAGCTTAACCAGACTTGCATAGATGGGCCAACCAAGAGCTGGGCCAAGCCTCCTCCGTTGTGTCCGCTCGCTGCAGCGGACAGCTGCAATAACGCACAATTCGAGATCCCTAGGTTAAAATGGACTCACTGGAGAAGAGCCGAATGCTGGGAACGATGGAGGGCAAAAGAAGAAGACGGCAGAGAACGAGGTGGCTGGATGGAGTCACCGAAGCAGTCGGCCTGAGCTTCAATGGACTCCAGAGGATGGTAGAGGACAAGAAGGCCTGGAGGAACGTTGTCCATGGGGTCATGATGGGTCAGAGACAACTTCCCAACTAACAACAACAACAAAGATTAAAATGGACCGGCGACGGGACTCTCTTCAGAAGCCAGACCGAAAGAGAAGTCTCCGTTTCACACGCCAAGATTGGCCGACGGAAAGCATTGGCGAGTGAAATATACGGCTCTCTGCAAAGCCCAGTCAAGGTGGAACAGACAGATATTTCCCAAACCTGCAAGCCGTGTTTTTTTTTTTTTGTTTTGTTTTTGCTTTCACGGGGTTAGAACAGAGTAATAGATCACAGGCGCCACTGCAGAGAGAGTGGGGGGGAGAGAGAGAGAGAGGGAGGGAGGGAGGGGAGAGAGAGAGAGAGAGAGGGAGAGAAGATTATATTTTTTTTTGGTCAACCAGGAAGGCTTTAAAGTATGCGACGCTGATATATGATTATTTTCAGGGGAAGAGTCAATGGTTGCAAATTTGAATGTGGTATCAGTTTGGCTGGTTTTCCAGGTTGCGACAACTGGCAACCATATGTTGTGCACACTTCATGCTTCTAAAGAAATTGTGCAGGTTGCCCTCCATTTACAAACATGCATTTAGCGACCGTTTGAAGTTGCGACGGCACTAAAAAAAAGATTTAGAACCAGAGGTGGTATTCAGCAGGTTCTGACCAGTTTTGGAGAACCGGTAGTGGAAATTTTGAATAGTTCGGAGAACCGGTAAATACCACCTCTGACTGGCCCCGCTCGCATCTATTCTCTGCCTCCCGAGTCCCAACTGATCGGAAGGGAATGGAGATTTTAGAGTATCCTTCCCCTGGAGTGGGGTGGGAATGGCGATTTTGCAGTATCCTTCCCCTGCCATGCCCACCAAGCCACACCCATCAAGCCACGCCCACAGAACCAGTAGTAAAAATTTTTGAATCCCACTACTGCTTAGGACCGTGAATCCCAGCACTCATCCATTTCATGAGCGCAACAATTTATGGCTGCAAGACAATAGCCGTAACTTGAGGACTACCTGCACAGAAATGTTTCCCCTTTAATGCTCAGGGCAGGGGCAATATTCACATCAGGGCACTGAGGCTGAGGAGTGGGTAGGTGGCAGCTGATGGCCAAAGGTCCCCGCCTTGTGTCCAAGGACAGGAGAACGGAGGGTCTCCTGCTCCTTACTAAGACCACACCTAGAGTCCTGCATCCAGTTTTGGTCACCACACTGTAAAAAAGATGTGGAGACTCTAGAAAGAATGCAGAGAAGAGAAACCAGGATGATGAAGGAACCGGAGGCTAAAACATACAATGAACAGTTGCAGGAACTGGGCATGGTTAGTCTAGTGAAGAGAAGGACCAGGGGGGACATGAGAGCAGTCTTCCAATATTTGAGGGGCTGCTACAGAAAGGAGGCCACGCTATTTTCCAAAGCACCTGAAGGCCAGACAAGGATTAATGGATGGAAACTGAACAAGGAGAGAGATTCAACCTGGAAATAAGGAGAAATTTTCTGACAGTGAGTACAATCAACCCATGGAACAGAAGTTGCCTTCAGAAGTTGTGGAAGCTTCATCCCTGGAGGCTTTCAAGAAGAGACTGGACTGCCATCTGTCAGAAAGGGTGTAGGGTCTCCTGCTTGGGCAGTGGGGGTTGGACAAATGACCTACAAGGTCCCTTCTAGCTCTGTTAATCTGAATCTATCTGAGGTGATCAAAGGCCTGGAGACTAAAACATACAATGAACGGTTGCAGGAACTGGGCCTGGCTAGTCTAGTGAAGAGAAGGACCAGGGAAGACAGGATAACAGAGTTCCAATATCTGAGGGGCTGCCACAGAGTGGAGAGGGTCAAGCTATTCTCCAAAGCACCTGAAGGCCAGACAAGGAATAATGGATGGAAACTGAACAAGGAGAGAGATTCAACCTGGAAATAAGGAGAAATTTTCTGACAGTGAGAACAATCAACCAATGGTACAGATGTTGTGAGAGCATCATCACTGGAAGCTTTCAAGAAGAGACTGGACTGCCATCTGTCAGAAACGGTGTAGGGTCTCCTGCTTGGGCGGCGGGGGTGGGGGTGGGGTTGGACTAGATGACCTCCAAGGTCCCTTCCAACTCTGTTAATCTGTTAAAGGAAGCCCGCAAACACGGGTGCATTGTTGAAAGGCCGCGAGGAGCAATCTTGACCCATAGTGGAGGAAGCTGGCAATAAAAAGCTGGTGTCTATAAAAAGAAACATGTGGTCAGGAAATGGTTCTATATTCTGAGTCAAAGCAGAGTGTGTGGAGTCAGAAATTCCAATGCAGGCGGGGTCAGGAGGGGTTCCAAGATGACTGAAGCAGATGGCGAGCAGAGCTGGCCATCACCACCCTCCTAAATGCACACAGAGAGAGAGAGAGAGAGAGAGAGAGGGAGGGAGAGATTCTCCTTCTCTCTGGGACGATGACCAAGACTGACACCCTATTCTTAGCAAAGAGCTGATTGAAGCTGGGTATTCCCATGCCCATGTTCCTTGTGAGGTCGGTGGCTGTGGCTCCAGGCTTGAGGCATTGCAGTGGAAGGGAAGAGGTCATTCATTCTGGAGTGGCATTCTCAAAATTATGAACACAATTTTAATTTTAACTCTAACTTTAACTTTAACTCTAACTTTAACTTTAACTTTAATTTTAACTTTAACTCTAACTCTAACTCTCTAACTCTAACTCTAACTTTAACTTTAACTTTAACTTTAACTTTAACTTTAACTTTAACTCTAACTCTAACTCTAACTCTAACTTTAACTTTAACTCTAACTAACTCTAACTCTAACTCTAACTCTAACTCTAACTCTAACTCTAACTTTAATTTTAACTCTAACTCTAACTCTAACTCTAACTCTAACTCTAACTCTAACTCTAACTCTAACTTTAACTTTAACTTTAACTTTAACTTTAATTTTAACTCTAACTTTAACTTTAACTCTAACTTTAACCTTAACGCTTAATTTTAACTTTATTTTTTAATTATTGTATTATATTTCTATTTTATTATTTTGCTGACTATTTATATATTAGACTGTCTCCTGCCCATCTTAACTCTAGGCAACTCTGGGTGGCTAGCAAACATTAAAAAACAGTAGACATTAAAACAATACAATGACGGCTTGCCTCCAGAAGTTGTGGTCGCTCCATCACTGGAGGTTTTTAAAAAGAGATTAGACACCCATTTGTCTGAAATGATATTGGGTCTCCTGCTCAACTAGAAGACCTTCAAGGTCCAAGATAATGGTGGTAATAATAACAACAACAACAATCATCACCATCATCGAATACAGACAGATCGTCACTTGGAACACAATACACCAGATATCACAGCTGTCAAAAACCGAAACGTACAATTTATTGACCAGGAGATGCCAGAGTCAAAGAAAAAGAACTGGAAAAAAATCATGAAATATCGCGACTTGGCCATCGAAACTACACGGCTATGGATGAAACATGTAACAGTGATACCCATTGTCATCGGGGCACTTGGTACCATGTCCAAGAATTTTACAAAACACATCAAGAAATTGCAGCCTCCTGCAATAACACCAGCGGAACTGCAAAAAACTGCATTGCTTGGAACATCGTACATCTTAAGAAGGTACTTAGTTGATACCTAGGACGCTGGCAGCAACCCGTATCAACCATGAGCACCAGTCAATGGTATTTGTGATGCATTTTTAAATGTTCAGTTGACTGAGTTTCATGCTTAATGAATAAAGTAAATAATAATAATAATAATAATAATAATTCATGTTTAATTAATAAAGTATATAATAATCATAATAATAATGTGAACCAAAGTACAGAAAAATTGTTGCAGGCTGTGAAAACAGAGAACATTATAAAAACAACAGAAACAAAGGCAGAATATAAGGAAAAACAGCTGGATGACAGACTAAACAGATGGAAAACCAAAGCTTTGCATGGACAGCACTTGAAAAACATTGAAGGAAAATGGGATGACAACTTGACATGGGCATGGCATAAGATGGGAACCATCAAAAAAGAAACGGAAGGCTTAATACTGGCTGCTCAAGAACAAGCACTACAAACTAATGCCATGAAAGCAAAGATACAAAAATCCACCGACAATCCAAACTGCCGACTTTGCAACAACAAAGTCAAAACAGTTTCACACTTAATAGGCGAGCGCAGCAAAATCGCGCAAGCTGATTAGAAAGCTAGACATGATTGAGTTGCTACATTAGTCCACTGGTCATTATGTAAAAAATACGACTTTCCTGTATACCAAAAAGTCATGGGAACATAAAGTGGAAAAAATTATCGAAAATGAGAAGGTGAAGATCTTGTGGGACTTTCGAATACAGACGGATCGTCATTTGGAACATAACACGCAGGATATCACGGTTGTTGAAAACCGAAGCGTACAATTTATTGACATCGTGGTACCAGGAGATGCCATAGTCCAAAAAAAAGAACTGGAAAAAATCATGAAATATTGCAACTTGGCCATCGAAACTACACGGCTATGGATGAAACATGTAACAGTGATACCCATTGTCATTGGGGCACTTGGTACCATGTCCAAGAATTTTATAAGATACATCAGCAAATTGCAGCTTCCTGCAATAACACCAGCGGAACTGCAAAAAACTGCGCTACTTGGAACATCGTACATCTTAAGAAGGTACTTGGTTGATACCTAGGACGCTGGCAGCAACCCGTATCAACCATGAGCACCAGTCAGTGGTATTTGTGATGCATTTTTGAATGTTCAGTTGACTGAGTTTCATGTTTAATGAATAAAAGAGATAATCATCATCATCATCATCGGCATTGACAAATTCACCATCAGTCAATTGCAAAAGGCAGCTCTCCTTGAAACAGCTTACATCCTGCAAGGGACATTCAATCCAGTGGAAATCCGTCTCTCTCTGACGTCTCCGAATTTCACTCTCCTTGGCAAACATGCATCTTTATTTCAGTTTTCTTGATTAGCGAACTCGACAATTAGCTAAAACTGGGCAAGGAGGTTAATGAGTGAAAAACCATGGAATTGGCAGGTGGCCTTCTGTTTGATTAACGCGTGAATATTATCAGTATTAATATCTAGGGCAGAATCAAGGCTGGGAAATCTCAACACCCAGGAATCTGCTATCTGAATTTAAGTTGAATTTAATGCACTTCAGCCTGGATGCAGACTGCCTGTACAGGGAGTCCTTGTTTTACAACGATTCATGTAGTATAGTTACAACAGCACTGAAAAAAGTGACTTATGACCATTTTCACACTTACGACCATTGCAGCATCCTTCTGGTCATGAGATAAAAATTCAGACCCGTGGCCACTGGCTCCTATTTATGACGGTCACAGTGTCACCTGATCCCCTTTTGTGTCCTTCTGACGAGCAAAATCAGCGGGGAAACCCCGTATTCACTTAACAACCGTGTTGCTAATTTTACAAATGCAATGATTCGCTTCACCACTGTGACAGGAAAGGTCGTAAAACGGGAGCAAAACTCAGTTAAAAGCCACCTCGCTTAGCAAGAGAGATGTTGGGCTCAATTGTGGTCATAAGTCAAGGACTGTATTCCTCATAAAGCTGGACTGCAACACAGCTGAATTCAGGAATTAGAATAGAATAGAATAATAGAGTTGGAAGGGACCTTGGAGGTCTTCTAGTCCAACCCCCTGCCCAGGCAGGAAACCCTACACCACTTCAGACAAATGGTTATCCAACCTCTTCTTAAAAACTTCCAGTGTTGGAGCATTCACGACTTCTGGAGGCAAACTGTTCCACTGATTAATCGTTCCAACTGTCAGGAAATTCCTCCTTAGTTCTAAGTTGCTTCTCTCCTTGATTAGTTTCCACCCATTGCTTCTTGTCCTGCCTTCAGCTGCTTTGGAGAACAGCTTGACTCCCTCTTCTTTGGGGCAGCCTCTCAGATATTGGAATTTATGATTCTACAGGTTGCAGGAATCCACAATTCCTTCTTGATCTTCAGCTTCCCAGCCGAGCCTTCAGTCCTCTTGAGAGGAAGTCCCACCTTCACAAGGAGAAGCTTCATCGGGAAGATTCTTCCCTTCTTCCACTCTTGGCTGTCAAATTTGCTCCCCACCAACAAATGGCTTGATGTTTTAGGGGATTAACTTGTAGATTAACATTTGCACCCCAAACCTCTGTCGCGTATCCGTGGCAACCTTCCCTGAATCCCCAGATGGCTTTGAGGAAGTCGTAATTTAATTTCCTAGTTAGGAGCAGCAAATCTCTTGATAACTTGCAACGTCTCATCATGCCCTGCAAAAAAAAGTGGAAGTATTAACTCCATCTGGTTTTCCCCCCCAGCTCAAGGTGAACTTTTGACCTCCTAGTATGCTCTGATTCCTGGATCCACCAGGACTAAGTCTTGGCACTTTTTCTACTTATTGAGGATACTCAAACTTCATCCTGTTGGAGTATAGGTTGGATGGAAGGGAAATATTTTTTTTAAAAAAAAAATAATAATTGTAATCAGGGGCGGGATTCAGGCGGTTCGGGAAAACCAGATGCTAATTTTACATCTGGTTCGCCAAACCGGTAGTTGCAAGAACTGGCTGGCCCTGCCCACCCTTCCCCTCTCCTCCCAAGAGTCTCCACATGGCCCGTTTTGGATGCCAGATAAGTGTTGGGCCAGCGTAGATGCTCTAGGAAGGCGAAAAATAGGCTTCCCGGAAGTTTTGGAAGTCGGGAAGCGGGCTTTCTGGAAGGGACCCTGGAGGTCTTCTAGTCCAACACCCTGCTCAAATAGGAGACCCTATTCCACCCTGGGATGTGGTGGCTCAGTGGCTAAGACACTGAGCTTGTCGATCGAAAGGTCAGCAGTTCAGCGGTTCGAATCCCTAGTGCCGCGTAATGGGGTGAGCTCCCGTGACTTGTCCCAGCTTCTGCCAACCTAGCAGTTTGAAAGCACGTTAAAAAATGCTAGTAGGAAAATAGGGACCACCTTTGGTGGGAAGGGAACAGAGTTCCACGCGCCTTTGGGGTTGAATCATGACAGCGACATGACCACGGAAACATTTTCGGACAGCGCTGGCTCTTTGGCTTTGAAACAGAGATGAGCACCCGCCCGCTAGAGTCAGGAACGACTAGCACATATGTGCGAGGGGAATCTTTACCTTTACCTTTAACTACTAATGACCTGGTTAAGATTAACTTAACCAGGCTTTGCAAATAGGACTTGTAAACACCGTCAGGGTGGTTTCGTAGAATTGCAGAAGCTGTTGAAATAGGTTTTATTTTTATTTTGTTTCTTCCTACGGGTTAGTGCTAGAACCGGTCGCTGATAAGACAAAGGGGGCCCTCCTGGACAGGAAAACTAGATTTATCTTTATGCTTGCAATCCTGTCTTGTAGCAATAATATTGATAACGTGTTGGGTGTAGGCCACCTGGTCAGTAATTAAAGCCAAAGCTGAGAACGAAATAAAAACTCTCTGACGGGCAGGCTGAAATCATGCCCAATAATGAAAGATGATCCAGAACCTTGGGAGGGGGCCAATCATCTCCATCTAAATTTGCAGCAGGACCCTTTTTGATCTTAAGTTTGTTCTCCAAAGGGATTCTGAATATCCCCATATTCAGAATCCCTTTGGAAAACAAACTTAAGATCAAAAAGGGTCCTGCTGCATTTCTCAAAGCTGTACACCAGTGGAATCAAATTGGACCCTCGGCAGCCAAGAAGGGTGGTGTACAATAACATAGCCTTACTACGTTCGCTTAGTAGCCACTGCGTTTGCTTTATGACCTCACTTTCCAACCACTTGCAAAAAAAAAAAAAAGTTGTAAGATACGATCAGTCCCATCATGACCTGCTTTATGACCGCAGGACTCCATTAGGGTCATACGCTGAGGGTTTACCTGCAGACGCGTGAATTGGAGCCTTGGTGGAGCAGCGGACTAAAGCGCTGTTAAATAGCACTTAGCTGCCAGCTGCCTGCAATTACTGAGAGTTCAAATCTCACCAGGCTCAAGGTTGACTCAGCCTTCCATCCTTCCGAGGTAGGTAAAATGAGGACCCGGATTGTGGGGGCAATAAGCTGACTTTGTATATATAAAAAAAGGACCCCGCTTTGGGGGGGGGGGGGCAAAAGCCCTACTCAGCAGGTATATACAAAAGTATGAAGGCTATTACTTAACGCATTGTAAGCCGCCCTGAGTCTCCGGAGAAGGGCGGCATATAAATCGAACCAATAAATACAATAAATACAATAAATTGAAGTGAATTGTAGTCGTGAGCCACCCGGAGTTGTTAAAGATGGGCCGGCCATATCAATCTAACAAGCAAATCAAGAGTTTTCTGAATCGGTGTCAAGAAAGGCCATAGAATGCGGCAAAACTCACTTTAACAAATGCTTTACTTGGCAAGATAAATTTGGGGCTCAATTGTGCCCAGATTGTGGTCATAACTCGAGGACTAGCTGGATGAGTGTTTGGGAGTTCAGGGGTTCGGGAGAACCTCTAGCTAAGATTCTGTGCAGTTCAGAGGTACCCCAAATCCCATTCCTGGCTGGCCCACCCCACCCCTCCCCTCCCAGGAGTCCCCACGTGGCCCATTTTGGATGCAAGTAAGTGCAGGGTGCGCGTGGAGGCTCGGGGAGGGCGAAAAACAGGCCTACCGGAAGTTCCGGAAGGCTCGAAACGGGTTCGGTTCCGGCTTCCAGAGGGCCTCCTGAGCCTGGGGAGGCCGTTTTCACCCTCCCGGAGGCTCAAGAAAAGCCTCCGGAGCCTGGGGAGGGCAAAAACACCCCCTCCCCCTGCCGTGGTACAGGAGGCCGACTAGGCCACACCCACCATGGCCACGCCCACCCAGCAACCAGGCAGAGAACCCCTTGCTAAATTTTTTGAAGCCCACCCCTGGAAAACCTGAACCCAAAACGCGCCCTGTAATTCTCATCCTGAGACCTCCAAATATTTCCTCGGCCGGACAAAATGAGCTCCACGCATTAAATCAACCGCAGCGCTAGTTGATTAATCTCCCGATTACATTACAGCCTGGGTCCCTTATTTATTTGAATTCTGCACTGCCCTATTAATTCCGGGATTATCTTGGCAGCCCGCAGCATCACTCCATAAAACTGGGAAGTCAGGAGACTAAAAGCAGTCGTAAAAACCAGGTAATAACTAAAGAGCAATTGCAGCTCCTTCACACCCAAATTGTCTTGTCTCCCCGATGTTCCTTTAGCATGCTTTTCGCTTCCGTTCCTTGCCAATTTCCCAGGTACGGCCATTTTTAGGTAACGAAGAAATTGCTGAGGAAACGTTCCCTGAAAACAAGAGATTGAGAGAGAGGAGAAGTGAAACATAAATGAAAAGGAGGAGGAGACAGGCGAAGAAACTTGAATATTCCGTCTTCGGTTTTCATGCTGTTCTGAGATAAACACACTTTAGCAGGCAAAGTCCCATCCCAAAATCTGGAGTAAATCTAGAACTTCACCATATCTATCTATCCATCCATCCATCCATCCATCCATCCATCCATCCATCTATCATCTATCTATCATCTATCTTGCCTATCCATCAGCTATAATATATCTCTCTCTGCTATCTATCTATCTATCCATCCATCCATCCATCCATCCATCCATCATCTATCATCTATCTCACCTATCAATCAGCTATAATATCTCTCTCTCTGCTATCTATCTATCTATCCTTCCATCTATCATCTATCTCGCCTATCCATCAGCTATAATATCTCTCTTCTATCTTTATTATCTATCTATCATCAATCATATCTCTAGTTATCCACCTCTCCCATCCATCTGTCCATCCCCGTCCGTCCATCCATTCTATCTATCTATCTATCTATCTATCTATCTATCTATCTATCTATCTGAATAGTACTACCATGGTGGCACAGTGGTTAGAGTGCAGTACGGATGCCTGCAATTTGGCAGTTCAAATCTCGCCAGGCTCAAGATTGACTCAGCCTTCCATCCTTCCGAAGTGGGTAAAACAAGGACCCAGATTGTTGGGGGCAAGAGGCTGACTCTGTAAACTGTTTAAAGAGGGCTGTAAAGCACTGTAAAGCAGTATATAAGTCTAAGTGCTATCACTATTGTTATCTGCCTGCCTGCCTGCCTGCCTGCCTGCCTGCCTGCCTATCTATCTATCTATCTATCTATCTATCTATCTATCTATCTATCTA
>WNWU01000083.1:945553-948053 GCA_012654045.1 Ptyas mucosa
TCTCTCTCTCTCTCTCTCTCTCTCTCCCTCCCTCCCTCCCTCTCTCTCTCCCTCTCTCCCTCATGATCCTCTCCATTCAATCATCCCTCCTTCCCTCTCTCCAGGATGGTAGTTGGAGAGAGGGAGGGAGGGATGGTTGAATGAGGAGCATCATGAGGGATAGACAGATAGATAGATAGATAGATAGATAGATAGATAGATAGATAGGAATAGATAACAGGCATAGAGAGAGAGATGATTGATAGATAATAGATAGGTGATAGATAAAGATAATAGAGAGGTGATAGAGAGAAACAGAATAGATAATAGAGAGATAGAGATGATTGATAGATAATACGTGATTATAGAGAGATAAGTAGATAGATATAGATAGATGATACATAGATGATAGAAGAGAGAGAGGGAGAGATAGGTAGATATAGAGATTGATAGGTAGATAGATGACAGAGAGAGAAAGAGAGATGGTGGGCACAAGAGGGAAATGATAGACATACATACATACATACATACATACATACATACATACATATATATATATATATATATATAAAATAAATAGGGAACAAGAGACTTCAGAAAGGCAAAGAGCTCCTGTCTACCAGCAAGAGTAACACCTAAGGAGCGTAAAAGGAGCAATTAAAGGAGCACAGATTTTACTCCCAGGAGCAAGAACGAAATCTGCAACGGAAATCCGATTGTAGGCAGAGAGTGAGACACCCCCCTCCCCCCCCAGGCAAAATCAGAGCATGGAGAGAAAGAAAAAAAAATATGCCGGCTCCTGTCCTGCCCAAACACAAATCTATCGGCATTTGATCCGCCCCAGGCCAGACCCAGAGACTGTCCTTCTACTGGTTCCCCCCCCCCCGCCTTCCCTTCTCCCTCCAAGACATTTTGCCCCCTGCTTGCGAAACAAAAATTAATTATTAAAAAGCCCAACATGTCTCAGCCGCTATGAGAGAAGCTGCTCAGCCACAAAAGGTAGCCTCTAAATAATTAAGCGCCGCTATATTTAGAGGAAAGAAAGAGGCCCTAAAATCTAAATTAAACTCTGGTACATAACGGTGGGGATATTCCCCCCCCCTCCTCGAAGGGGTGAGAGAGAAGAGGGGCTACAAGAGGGATCTATGGAATTGCAAAGAGTACACGAGTCTTTCTTTTTATCCAAGTAACTTTTTTCCCCCCAAGTAATACAGGTAATCCTCAATTTACGACCAGTGCTTAGTGACTGTTTAAAGTTACGATTGACCACTCCAAGGTTACTTTTTTAAAAAATTTATTTATATGCCACCCTTCTCCAGAGACTCAGAGTGACTTACAGTGCATTAAGCAATAGCCTTCATACTTTTGTATATATTCATACAAAGTCATCTTATTGCCCCCACAATCTGAGTCCTCATTTTACCTACCTTTGAAAGGATGGAAGGCTGAGTCAACCTTGAGCCTGGTGAGATTTGAACTTGCAGTAATTGCAGGCAGCTGATGTTAATAAGAGTGTTTTAGTCTGCTGCACCACCAGGGCTCTATAAAGGTACTCTACTTAAAGGTAAAAGTTCCCATCACATATATGTGCTAGTCGTTCCCGATTCTAGGGGACAGCGCTCATCTCTGTTTCAAAGCCAAAGAGCCAGGGCTGTCCGAAGACGTCTCCGTGGTCATGTGGCCGGCATGACTCAATGCCAAAGATGCATGGACTGCAGTTCCCTTCCCACCAAAGGGGGTCCCTATTTTTCTACTTGCATTTTTTTTACATGCTTTCGAGCTGCTAGATTGGCAGAAGCTGGGACGAGTCACAGGAGCTCACCCCGTTACGCGGCACTAGGGATTCGAACCCCTGAACTGCCGACTTTTAGATCGACAAACTCAGCGTCTTAGCCACTGAGCCACCGCGTCCCATAAGGTTACATATGACCCGGATTTGATATCCAACAGCTGCATCCCCATCAATCATGTGATCACATTTTGGGCATTTGGCAAAGAGCCCTCATTTATTGCCGTTTGTAGTGTCCCACAATCGCACAAATGCAATTTATTATGGGGGTTTTTTTGCTGGAAGCCAACATTTATGTCCGGTTTCCAGCAACAAATGTTCATTGCGGGCAATGGATCTGCTTAACGACCATCACAAAAGATTGTAAAATCAGTCACAGTCACAGGATGACCCGCTTAATCATCGACATGGCTTAAAGCATGCTGGAAGGGGAATTCTGGGAGTTGACAGCCATGTCTTAAAGTTGCCGTGACCGAGAAACGCTATGCCAGAACCACAGACAAGTTTCTATCTTAAAACGTTTTAAGACTGTCCTTTCTCCCTTCAAAAGCTTGGAAAGGAAGTTTCTTGGCGAACTTTAGGATCTTGCAAGCCGTGCAAATTCCACCTTTTTTTGATTTTTCAGTGCCTGCTTCTGGCTACAGGTCTGTTTGCCTGAGGCACCTGTGAATTTAGCCAAGACGATTTATCGCAGCAGAGAGTGCTAGGTGCTGCACAGAATAAAGCAACGTT
>WNWU01000083.1:950553-956391 GCA_012654045.1 Ptyas mucosa
TACAAAGTCAGCTTATTGCCCCCACAAACCGGGTCCTCATTTTACCCACCTTAGAAAGGATGGAAGGCTGAGTCAACCTTGAGCCTGGTGAGATTTGAACTTGCAGTAATTGCAGGCAGCTGGAAGCTAAATACTGCTTTTAACAGTAGCATTAGTCTGCTGCGCCACTCAGGCTCCTTTTGTGGCTCTGTCTTGTATGTACAGGCTGTCCAGGACTTACGATCATTCCTTTAGTGACCATTTGAAGTTACAAAGGTACTGAAAAAAAGCGACTTATGACCAGTGATGGGTTGCTACCAGTTCACCCTTGTTCAGACAAACCGGTAGCAGCGGTGGAGGGAGGCTCCGCCCACCCGCCTGGACGTCATCAAATAGGCTCTGCGGATGCGCAGAAGTGGCGTGCACACGAGCAAACTGGTAGCAAAGGTAAGTGAAACCCACCACTTACGTTTTTTCACCCTTACGACCGCCAACAGCAGTCATGAATTTTGATCATGTGACCTAGGGATACTGCAGTGATCGTAAGTGTGAAAAAACGGCCATAAGTCGCTTTTTTCACTGCCGTTTTAATTTAACCAAATTAATTCCTGTAAGTCAAGGGCTTTCTAATTGGAGGCAGCTGATGGAATAGAGAACACCCCACCTCCTCCCCACCCTCACTCTGCTCCCTACCTCTCCATCCTGCTTAGTTTTATTTAATGCGATTTTCAATGTTTCATTCTGTATTTTGTCCAATTTCTGTAAGCTATGTACAGTTGCCTTTGGAAACATGGGAAATATACAATTTTTAGACAGACAGACAGACAGATGAAAGAAAGAAAGAAAGAAAGAAAGAAAGAAAGAAAGAAAGAAAGAAAGAAAGAAAGAAAGAAAGATTATAGAAAGAAAGGTAGGTAGGTAGGTAGGTAGATAGATAGATAGACAGAGATAGACAAATGCTGAGATGATGGTAAATATTATAGATAGATGATGGATGGATAGATAGATAGATAGATAGATAGATAGATAGATAGATAGATAGAAAAAAGAAAGAGAAAGAAAGAGAAAGAAAGAAAGAAAGGTAGATGATAGATAGATAGATAGATAGATAGATAGATAGATAGATGATAGATAGACAGAGATAGACAAATGCTGAGATGATAGATGGTAAATATTATAGATAGATGATGGATAGATAGATAGATCGATAGAAAAAAGAGAAAGAGAGAGAAAGAAAGAAAGAAAGAAAGAGAAAGAAAGATTTTCAGCAGCCTTGTGCAGTAAAGTCCCCATAGTCTGCCATATTCTTTTTCATCTGATTGATAATTGATTGATTGAGTGATTGAATTTATGTGCTGCCCATCTCCTCCAGGGGTGACAAACATCTTGGCTTGTAAAATGCGAGGGGAGAGAATGGCAGAGGCTGGGAAGGTCTTTTTGCTGTCTGCTCACACGTCCATCACTCTTCTGATCCTGTGCCGAAAGAAATCGCCTCCACAGCCCAGGGAAATTATGGAAACGTGCAGATATTTCCTTAGTTTGCATTCTGGTCTTGTTAGCCGCTGAAAAGGGCCATTGACACGAGATGTCCTCTCCTTGGAGATTTGCCAAGCTCCTTCTTTGTCTGATATTCCATTACAAGCAGCTACCTAATACCAATTAAGGGCACTTATAAAATGATTAACAAATAGATCTGAAATCCTTGAAGCCAGGAAAGTTAAAAGATCTGCAGAAAGAGAGGGGGAGAGGGAGGGAGGGAGGGAGAGGTAGGGAGGGAAGGAGGGAAGGAGAGAGGGAGAAGAAAGAGAGAGAGGAAGAGAGAGTGGGACAGGGAGAGAAGGAGAGAGGAAGAAGAAAGAGAGAGTGAGAGAGGGGGAGGGAGGGAGGGAAGGAGGATGAAGAAGAAAGGTAGAGAGAGAGAGAGAGAAAGAGAAACAAAGAAGGAAAGGAAGGAAGGAAGGAAGGAAGGAAGGAAGGAGTAATGAAAAACAATATGGGGTGTCTTGATTAAGTTAATCTTTTATTATCACTTAAGGCTTGCCGTTTCAGCATTGGGATAAAGTTAAGGCCATTCTGCCTCATGTCTGTGTGTGTGTGTGTGTGTGTGTGTGTGTGTGTGTGTGTGTGTAGATACATCCACACACTTCTCAGTCTAAACTAGAGACCCGGGATTTCATTGTTGTCTCTTGTTCAAGTTTGACCCCCATGTAGCTATGTATCTGGTAGTAGCCGACATACCAACTGATGGACGGGGCTCTGTGTCTCTCTCCACATTCACACAGTCAGTGTGTTGTTATCCTCTCAGAGCCTCCTCTTGAGCATTGTGGTTTTTACATTTAGGCCCGCCAATCCTCCTCCAAATAATATAAGGGAGGTCAGATCCTTCAGCCATATCCTCCTCAGTGGTGGGATTCAACATTTTTTACTACCGGCTCTGTGGGCGTGGCTTGGTGGGCATGGCAGGGGAAGGATCCTGTAAAATCTCCATTCTCTCCCCACTCCAGGTGAAGGATATTGCAAAATCCCCATTTCCTCCCTATCATCTGGGACTCAGGAGGCAGAGAATAGATGGGGGCGGGGCCAGTCAGAATTTTTACTACCGGTTATCCAAACTACTCAAAATTTCCACTATCGGTTTTCCAGAACTGGTCAGAACCTGCTGAATGCCACCTCTGATCCTCCTCTTTTAATGTTGTCCCTTGCTCGATGGTCTCCTTCCTCCATTTTTAAATTCCATTTTATTCTTGTGGGACGGTGGCTCAGTGGCTAAGATGCTTCTTGTCCTGCCTTCAGGTGCTTTGGAGAGGAGCTTGATTCCCTCTTCTTTGGGGCAGCCCCTGAGATGTTGGAAGGCTGCTATCACGTCTCCCCTAGTCCTTCTTTTCATCATACCCAGTTCCAGCAACCGTTCTTCTTTATATATTTTAGCCTCCAGTCCCCTAATCCTCTTGGTTGCTCTTCTCTGCACTCTTTCTAGAGTCTCAACATCTTTTTTACATCGTGGTGACCAAAACTGGATTCCGTATTCCAAGGGTGGCCTTACCAAGGCCATATAAAGTGGTATTAACCCTTCACGTGATCTTGATTCTATCCCTCTGTTGATGCAACCTAGAACTGTGTTGGCTTTTTTGGCAGCTGCTGCACACTTGCTGGCTCATATATAAGTCTATCGCTATAATTATTCTATCTTCCATCTTATTTATTTGTTTGTTTGTTTGTTTGTTTGTTTGTTTGTCATATTTCTATGCCGCCCACGCTCCAAGGACTCTGGGTGGCTTACACCAAAGACAGTATACTAAATAGCCCCCTAACAATCGGGGTCCTCATTTTACCCACCTCGGAAGGACGGAAGGCTGAGTCAACCTTGAGCCGGTGAGATTTGATCCGCTGATCTGCTGAATTAGCAGTCAGCTGAAGTAGCTGCAGTACTGCGCTCTAACCACTGCGCCACCTCGGCTCTTCTCCCTATTGGTGACCTGGAGGTAAGGAAGACATCCTTCTGAACATCCTTGGTTTGCTAAATCATCATCCCTTTCTTGCTTTCTCGCTGAAGATGAACAGTTGGGGAAAACGGCGGTCAGATACACAGATGGTCCGTCCAGCCGTGACACGGATGACTTTTGAAACTGAATGGTGCTTTTGAGAGATTAGGAGGACACCCAGGGTGTTACTCCCACGTTTAAGAGATAATTGCCGGCCACGACTTAAAGCCACTATAAATACACATTGAAAGCTCCCACTGTTTAACAGGTTTGGGGTATACATTTCCAGCCCTTATATAACACAGGACATTTGTCAACACCGCCAGGTTCATGAAGATTTCGTTCCACACCAGTTGCGAGATGTTTCTATAGTAACTGATGCATTTCCAAATGAGAAGAGACGGAAGCTTTTAAAGACAAATAAGAGAGTCGGGCGAGAAGTAAAAGGATGAGGAGAAGCTTCAGCTGCACTTCTTCAGGAATGCTCCGTTGCACAGATCTGAATGCAGACGGAGATCGCAGCGCACACGGTGGAAAACAGCCTGGCCCAATCCAAGCTCTATAAAAGTTGGCCAATTTCCACCTTCACAATTCTCCTGGAATTGTAAAACTGGGATATTGTATCCAGTTTTGGTCGCCACGATATTAAAAAAGGAAATTTAGACTCCAGAAAGAGTAGAGAGAACAATGATGATTAGGGGACTGGAGGCTAAAACATACGGAGAACGGTTGCAGGAATTGGGTACGGTAAAGGTAAAGGTTCCCCTCGCACATATGTGCTAGTCGTTCTCGACTCTAGGGGGCGCTGCTCATCTCCGTTTCAAAGCCAAAGAGCCAGCGTTGTCTGAGGACGTCTCCGTGGTCCTGTGGCTGACATGACTCAATGCCAAAGTTGCACGGAACACTGTTCCTTTCCCACCAAAGATGGTCCCTATTTTTCTACTTGCATTTTTTTTAATGTGCTTTCGAACTGCTAGGCTGGCAGAAGCTGGGACAAGTCATGGGAGCTCACCCCGTCACGCGGCACTAGGGACTCGAACCGCTGAACTGCCGAACTTTCGATCGACAAGCTCGGCAACTTAGCCACTGAGCCACCATGTCCCTTATAGGAATTGGGTATATCTAGTTAAATGAAAAGAAGGACTGGGGATGACATGATAGCAGTCTTCCAATATTTGCAGGTCTGCCACAAAGAACAGAGGGGTAACCTATTCTCCAAAGCATCTGAAGACAGGACAAGAAGCAATGAATGGAAGGTTATTAAAGAGAGAACAGTTGCAGGAATTTTTGATGAAGAGAAGGACCAGGGGAGACATGATAGCAGTGTTCCAATATCTCAGGGGCTGCCCCAAAGAAGTGGGAGTCAAGCTATTCTCCAAAGCACCTGAAGGCAGGACAAGAAGCAACGGGTGGAAACTAATCAAGGAGAGAAGCAACTTAGAACTAAAGAGAAATTTCCTGACAGTTAGACACAATTAACCAGTGGAACAACTTACCACCAGAAGTTGTGGGTGCTTCATCACGGGAGGCTTTTAAGAAGAGACTGGACAGACCTTTGTCCAGAATGTGTTTGCCAACCCGGTCAACAAGTTGCATAAACCAAAATCAAAGCAAACCAGAGGTGTGACAGCTCAGCCAAGCTGCCCATGGTTTGGAACGGACAAGTGACACTTTAAGCCGTCAATATATTGTTATGATCTTTCCTCCAACCAAGAGAAGAGAATAGGCAGGCTTAGCAAAAGAAAGAATTAACAGGCTCTTTTAAACTTGCATATAACTTCTTTTGGTCTTGGCGGGTTTGCTATAATACCACTCAGAGCCTGAGTGGCGTAGCAGGCTAATGCCTCCTACTAAGACAGCATTTAACATCTAGCTGCCTGCAATTATTGCGAGTTCTAATCTCACCAGGCTCAAGGTTGACTCAGCCTTCCATCCTTTCTAAGGTAGGTAAATTGAGGACCCGGTTTGTGGGGGCAATAAGCTGACTTTGTATAAATATACAAAAGTATGAAGGCTATTGCTTAGCGCATTGTAAGCCGCCCTGAGACTCCGGAGAAGGGCGGCATATAAATAATTTTTTTTAAAAAAAAACTTATCCGATGCTGCAACGTGCAGAATAAATAAAATAAATGTGAAGAAATGAAAGTCACACTTATTATTTTAATTGATGTTTGTCTTGTGCTTTTAATAGGCTGTACACCGCCCTGAGTCCTTCGGGAGAAGGGCGGTATAGAAATAAAATTATTATTATTATTATTATTATTATTATTATTATTATTATTATTATTATTATTACATGGGCTCTCACTTAGACCAATGCTGGCAGCAAGAGATAGATAGATAGATAGATAGATAGATAGATAGATAGATAGATAGA
>WNWU01000083.1:1029486-1043944 GCA_012654045.1 Ptyas mucosa
ATAACATCATCAGTGTTAGAAGGGAGTGGAGTTTGTGGAGAGGAGGAGGAGGAAGACTGTGGAGTCTTTAGTGCTCTCTGAGGTTGGTGGCTTTCGTGCAGACATCTCATGACCCAACTAGGTAACATCATCAGCGGTAGAAAGGAGTGGAATGGTGTTTGGAAGAGGAGGAGGACGACTATGGGGTTCTTGGTGCTCTGAGAGTTCGGTTGTTTCTTGCAGACGTCTCATTACCCAACTAGGTAACATCATCAGTGCTAGAAGGGAGGAGGAGGGTGAGGTCTTCGGTGCTCTCTTAGCTTGGTGGCTTCCTTGCAGATGTTTCATTATCAAACCAGGTAGTCGCTTAGGTGTCTAGGTGGTTGCTAAGGATGGACCCCGACTTGATGGACCCCGACATCCATCAATCCATCCATGCAGTGACCCATCAAGTCAGCGTCCATCCTTAGCAACCCCTAAGACAGATTTATCTCCATGGATGTGAGGGTTTGTCCCAACCTGGCCCTTCAGATCGACCAACGGTGCTCCCATCGCCACCGTACCCGAGTCCGTCCACCCACCTTGATGGAGAAGGCTCTGATTCTGAGAAAGGTGGAAGGGAAGAGAAGAAGAGGATGAGCAGTGGCCAGGTGGACGGGAGTCAGTTACAAGCGGATGGGGGCCGCCCTCGGAAGACCAAGGTGGGAGGATCAGGCGAGGGACCGTTCCTCACGGAGAAAATGTGCGTTTCCTAAAGAGTCAAGCAAGTCTCCACGGCCCATAATCCCTCAGTCTGATCTTGCTTACTCCCAACAGAGCTGCCCTGCGTTAAGAATTGGGGAATGTTCTCCGTTTTTGCCACTCCGCTTCTTTGAAACGGAAGATATGAGAAAGCAGAGCGGGAGAGAGTTGGCGTACGGCTCACATGCCTTTCCGAAAGCCTCTTTTAAAGCAAATAGAAAACCCGCACTCTTCTCCTACTGTGAAGATAATCCCAATTTAGGAAAAGAGGATACAGGCAGAGACCTTCACGTACGCCATGTGTATTTCTACAGCCAAGCTGAGAAATCGAAACGGGCGCCTTTCCTGGCTCAGAAGGCTGCCGCGGTCTCTGACTTTCGATCCGATCGCTGAGATTGGAGGAGGGAATCTTTATTTTGGCTTTGGGGCCCTCCCCCGCTGGGGTTCCTTGCCCCATTCTCAACCCAGCCCAGCCCCAGGTTGGGGACCCATAAAGAAAAATGTGTGAGTCCTCAAGTCAGTTGTGGCTCCCGGATGAAAAGAGGCTGGGTAGCCATCCTGTAGCTTCAAAGGGGAAGGAGATTCGGAGTACACAATAAGAAAAGTTGGAAGGGACCTTGGAGGTCTTCTAGTCCAACCCCCTGCTTAGGCAGGAAGCCCTATACCAGGGATGGCGAACCTTTTTGGCACCGAGTGCCCAAACCGGAATGTGCGTGCATGTATGTTTGTTTGTGTGTGTGTGTGTGCCGGAAACCCAAAGATAAGCTGGCCAACACGCGCATGCCTGTTTTTTGGCTGTTTTGGGGGCCATTTTCAGGTCATTTTTGGGCTGTTTTGAGGGTATTTTTTGACCGTTTTCAGGGCATTTGGGGGCATTTTTGGGCCTGAAAACAACCCAAAAATGGCCTAAAAACAGCCCAAAAAGTGCCTGAAAACAGCCCAAAAAACGGCCTATAAACAGCCCCAAAAAGGCCTGAAAACAGCCCAAAAAACAGCCTAAAACGGCCAGGAAAACGGCCTGTTTTGGGGGCCATTTCCGTGGACAGTTTTCAGGCTGTTTTCTGGCACTCCAGCACCCGCAAAGATCATCTGATCGGCATGCATGTGCGTGCCGAAACCAAAAGAGCAGCTGGTGATGGCATGCGTGCCCACAGAGAGGGCTCTGCCTGCTACCTCCGGCACGCGTGGCATAGGTTCGCCATCACGGCCCTATACCATTTCAGACAAGTCACAGTTCAGTCTCTTGTTAAAAACCTCCAGTAATGAAACACTTGCAACTTCCAGAGGCAAGCCGTTTCGCTGGTTAACTGTTCTCACTGTCAGGAAATTTCTCCTTAGTTCTAGGTTGCTTCTCTCCTTAGTTAATTTCCATCCGTTGCTTCTTGTCCTGCCCTCAGGTGCTTTGGAGAATAGCTTGACTCCCTCTTCTTTGGGGCAGCCCCTGAGATATTGGAATACTGCCACCCCTGGTCCTTCTTTTGATTAAACTACATTCCCAAATTCCTGCAACAGTTTTTCATATGATTAGCCTCCTAATCATCTTTGTTGCTCTTCTCTGCACTCTTTCTAGAGTCTCCCCATCCTTTTGATAATGGGTGATATTTTATAATGAGTGATGATAATGGTATCATATCTGTAATCGGGTTTTCCAGTTTTCTCTTCCTGTCCAAGGCGGGTTTCTATCATAAGTGTTGAAGGAATGCATAACTCTCAAAAAAGCTACAGTCTAAAAGAAAGTGTTAAACTTTATCTTAGAAGTCCTAGATCTGGGCATGTAGTTTAATGAAAAGAAGGACTAGGGGAGACATGATAGTAATGTTCCAATATCTCAGGGGCTGCCCCAAAGAAGAGGGAGTCAAGCTATTCTGCAAAGCACCTGAGGGCAGGACAAGAAGCAATGGATGGAAACGAATCAAGGAGAGAAGCAACCTAGAACTAAGGAGAAACTTCCTGATAGTGAGAACAATTCATCAGTGGAACAACTTGCTTCCAGAAGTTGTGAATGGCTCCAACACTGGGAGTTTTTAAGAAGAGGTTGGATAACCATTTGTCAGAAGCGGTGTAGGGTTTCCTGCCTAAGCAGGGGGTTGGACTAGAAGACCTCCAAGGTCCCTTCCGACTCTGTTATTCTGCTCTATGCCTTGTTTCCACCTCTTTCAGTCCTCGGATCGAGAAAAAGGATGATGCCAAGGACGTTCATAGCAGCCGCCAATTTTAATTTTAATTTAGGATGTGTTTCCTTCTCCTCCCCCCCCCCCCCCCCCAGCTATTTACTCCTACAAAGGGCTGTTTTGTTTTGATTTGAGGAAAAATAAAAACCAGGTTGTGGCAAGCATCAGAACGGTGCGTTTTTGGCTTGGTTTTCGAAGCGGTTTGACTATAGTGACTTAAGTCACACATAGCGACTAACAAACGGTGTTTTACTGGGATCGGTGAAGCGTCCAGTTGCTATTGGGGGGGTGAGCGGGCTTGGGGGAACCCTAACTCCAATGTCTTCAAGCAAACCCTGGTTTGGATGCCGCGCGAAATTCAGCCTGCGATGGATGGTAGCCGAATGGTTTCTGTGAACCCCCCCCCTTTTTTTTACACTCACAAAGTACACACGAATCCTAAACTCCCACAAGGAATGGAGGTGCCACCATCTCTAAAACTTCCTTCGCAGCCGCTGCTCGTGATTTTAAAAAAAAAAAGCCATCAACTTTCGCATATTCTGCTAGGTTTTGAAGCCACGGGAAAAGCCTGCAGGCTGTTTTGGGAAATGCTTTATAGCTCCCTACATAGAAACGCAGAATCCTACGGTTGGAAGGGATCTCAGAGGTCTTCTAGTCCAGCCCACTTGCTCAAGGCGGGAGCCTTACGCACTCTTCCAGTCCAATGATTGCCCAGTTTATTGTTGAAACCCTCCGCTGATGGAGACCCACGAAAGGCAAGCCCTTCCGTCGATTGATTGCTCTCGCTGTCAGAAAATATTCTCCTTCTAGGTTAAATCTCTCTTTAATGAGCTTCCACCGTTCACTTCTTGTCCTGCCCTCTGGTGCTTTGCGAGAGATGCTTTCTAGAAGGCACTTTTACAGTCAAAATCGGCGCTCCGACCTGGAGGCCATTTTTCCTCCTCCATTTTTAGCCCACAGCAGAGAGAAACTTAGAACTGGCTAGCAGAAGACACACCTGTCTAGGAAAACTCCGCGTCCAAAAACTGCCCGTCACCTCGGCTGCCTCCAGCTCTGCCCACAAATGCCAATTGAGGTTTTGCAGAATCCACGGCCGGCGGTGCCAGCCAAGGCAGCTGGAACCTGTCCCTGGCTCAGAACTGCACGCCAAAACCCCAACTCCTGACCTCAAACTCCCATCGTTTTCTTTTCTTTTCTTTTTTTTTTTCCCCCTCCCCTTGATCTGTGGATCGATCTCTCGGAGTGGCAATTAGACCCTTCCCGGATTAAAAGATGCCACTTTTTAGCCCCGAGCAGAGATGGACAAGCAAATCTCCCAGGTATGTTTCAATGCCCAGCTTGGAGTGCCATTTCTCCCTTCCACCTTGGCCGGCTAGGAAGAAACCGATACCCGGGAGGCAAAGCTTTTAATCTACGCAATTTTTTCAAGAGCTGCAACATTTGGAGAGCTGGGAAATTAAAGTGTCCTGCAGGTCCAATCAACTTGGTCAGTATTCCAGCTACTATATTTTTTTTTTCCCCTGAACTGCAGGGGAAGAAAAAAAAAAAAACTGCCTCTGGGAAGCCCAGGATGGACCCACTGCCCGTTTCGATGGGAGCTGGAAAACTAACTGGAAACTAGCACTGATGACGTTACCTAGTTTGGGTATTGAAATGTCTGCCAAGCTCAGAGAGCACCAAGGATGCCCTCATTTCAACCCCGAGCCACAAATATTCTCCTCGGAAGCTGTGAAAAGCTTTGCACCAACCAACCTCCCTAACAGAATAACGGTGGGAAGGGACCTCGGAGGTCTTCTAGTCCAACCCCCCTGCTCTTTTGGGTTTGATCCACCTTGCTTTCCAAGCACCCCACACAGCAAGAGCTATTCCCCGGACCTTGTGGCAAGGAGTTCCACCGGACAGGCACTGTTGTTTAGTTGTGTTCTATTACCGGAGAGGGAATTCTCACTACACCGCCTGCAGGATGTTTTCCGGCGGCCCAAGTTTCCTGCACATCCTTGAACCGTCAGCCTCGGGCTGGCCCTGGGTACTCCCCCATTTCACAGGTAAGGGGAGGGAGGCAGAGAAGGGCGAGTCCCGAAGGCGAACTCTGGAGCTGCAAACTCCAGGTGCTCCGGGCAGCCCAGAAACCTGGCCCAAGGCAAGCTTGCTTCCCTTGGAGAGTCAAGGCAAGAGGGCTGGGGAAGATGGAATTTGTAGTCCTGCAGGACAGGATGTGGGGGGGACGGGGACCCAGAAACTTCCCCCGCACGGGACCTCGAGGTAGAGAGAGACACACACACAAACACACATTCAGTAACAGTAGAGATGGAAGGGACCCTGGAGTTCATCTAGTCCAGCCTCCTGCTCCGGCAGGAGACCTTGTACTAGGGATTCCTAACCTACGTCATTTTCTGCTCTACGAGCTCAGTGTCTTCGCCGCGGAGCCACCTCGTCACACACACACACACACACACACATTCAGTAACAGAGTTGGAAGGGACCTTTGGAGGTCATCTAGTCCAACCCCCTGCTCAGGCAGGAGACCTTGTACTAGGGATTCCGAACCGAGCTCAGCGTCTTTGCCACGGAGCCACCTCATCACGCGCACACACATTCAGTAACAGTAACGGAGTGGGAAGGGACCTTGGGAGGTCATCTAGTCCAACACACACACCCTCCCCACCAGGCAGGAGACCCGCACTAGGGATTCGCACCTACGTCCTTTCTGCTCGACCAGCTCAGTGTCTTAGCCATGGAGCCACCTCGTCTCACACACACTCAGTAACAGTAATGGTGTTGGAAGGGACCTTTGGAGATCATCTAGTCCAGCCCCCTGCTCAGGCAGGCAGACTGGTAGTAGGGATTCGAACCTACGTCGATGAGTTCAGTGTCTTAGCCATGGAGCCACCTCTTCACACACACACACACACACACTCATTCAGTAACAGTAACGGAGTTGGAAGGGACCTTGGGAGGTCATCTAGTCCAACCCCCTGCTCAGGCAGGAGACCCGCACTAGGGATTCGAACCTACGTCCTTTCTGCTCGACCAGCTCAGTGTGTTCGCCGCGGAGCCACATAGTTAACACACACACACGTAGGCAGGCAGGCAGGCAGTCCGTCCCTCCTCCGCGCCCGCCCGCTCTCACCTGCCGCGGAGGTCGCTGACTCGCTCGGCCGCCCGTCGAGGGGCCGTCGCTCCGGCCGCCCTACATGCGCCCTCTGCGGCTCAGCCAGGCCAGGGCGGCCAACAACGCCAAGGAAGTGGCCAGGCCGGTGCCGGCGGAGGCGCGTCGGCTCCTGGCCTCCCTCCGCGCCGCCGTCCGCGCTTGCAGCTCATCGCCGATCGCTTGGAGGCGCGCCGCGGTGAGCTGCGCTCCGGAGACGCGCGCCCTGCCCGGGCTGCCGATGCTGCCGCTGTTGCCTCCGCCGCCGCCGCCTCCTCCTCCGCCGCCGCCGCCGCCGCCGTGGCTGCTGCAAAAACAGCCGGCCGGGGGGCGGCCGGGCAGGGCGCAAGGGCACATGGCCGGGCCCACCGACGGCGCGACGCTGCTCCAGCCGCCGCCGCCGCCGCCGCCGCTGCTCCCTCCGGCCAGCCCAGCGCCGATCGGCTGCCCAGCGCCCGCTTCGCTCGCCCGCCCGCCGCCGCCTCCTTCTCCTTCTCCTGCCGCGGCTGTCAGTCTGGCGCGGAGCGAGGCGCGCTCGGGCGTCACATGCTGGCTGAGATCATCCTCCTCCTCGACGGGGCGGCCGCAAGACGGCGGCGAGGGAGGCGGGCGAGCGGGCGGGCGGGCGAGCGAGCGGAGAGCCTTAACTCTTCCCTTCCCTCTTGCCCTTCCTTCCCCCCCATCCCATCCCAACCCTCTGCCCGTCTCTCCAACCCGCTTCTCTCTCTCGCCCTCTTTCTCTTTTCCTTCCCTCCTTCCTTCTCTCACCTGCCTTCCTTTCTCATTTTCCCTTCTGTCCTTTCCTTTCCTTCTTCTCTGTTTCCTTTCCCTTCCCTCCTTCCTTCTCCCACCTACCTTCCTTCCTTTCCTTTCCCTGTTTCCCTTCTTTCTTTTCTTTCCATTCTTCCCTCCCCTCTCCTTTCTTTCTTTTCCATCCCTCTTTCCTTCTCTCACCTTCCTTCCTTTCCCTCCTTTCTTCCTTTCCTTTCCTCTCCTCTCTTCCTTTTCTCTCCTCTTCTTTCCTTCTTCTGTTTCCTTTCCTTTCCCTTCCTCCTTTCCTTTTTCCCTTTCCTTTCCGTTCTATTCTTCCCATCCTTTCCTTTCCTCTCCTCTCTTCCTTTCCTCTCCTCTTCTTTCCTTCTTCTGTTTCCTTTCCTTTCCCTGTTTCCCTTCTTCCTTTGCTTTGCTTTCCTTTCCTTTCCATTCTTCTCTTCCTTCCCTCTCCTTTCTTCCTTTCTCTCACCTTCCTTCCTTTCCCTTTTTCCCTTCTTCCGTTCCTTTACTTTCCTTTCCTTTCCATTCCATTCCATTCTTCCCTTCCTTTCCTTTCCTTTCCTCTCTTCCTCTCCTCTCCTCTCCTTTCCTTCTTATCGCTTTCCTTTCTTTTTCCTTCCCTCCTTCCTTCTCTCACCTTCTTCCTTTCCCCCTTTCCCCTCTTCCTTTCCTTTCCATTCCATTCTTCCCTTCCCTTCCTTTCCTTTCCTTTCCTTTCCTTTCCTCTCCTTTCCTTGTTTCCTTTCCTTTTCCTTCCTTCCTCCCATTTTCTCCCTTCCCTTCCCTCCTTCTTGAACTTCCTCTCTTTCATTCTATTCTTGATTCCCCCTTTATATCTCCCTTTCTCTTTCTTTCTCAGGCTCTTCTTTCTTCTCCATTTTCATTTTCTTTCTTTCTCCACCCCCCCTTTTTTTTTTGCTTTCTCTCTGCTTCGGTATGTTTCTTTACCTCTCTCTTTTCAAATCTTCTCCCTCTTTCCTCCTCCTCCTCTTCTCCTTAATGGTGCCATTCTTAAAAGTCAAACAAATTCATGACCGTATAACATTTATGGATTTATTTATTTCACTTTGTCAGGGAACAGTGGATCTGTTACACCTTAAAGCAACACGTTGCTGTGCCCCTCATCTAGATCTCCCATCATGCTTTTATTTGAAAATGGGATTGCTGTACACAAAACACTCAGCAGTGTTAAACCATGGATTACCCCCTGCAAAGCAAGGATCACACCAAGTAACAACACCAAGCCAAGCAATGTACAATGCTACGATTTAATTCAGAATGTAGACCCAATCTTTAATCTTGGCTTGTCCTACCTCACAGGGTTGTTGTGAGGATCAAATGAGGGGGAAGCCCACGTATTTGCCACCGGAGACACTCTGAAAAACGAAGATGCTTTCTATGCAGGAAAAAAAAAGGAAGAAAGTGCTTTCCATGTGGGGGGGAAAAAACATTTTTTTGCCACAAAAAGGAATGAAAAGTTGCTTTCTGCATGGAAAAGTATAAAGATATTGCTTTCCATGTGGAAAGGGGCCGGATTCAGCTCCCAGGGAAAACAAGAGGCAAAAACACGAAGAATCTTAGTGAGTCACTTCTGGTTAGAGGCAAAAATGCTGAGCTCGAGATTCGGAATATCTTGTTGGCTTGGGTTAAAGCACTGTCAATATTTGTAGCTTAGGGCTGAAATGAGAGTGATTTCTTTGATGCTCTCTCATCTTGATTGTTTTCCTGCGGACGTTTCATTACCAAACTAGGTAACATCATCAGTGCTAAAAAGGAGTGGAGTTTGCAGAGAGGAGGAGGAGGAGAATTGTGGGGTCCTTGGTGCTCTCAGAGTTTGGTTGTTTTCTTGCAGATGTTTCATTACCCAACTAGGTAACAGTGTTAGAAGGGAGCGGGGTTTGCAGAGTGAAAGAAAATGGGAGGAGGAGGAGGAGGATGAAAAGGACTCGGGGATCCTTAGTGCCCTCTGAGCTCGATTGTTTTCTTGCAGACGTTTCATTACCAAACTAGGTAATATCATCAGTGCTAGAAGGCAGCAGGATTCCTTTTTTGTTTATACGTTCTCCAAGGAATCATCAACTCAACTTAGTCAAACAGCCTAATCAAGGAACCACCAAGAACTCACCCACTGGCACTGACAGAGCAAGGCACTAGTATAAACAGGGAGTAAGCCCCACTACCTCCTATCACTGATGACGTTACCTAGTTTGGATGATGAAACATCAGCCAGAAAACAACCAACCTCAGAGACCACCAAGGACCCCTTAAAGCATTATCCTATGGTCCTTCCAGGCAGATAGTCATGTATGAAGCAGCTACCTCTGTGCACCTTTGAAGCAGGTTTTGCAAAGAGATGAGAAAACACGTTCCTTGGATGGTATCTCCTAGTGCTTGCACGCTTACACGCTCAGAAAAAAAAAACCCACACTTGTGGAAAAGCACAGCCTAGCATTTCATGCAAGGTGTGAAGCCACTCTACATTTTAAAATCTTTGACATGGGAGTGTTAACTTTTAATTGCTGTGGAATTATAAAGTCCCCAATAGGCAATTCACCCACAGGAGGAACGGAGTGCTTGACAAATTGTTGATTTATTTTTTTCTTCTTAAAAGTTCACAGTTTTGAATATGTACAAGCAAAGAGAGACAGCAATTTGAGCGACAACAAGATCGAGGCATATTAGTTAAATGCGAAAATATATATGGAAATGCGAGGCAGCTTTATATTTGGACCGGAAGTAGCCGATTGACTGTTTTTTTAAAAACTAACTACCTCTGCTTTAGAAGGGACGTGGTGGTTCAGGGGCTAAGACGCTGAGCTTGTCGATCGAAAGGTCAGCAGTTCAGGGGTTCGAATCCCTAGCGCCATGTAACGGGGTGAGCTCCCGTGACTTGTCCCAGCTTCTGCCAACCTAGCAGTTCGAAAGCAGGTAAAAAAAATGCAAGTAGAAAAATAGGGACCACCTTTGGTAGGAAGGGAACAGCGTTCCGTGCGCCTTTGGGGTTAGAGTCATGCCGGCCACATGATCACGGAGACGTCTTTGGACAGCACCGGCTCTTCGGCTTTGAAACAGAGATGAGCACTGCCCCCTAGAGTCGGGAACAACTAGCACATATGTGCGAGGGGAACCTTCCCCTTTTACCTCTGCTTTAGCTCCTTTTGACAAGAATAAATAAAGCAAATATTCCAAAATAAAGGAAGGGAATTATGGGAGCTGAAAGTCCCACACATCTTAAAGTTGCCAAGTTTGAAAAAACACTGTATTAAGCCAATCCGTAGACCTCTGGGGGTTGTGAAATTCAACTTAAGCAATGTTGTGATCCAGGCCCAAGTAAGTAGTAGGAAAATCAGTCCGTGAAAAAACAAATAAACTTTATTCGGGCTGCTGAGAATGCCTTCATTCCCAGCGTCTTTCAACCTAAATTAAAGCAAATTCCTTCCAACACAAATTCCTCAGTCCTATCGCAAACCTTGGTCCAATTAGGCAAACTGCCAAAGGCCTTTCTTGGCAAGTGTTCAGAAGTCACAGACGTAGACGAAGAAGACGATGAAGCTACCAACGTTGTTTTCCGGCAAAGCCCAAGAGCCGTTGCTGGTCTTTTAAGCCTTATGGGAAGAGCCAATCATTTCTTGGCCTTACTCCCGAGTTGTCCTCTTTGCTTGAGCTGCTCTTGCCTTCTGGCAGCTCTTCTCATGCGTGCATTAGGAACAGGCTCCTCCTGTTCCTCTGCCTCACTCCTATCAGTCTCTGGAGGCTCCGGAGTCCGTGCATCGCTCCCAGATGGCCCTGGCCCCATCTCTGCCTCAGACGCAGAGCCCTCATTTGGGCCTTCCCCAGCCTCCAGGACTGGCCCATGTTCTTCCTGAGCCTCATCGCTGTCTGACTCCACTGCCAACTCCGTAGGCTGCTGGCAGACCACAACAAGCAAGCATAACCAATGGTGCAAGATGTAGCTCATGACTTGGACTACAGATTCCATAACTCCTAGCCATGGTGAAGTGGAGACGAGAAGGAACTAGTTTCCAAAACATACAGCAAGGATCCAGTCACTGAAGGCTGCTTTGTCTTACACTGTCCTCCTTTTAAGTTTCTGCCGCTGAATTGAGATCCATCCCCATCGCAGTTCCTAGAGATGAATTGCCAATCGCTAAGTGGCCAGTAGGTGGCAGCCACGAGCTATGGCAAACTCAATGTCTGCGACAACCTGGTGGTCCCCAAGAGTTTTGCAGGATTTTCATCTGTAAGGACCGAAAAGATGACAAAGGACAGAATGAACAGAGTTAGAACGGACCGTGGAAGTCCTATAATCCATCCAGGAGATCCAATACCATTTCAGACAAACGGTTGTCCAGACTCTTCTTAAAAGCTTCCAGTGATGGAGCACCCATTACTTCTGGAGGAAAGTTGTTCCACTGATTAATTGTTCTAACTGTCAGGAAATTTCTCCTTAAGTCCAAGTTGCTTCTCTCCCTGATTAGTTTCCATCCATCGCCTTCTGGTGCTTTGGAGAATAGCTTGACTCCCTCTTCTTTGGGGCAGCCCCTGAGATATTGGAAGATTGCTATCATGTCACCCTTAGTCCTTCTCTTCTGAATATTTACACAATACAGAATAAACAGAGTTGGAAGGGACCTTGGAGATCATCTAGTCCAACCTCTTGCTCAAGCAGGAGACTGAATGGCTGTCGAGTCTCTTCTGGAAAGCTTCCAATGTTGGAGCACCCACAACTTCTGAAGGCAAAATGTTCCATTGATGAATTATTCTAGCTGTCAGGAAATTTCTCCTTAGTTCTAGTTGCTTCTCTCCCTGATTAGTTCCATTCGTTTCCAAAGTGCCTTGGAAAGGTGTTTTGGAGAGTCCCTTGGGAGCTGGGCGGCATAGAAATGCGATAAATTAAATGAAATTAAATTAAAGAATAGCTTGACCCCCCTTTTTCTTTGTGGCAGCTCCTCAAACATTGGATCCCTACTGTTATGGAATGAAGAGATTGAGAGTCATCCCAAAGGGCAAACAGAATCAGATTTTATTATTGCAATAAGGTTCAGAGTCCGATTCATACCTGGAAGTCTGAACAAAATTATGGGTCGGGGACCCTGGTCTTTATACAGTTTGAAACAAAGGATTCTGTGAACTTAGCAGTTTTCATTTAGAAACATTTGTTACATCAACGAGACATTTCCTAATTACGAAAGTTCTTACATGTCTTGCCAAACAAATGTAACTTTTCTGAAAATTATCTTTGGTGATAGAGACTCACTGTCTCATTTTGGTATCCTTGACATTTGTAACTTTCAAACCGTATGTCACCCAAGATATGGGTCTTTCTGACAGCGAGGGGTCCTCCCTTACAGAATGTTGCTTATACAGAGGAGTTTGGCTGGCTTTTGTATTTTTACACTGGATACATTTGGAAAGGAATACTAGAAAGATGTCCAGTGGTCATTTAGTAGGTCCCCAATTCATCATCATCATTATTATTAGAGAGGGCCCTTCAGTGGTCATCTAGCTGGACCCGCATTTCCTACTTTACTACTATCATGTCACCCCCGCTAGTCCTTCTCTTCTGAACATTTACAGAATACAGAATAAGCAGAGTTGGAAGGGACCTTGGGAGGTCATCCAGTCCAACCCCCTGCTGGGGCAGGAGACCCCTATCCTATATCGTTTCCGACAGGCAGCTGTCCAGACTCTTTTTAAAAGCCTCCAATGATGGAGCACCCACAACTTCTGGAGGAAAGCCGTTCTAACACCAAGCATCTCACTCCACACACTCCGAGTTTTGCAGACGGATGACAGTGTGGATTGCACCCCCCACTCCCCCCAAGCAGGTTGGGCAAAACTTCCCACTTTCTCTGCCGTGTGCCGAACTCTGTCACATGACGTGCAGGGAACGAGCCCGCGGCAAACAACTCCGCGATTCTGTGTGTGTGTGTGTGTTTGGATGTCTGTCTGTCTGTCGGAAATGATAGAGGATTAGGGTCTCCTGCTCCAACAAGGGGGGTTGGCCTAGATGACCTCCAAGGTCCCTTCCACGCCTTGTTTATTCGGTATTCCGGCGGCTCCCTAGGTGGCTGGCTCAGTGGCTTTAAGACGCTGAGCTTGTCGATCATAAAACGCCGTCGGTTCGAATCCCTAGTTACAGGTCTCCTGCGTGAGCAGGGGGGTTGGATTAGATGACCTCCAAGGTCCCTTCCAAGCCTTGTTTATTCCGGTGCGTTCTCACAGGGAGGGCCTACTCAGGGTGCCGTCGGCTAGACAGTGTCGACCGGCAACCCCTAGAGGCAGAGTTTTCTCTGTGGGTGCTCCCACCCTCTGGAACCAACTTCCTCTGGGGCACCGGTTGGCCCCTGACCTCCGCACCTTCCGCCGCGACTTAAAAGTCATGGTTGTTCAGCCTGGAGTGTGTCTGTGTGTGTGTGTGTGGGGGGGGGAATTAACATGTATTTTAACACGCTTTTATTGGATATTTTATTGTTGTGAGCCGCCCTGAGTCCTACGGAGATAGGGCGGCATATAAATTAAATTAAATAAATAAAAAATAAATAATAAGTATTCTGGCGGCTCCCTAGGTGGCTGGCTCGGTGGCTTTAAGACGCTGAGCTTGTCGATCAGAAAACGCCGTCGGTTCGAATCCCTAGTTACAGGTCTCCTGGGTGGGGGGGGGGGGTTGGACTAGATGACCTCCAAGGCCCCTTTCAACTCCCTGTTATTGTTACTTCAAGGCAACACACAGACGTTCTGTGCAGCTGTTCTGACGCTTTTGAAGGCTTGTTGTGCGTTGTGCCCAGAAAGGGCCGGGGGTGGTGGTGGTGTCAGCCATATAAATATGATGAATAAAGAAAGAAAGAAAGGAGGGGGGGGAGAAAAAAAAGGCATTTCGTGTGGTGTTATAATACGGGAGCGCGGGCCCCCTTTGCCGGGCGGAACCTTCGTGCGCCGCTCGCATGTTTCCCACCCGGCTGCTTTTGCGGGACGGACCGCCGCGGCCGGAAGTAGCCGGAAGTCCGTCGGCGGCGCTTCCTCCGGGTCGCCATGGTGGAAGATGCGTCGTCGTCGGCGCTAGATTCGTTCCGCCGCCGTTGGCAAGCCGAGCTAGCCCGGGATGGTCCGAAACGTCGGAGGCCAAAAACGGTCGGGAGCCGGAAAAGGCCTCGAGAAGCGGAAGGCGAAGAGCAGCCTCAGCCGGTGCGAAGCTGGGGCGGCTACGGGGGTCTCCTGGAGGGGCTGCTGGAGGAAGAGCCGCCGCTTCACAGCCTCCTCCTCCGCCGCGCCTCTCCCGGGCCTGAGGGGGACCCCGACCCCGACCCCGCTGCAGAGACCCCCGCAGGAGGAGGAGGAGGAGGGAAGGAGGACCTTCTGGGGCAGCTCATTCGAGACTTGGTAGGGGGAAGTCAAGGCTCCTTTTGGGGGGGGGGGGAGGACGACGAGGGGCTTACTTATTCCGATTGCTTATTCCGCTGCACCGAAGGGAGTTGGAGGTCAAGGCCTTTGCTTTCAATTTTTCCCCTCCCCCGTTTTTCCTCTTATTTGCTTTTGTAATTTTTTTTGTTTTATGTATATGTGTATCTCTCCATCCATCCATCATCTACCTACCTATCATCTATCTATCTCTATCTCTATCTATTGTCTATGTATCTATGTATCT
>WNWU01000083.1:1043954-1059681 GCA_012654045.1 Ptyas mucosa
TCTATCTATCTATCTATCTACTTGTATCTATCTATCTCTATCTATCTACGTATCTATCTATCTATCTCTATCTATTTATCTACGTATCTATATCTATCTCTATCGTCTATCTATCTATCTCTATTGTCTATCTATTGTCTATCTGTCTATCTATCTACGTATCTATCTATCTCTATCTATCTCTATCATCTATCTTTATCTATTGTCTATCTATCTTTCTATCTTTCTATCTATCTACGTATCTATCTCTATCTATCTCTATCGTCTATCTATCTTTCTCTATTGTTTATCTGTCTATCTGTCTATCTTTCTATCTATCTACATATATCCATCTGTCTGTCTGTCTGTCTGTGTCCGTCCGTCTACCTACCTACCTACCAACTCTCTATCTCTATCTATTGTCTGTCTATCTGTCATCTACCTATCTATATCTATCTATCGTCTGTCTATCTAGCCAGTTCGCACCACTCTGGGAGAACCGGTTGTTAACTTTCTGAGCAGTTTGGCAAACTGGTTGTTGGAAGAAATCATTAGAGCAGAGAACCAGTTGTTAAATTACTTGAATCCCACCACTGTGTATGTATGTATGTATGTATGTATGTATGTATCTATCTATCTATCTATCTATCTATCTATCTATCTATCTATTGTATGTATGTATATATCTACTATGTATGTGTATGTGTACATATATGTAAATGTATTTTATCATATTCATATATTTATTATATTCTAATGAAAAAGATTTTTAAAAAACTATTATTCAATAACACTAAAAATCAACAAGGGCCCCACAACAAAGCAACATGTAAAAACCCACAATGTAAAATCAATAGCCTGATAGATACACATAAGTGCTGAAGGAGGAGGAAAGAGGAAAGAAGGAAAACAGCCATCCACTCCCGCACTGGGGGAAAAAAATCAAATCAAACCTGATTTTTTAAGGCAGGCAGATTTCACTTGGGGATGCTCTCCCAAAAGGCAGGAGGATTCGACATACTGTACCGTATTTGTTGCCTTTCATTGCTGCATATGATCGCCTAAATTTTTAGAGAGGAGGTTAAGATCATGTTCACCATCATCCCAAAATTAAAGCTCCTTCTCCCACCCACCCCCATATCCCTTCAGAAGATTAATTGGACTGAGAGGGTGAAGGGCTGGCCCAAAGTCACTGAATCAGTGGGGATGGTGAGATCATTGGCGTGAAATAGAATAGAATTCTTTATTGGCCAAGTGTGATTGGACACACAAGGAATTTGTCTTTGGTGCACATGCTCTCAGTATACATAAAAATAAAACATTCATCAAGAATCGTAAGGTACAACACTTAATGATAGTCATAGGGTACAAATAAGCAATCAAATCATCCTAGGAAACAATCAATATAAATCGTAAGGATACAGCAACAAGTTAGTCATGCAGTCATAAGTGGGAGGAGATGGGCGATATTTCCCATTGGCACTGTGTGTCCTTTTCTGCCTCTATTCCCAGTTACTCTTGGTCCTTCGATAGCTTGCAAGTGAATAGGCTGTGTGGTGTTGGAATTGGGGGTGGGGTGGGGGAAAAAAGGGTGTAGCTGAGGATGATACGAGCATGGACAATAAGAGACAGGATGAAGTTAATGGAATTGGCATATGACTCAAAGATGCTTTTATCTTAGTTACATGGTTCCTTGTGAAGGTGCGTTGGAAGCATGGTTTTTGTGTGGTCTGAACCCAGATCTCCCTGATCCTAATTCGACTACATATTATTTGCACCACACTGACTGATTGTGAACGATACTGTTGTGGAATAATGTCATCGTACCATACTTAGTAAACCGTGGTTGGTGGTTTGACATGCGTGAAAGCTTTTTAAGTTTGCTGTTGCATATACACCACTGTTGCACAGCCAGTCTTTGACTTAACGGCCACAATTCAGCCCAAAAATTCTGTGGCTAAGCAAGAGAGTTGAGGTTTGTTCCATGATGTGACCTTTCCCCCCCCACAGTTGTTAAGTGAATCACTTGCCCTTGTTAAGTTAGGAACATGGAAGTTCAGTGAAGCTGGCTTCCCCGTTGTAAGAAGGTCGTAAAAGGTGACCATGGCACACTGAAACCTTCATAAATATGAAGCAGTTGCCAAACATCCTAATTTTGATGACGTGACCATGAGAAAGCTTCAATTGCTGTAAGTGTGAAAAAATGTTGATAAGTCACTTTTTTCAGTCCCATTATAACTTTGAACAATCATTACACAAATGGTTGTTAAGTCAAATGCATTACCATAGTGGGAGTTCTCGCTCACAAATTATTATTATTATTATTATTATTATTATTATTATTATTATTATTATTTGACAATGCGGTTGTTTTAAATTGAGGAAAACGTTTCTTTTGTTAAAGAAATCTAGTAAGCTGTGTACCTGAGCGGCACAACAGAGATAGTGAGGGGGAAAAACCCTCCAGATTGGGAGGTAGCAAATTTTCAAGCAAGATCAGATAATTAGTAAGTAATCTTATCCACCCCTCGCCTCTTTTTCTCTTTGAACAGTTTTTAGTGGAAGGGAAAAATAGACAGCTTTATGCTCCACTTTAGGGAAGTAAGTGTGTGTGTGGGGGGGGGGGAGAATATGTCAGAGGAATAACAGAATTTTGGCTTCTGCGGCTCTGTCATTTGCATTTTCACCCTTCCATGTTCTCAGAGCAATGGGAGCAGGGATGGTGGGAGGCAGAATTTATTTATTAAATTTATATGTTGCCCATCTCACGGTTCGAAGCGACTCTGGGCAGCTTACAGTGTAATAAAGTGTAAAGATGTAAAAACAATTAAATATAAAAACAGTAATGTAAATATAAAGTTGTTCTACGTTGACAGTATCAGTAGGGGTTAGAGTGCCATTCCAGGCCCTTTCAGTTACTTTATTCCGGATTATTTATTTATTTATTTGTCAAACATGAATAAATACAAGATAGCAGGTATAGGTATAAACATAAACAAAGGAAGTAGGTATCTGTGTTTAAATCTAAATATCTAAATCTAAATATCCAAATACCAATTTGAAATATGTATATAGTGCTCATACTTATCTTCCACATCAAGAATTGCGTGTTACATTTTTTTCCCCTAAAGTACGTACCTTAGCTATCTCCGATCGATTTTTATTTATTTTTTTAACACAATGTATGCAGTGTTTAAAAGGAGCGTATTTCTCTCCATTCTGGTTAACTGCACTTTTCTTTCTTTCGCTCCTTCTAAAAAGCCACAGATTAAATTTCTGATGACAGCGAATTAATCCATTTACCGAACTAGAGTTCCATTAGTGCACTGATGTGTAAATGTGCGTCTCCAAGGAGCAGAGGCCAATGTTTATCTTTTGGATTTTGTCCATCACATTAAAAAAAGGGGAAAAAAATGAGCTGTTTTAACCAGATAGACCCCTCCCTCCCTTTTTTGCATTTTTTTTTGTATGTTGTGCTAATTGGTATTCGGATCTAACAATAGGCATACAATAAAGGTAATGACGCCACTCAGAAATCCTCTGAATCCAAGTAACTTATTTCATTGTAACTTATTCAAGTTACTGAATTCAAGTAATTTATTTCATTTATGGGCTTATTTGTAGCAGCACCCATAAGTTGGGACGGGCTTTAGTTTTCTTCTTTACTGCTTGAAGTCTTTTTTCCACTATAAGATTTAGGGACAACCAAGGACAAGATATACCACAATAAATTATAACGTGGTTTGTTTGCATTTGGTTGAGCGTGTTGGATAAATATTGATTGTAGTATGGGAAACATGGATTAGATTTTACATCTCACCATCCACTCAGCAGACTGAGGTGTAGTTAGCCAATTCTGACCACTCTAGAGAAATAATATTACTTATTTATTTGGTTGTGATTTAATTATTCAAGCTTTTTTTAAAAAAAAACAATTTTAATTAGTTTATAATATTGCATAGGAAAAAAAATACAGAAGTAAAGGGAAGTTAGGGAAGGGAAAAGTGAAGGAAAGAAAAGGAGAAAAAGGGAGAAAAAGCATTGACTTCTGACTGGAGCTTTGGAGAATAGCTTGATTCCTTCCTCTCTGTGGCAGCCCCTCAAATATTGGAAGATGCTATCATGTCTCCCCTGGTCCTTCTCTTCCCTAGAGTAGCCATGCCCAGTTCCTTTGACATAATAGTATAAACTAGCCATTTCTATCACAACAAATCTATCTAATCTGTAAAACCCAAAAATCATTGTTTCATTTTTTCCCCCCACCTCAAGCATAAAAGTCCAGAAGCTGAATTCACCGTCTTGCTTTGCAATGGAAATGTTGGGCTCACTTGTGGTCGCAAGTCGAGGCCTCCCCGTACTTTGGTTTCCTTTTCTTGCTCCTTTCTTAAAAAACCAGGAAGGGAAAAAAACCCTCTTGCTTAGAAACCGTTAACGTTGAAGCTCTTGATACCAGAAAGCTGTAGAAGTTTCCAATGGGGTCTTTAGAGAAGAGATTTGAGGTTAAAATCTTCCCCTTCCAAGGTGAATCCCTTTTTGAAAAGTCCTCCAACCCTGGGGGATCCTAAATGCACTTTATTGATCCTCCCTCCTTTAATAAATATTTCAGCAACTTGTGGATGTCGGAAAAAAATGGATTGAGATATATTCATGTAGCATATAAAAAAAAAATCAGATTGTTTTGTTAGGTTTTACCCAATTTTAATCCGTTAAAATTTCCTGATTTCCTTTTTTCTTTTTTGGGGGGAAACCCATTTCACATTCCTCAGTTTCTGCTACTTTTGAATAGCCGAGCAGAAAAGTTATAATATGTTCATTTATTTTGCCATTCACCTTTGCAGATCAGGCCTTTTGCAACACCTGCCAACAGGTAATCCTCGACTTACGGCCACACATGAGCCCAAAATTTCTGCTACAAAGCAAGACCCTTGTTAAGTGCGTTTTGCCCCATTTTATGACCTTTCTCGCCGCCGCCGTTAAGCGAGTCCCTGCAGTTGTTAACTTAGTAACACAGTTGTTAAGTGAATCTGGCTTCCCCATTGACTTTGCTTGTCAGAAGGTCGCAAAACTTGATCACTTGACACCCCCCCCCCCCCCCCCGGCGCCCGGACACTGTGACCGTCATAAATAGGAGCCAGTTGCCAAGCGCCCGGATTTTGATCACGTGATTGTGGAGATGCTGGCAACAGTCGTTAAGTGTGAAAAATGGTCATAAGTCACATTTTTCAGTGCTGTTGTAGCTTTGAATGGTCACTGAACAAACGGTTGTAAGTCGAGGACTACAACCTCAACAAAATCCTCCAGGATTGGGGCACCCACAACTTCTGAAAGCAATTCGTTCCGCGGATTGGTTGTTTGAGCTGTCAGGAAATTTCTCCTTAGTTCTAAGTTGCTTCTCTCCTTGATTCACTTCCATCTATGGCTTCCATCCACCACTTCCTTCAGATGCTTTGGAGAATAGATTGATCCCCTCTTCTTTGTGGCAGCCCCCCAAATATTGGAACACTGGTATCATGTCACCCCCCTAGATCAGCTTTAAGGCCTGTGGACTTCAATTTTAAGACTTTTGGACTTCATGGTTGCTTTGTACCTTATTTCCCGATTGCTTATTTGTACCCTATGACTATCATTAAGTGTTGTACCTTATGATTCTTGATGAACGTATCTTTTCTTTTATGTACACTGAGAGCTTATGCACCAAAGACAAATTCCTTGTGTGTCCAATCACATTTGGCCAATAAAAAATTCTATTCTATTCTATTCTATTCTATTCTATTCTAGTCTAGTCTAGTCTATTCCTCCCATTTTCTCCCTTCCCTCCTTCTTGAACTTTCTTTCTTTCATTCTATTCTTGATTCCCCCTTTATACCTCTCTTTCTCTTTCTTTCTCAGGCTCTTCTTCCTTCCCCGTTTTCATTTCATTTCAACTTTAAGACTTGTGGACTTCATGATTGCTTTGTACCTTATTCCCGATTGCTTATTTGTACCCTATGACTATCATTAAGTGTTGTACCTTATGATTCTTGATGAACGTATCTTTTCTTTTACGTACACTGAGAGCCTAGGCACCAAAGACAAATTCCTGGTGTGTCCAATCACACTTGGCCAATAAAAATTTTATTCTCTTCTATGTCACCTCCTAGATCAACTTTAAGACTTGTGGACTTCAACTCCCAGAATTCCTCAGCCAGCAAAGAGGAATTCTGGGAGTTGAAGTCCACAAGTCTTAAAAGTTGCCAAAGTTGGATAGCCCTGCCCTAGATAACCCCAACTTAGCCATCGCTTACTTCCCCATTGTCAGGAGAGAAATGTTTGCAAGCCATGAAATAAAACCTCTTCTTTTCCCTTTTGCTTCTTTTCAGAACGAAATCAACGAAGTTCCCTTCTTTGACGTGCAGTTGCCTTACGAATTGGCGTTAAAAATATTTCAGTCCCTTGGCAGACCGGAGCTGGGCAGGTGTGCTCAGGTAAGCTGGTGGCAAATTCAGCAAGAGGTAATGGAAGGGAAGCAGCACAATTGAGCGATGACACTTCGAGGCCTTCAAGAGAGAAAAGGGGACAAACAAATCGTTTGTTTGGCCTTCAAATTAGCATTGGAGCTGTAACTTCATTTGACATTTCTTAGCCCTGCAGAATTTCAAACAGAAATTCTAAGATAAACAGAAATTGGAGAGGGGGGGGAGAATTATCTCATACATATGCAAGAATTTTGCATTTTTATGTGACCGGTTCAGCCTTGGTTAGTTTATATCATGGAATGAAATAATTGGGGAAAGGTCATTTGTCGTCCCCCCACAATCCCATCGCACCCTCCGTGCCAGCTTCTAGATCATTAATGTATTCCTGGTAGAAGGACGTTCAACTTTAAACAAATCCAGCGGAGGGAAGTCGAATCTTCCGTCAAGCTCTTTTCATCGCTAAGATTTTTCCTAACGTTCAGCCAGAAATGCTTTTCCTGTCACTGTTCTTCTGGTTTCTGGGATGGTGAGGGATTCCTCCCCACCTCACCCCCCGGTTGGTCTTAAACTATAGGACCGTGATGGCGAACCTATGGCACGCGTGCCAGAGGTGGCACACGGAGCCATATCGATGGGCATGCGAGCTCAGCTCCGGTGTGCATGTGTGCGCCGGCCAGCTCATTTTCGTGCCTTCTGGGCCCACCGGAAGTAGGGAAACAGACTGTTTCCTGCCTCCGGAGGGCCTTGAGTGTGTGTGAGGAGGGCCTATTGCTCTCCTTTCTTGGAGCCTGAGAAGGGCGAAAACAGCCTTCCCCACCCGGACGGCACATGGGCCATTTTTGGCTTCCGGCGGGCCTCCAGTAGGGTGGGGAAGGCTGTTTTTGCCCTCCCCAAGCTCCTAGAAAGGTTCTGGAGCCTGGGGAGGGCGAAAAATGGGCCTACTGGGCCCAAAAGCAGGGCGGTATGGGGGGGGTGTCACACACACGTATGTGTGGGGGTGGGGCACATAGAATTATGGGTGTGGGCACGCACGCACTTGACACACACACACACCACGCTTCCTCCACTTTTGGCACGTGATGGCAAAAAGATTAGCCATCGCTGCTATAGGAGTTGCTGCAGATTTTATTCCGCTGGTCATTGCTAGCTATAGGGGGCAGTGGTCCACTCGTTTTCGTGGCCATTGAGCCAGCACGGTCCGAAGAAGTTTCTGCGGTCGTGTGGCCGCCGCGACGTCACGGAAGCGCTGTTACCTTCCCACCGAAGTGGTACCTATTTATCTACTCGCACATTCACGCTTTCGAACTGCTAGGAAGGAGTCGGAGCAAGGACGGTTAAATACTAAATAAAATGGGCATTTTGGTGCCTTTGACTGGGAAATTATCCTTCTTTGGATGCAGTCTGCAATGGCGTTCGCGTTTTCGGTAGTCACATCATGCGGTTGACTTGGTACAAGTAATCCCCCAAATTTCGGCTGCTAAGCAAGTTGGTTGTTGAGTGAATTTTGTCCCATGTTACGATTTTTTCCCCCTTGCCACAGTTGTTAAGTGAATCGTTGCATTTGTTAAAATTTGTAACGCCGTCGTTAAGTGAATCTGGCTTCCCAATTGACTTTGCTTGTCACAAAAAGGGATCACATAACACCCAGCCACCCCTACCGGGACACTGCAAACGTCATAAATGTGAGTCAGTTGTCATGCATCTGAATGTAGATCTTGTGACCATAGGGATGGCTGCAAAAATTGTAAGTGTGAAAAATGGTCCTAAGTCATTTTTTTTCAGTGCCGTTCTAACTTTGAACAGTCATTAAACTGTCGTAAGTCGAGGACTACCCGAGTTCATCTTAAAGTCAGTTACAGTGTTGCTTTTGGGCATGTTAATTGTATATGTTTCATTATTTCAAGGTAACACTCCTGACTTAGAAACCCATTTTGCACACACATTTACACAGAAGTGTAACAATCCTAAATGTGTAGCAATCCTAGAGTTGTAACACTCCTACATGTGTCTTTTTCTGACTGTAACAATCCTAAGTGGGTCCTTTTCCAAGCAAAATAACTATTGTTGGTATAAATCTTGGTAACCAAGATTTCCTTGGATCACTACAGATGTAAATCCTAGAATTAGGATAGAATAGAATAGAATAACAGAGTTGAAAAGGGACCTTGGAGGTCTTCTAGTCCAACCCCCTGCAGGAAACCCTACACCACTTGAGACAAATGGTTATCCAACATCTTCTTAAAAACTTCCAGTGTTGGAGCATTCACAACTTCTGGAGGTAAGTCGTTCCACTGATTAATTGTTCGAACTGTCAGGAAGTTTCTCCTTAGTTCTAGGTTGCTTCTCTCCTCCATTAGTTTCCACCCATTGCTTCTTGTCCTGCCCTCAGGCGCTTTGGAGAATAGTTTTTTTTTTTATTTGATTAAAATTAAAGGAGGCTTACAATGCGCTAAGCAATAGCCTTCATACTTTTGTATATTTATACAAAGTCAGCTTATTGCCCCCACAAACTGGGTCCTCAATTTACCTACCTTAGAAAGGATGGAAGGCTGAGTCAACCTTGAGCCTTGGTGAGATTGGAACCTGCAATAATTGCAGGCAGCTGGTGTTAATAACAGGGTGCTTTAGACCACTGTACTATCCAAGGCTTGACTCCCTCTTCTTTGAGGCAGCCCCTGAGATATTGGAAGACTGCTATCATGTCTCCCCTAGTCCTTCTTTTCATTGAACTAGACATACCCAATTCCTGCAACAGTTCTTCATATGGTTTAGCCTTCAGTTCCCTAATCATCTTTGTTGCTCTTCTCTGCACTCTTTCTAGAGTCTCAACATCTTTTTTTACATCGTGGTGACCAAAACTGGATGCAGGATTCCAAGTGTGGCCTTATTACCAAGGCCTTATAAAGTGGTATTAACACTTCATGTGATCTTGATTCTATCCCTCTGTTTATGCAGCCTAGAACTGTGTTGGCTTTTTGGCTGCCGCTGCACATGGCTGGCTCCTGTTTAAATGGTTGTCCACTAGGACTCCAAGATCCCTCTCACAGTTACTGCTGTTGAGCAAGGTACCACATATACGGTACCTGTGCATTTGGTTTTTCTTGCCTAAATGTAGAACCTTCCTTTTTTTCAGCATCGAATTTCATTTTGTTAGATAGCGCCCAATGTTCAAGTCTGTCCAGATCCTTCTGTATCTTGAGCCTATCTTCTGGAATGTTGGCTATTCCTGCCAGCTTGGTGTCATCTGCAGATTTGATGAGTTCCCCATCTATCCTCTTGTCCAAGTCATTGATGAAGATGTTGAAGAGCATTGGGCCTAAAACAGAGTCCTGGGGTACTCCACTACATACTTCCCTCCATGTAGATGCAGTTCCATTGAGGACTACACGTTGAGCGCGGTTGGTCAGCCAGTTACGAATCCATCTGGTGGTGATGCCGTCTAACCCACATCAAAGCATGTGAGGAGGGCAAACATGGTAAAACGTTTGTTTTTGTTTTTTTAATTTGATTTATATGCCACCCTTCTCCGGAGACTCAGGGCGGCTTACAATGCGCTAAGCAATAGCCTTCATACTTTTGTATATTTATACAAAGTCAGTTTATTGCCCCCACAAACTGGGTCCTCAATTTACCTACCTTAGAAAGGATGGAAGGCTGAGTCAACCTTGAGCCTTGGTGAGATTCGAACTGCAATAATTGCAGGCAGCTGATGTTAATAACAGGGCTTTAGACCACTGTACTATCCAAGGCTCTTTTTATAGCTTTGGGTTCTGTTTCTTTAGATTGAGAAATGTTTTCCCACCGTACCGTACGTCTTTTACACAGGATAGCTGTGCCTCTATCAACCTTCTTAGTTTCCCAAAACTTTTTTCTTCTTCTTATCCGTGTGTTTCTTTGTAAACGGCTTTATCATGCACTACAAGGACAATGCCTGCAGAAGATGGTGGAGGGCCGAGCAAAGATCTAGGGTTTTACAAGGCTTTTGAAGTGAGATGAGGTAAGCCAAAGTGATTGAGCAAAAAAAAAAAAAAAATAAAGCCGTAAATGCGAAGACCGTTTTCATTTTTCTCTCGGTGGCTTTTGATTTTTTTTTTTTAAAAAACAAGATTGTTCTTGGGGTAAAAGGAAAGCCAAAGTGTTTTATAAAAAAAAAAAAAAAAAGTAAAGCCGTAAATGCGAAGACTGTTTTCATTTTTCTCTCGGTGGCTTTTGATTTTTTTTTTTGAAAAGACAGCATCGTTCTTCGGCTAAATGCAATGCCCTGCTGTCTTTTCATTGCCTTTGTCCTGGATTTTTTTTTAATTTATTTTTTTAAAAAAAAGATCGCTTAGCAGCGTTCATAAAACTCTGCTAGTTAATGGGACTGGTTATCTTAGGAGAGGAGTCCCCTGGAGAGAGAGTTTTCAAGCTTGGATGGTTGCCAAATTGGTAACTGACTGATAGCAAAAAAAACCCCCAGAAAATGACTCCCTTCTTCAAAATCTGCAGAATTGAACTGAGATTGTCACACACAAGAGAAATGACCCAACCCTGTGCTTCCTTCCTTGCCAGCGTCGATCCCCTGTTTAAGCCACATCTTTGTTGTCGGGAACAGCAAAGAAAAGTTTCTGTTAGTTGTTGCGAGTTCACACCTTCGAAGGATGTGCCTTTCTTGAGTGTAATTCAAAATCTCTGCGTTGAATCGAGGATCAGGGAGCTTCTTAGTTTTAGAAGAGAGTTCTGTTTCTGGTTTCTTAATTGGGACTTTCTGTGTCTCCTAGCTACAGTGGTGGCCAAAATTGTGGAAGCCTTTTGGGAAATGTGTATTTTTGAGGTTTGATGGCTAATAACACCACTTTTTTTTTTTTTTGGAGTTTCAAGATAATCCTATTCCACTGCTGGAATGGCCTGGGAATAGCCCAGACCTTCACCCAATGGAAACTCTATGGAGCCGACTAAAGAAACTTGTTAGTCAGAAGCGACCCAGCGATAAAACCCAGTTAATAGAAACAATCCTTCAATCTTGGTTTCACATTAGAACAGCTGCAGAACTCAAAGATTTGGTTCACTCCATGGGAAGACGTTGTAAGGCCGTCATTCATGCTAAAGGTGACCCAACTAAGTATTAACTGACATGGTGATAATTTTTGTATATCTCATTTTTTCTATGGTGACAAATTTTGTATATCTCGTTTTTTCTACGTGTTTCACTTTTCTTCTTTCTACTGTAACTGCTATTCTAATAGCAAATCCTTCATAAAAGTTACTGCATTACATTCTTGATTAAATGATCTTTCCATTGAAATATAATTTTATGGTACTACTCCAAAAAAAAAAAAAGTGGTGTTAATACACTTTCCCCAAAAGGTTCCCACAATTTTGGCCACTACTGTATAGGTAGGGATAAGATAGATCACAACGGTTGAATAAAAATAGGAGAGGGTGAGAATGATTTTGCAGCTAGAAATTGAAACTCGTCAAAGAGATTTTCTCTCTTTTGGAAGATTTTTAAGAGTAAATAATTCATGAAGCCAGAAATTAGTCAGGTCTGAATGCTCCTTCCTTGATACTGTCCTGTCAGAGGTCTGTGGTAATTCTGTGGGGGAGGGGGTTTATATTAAATAAAATCCCCCTTTGGGTCAGAACCAGAGAACCCAAAATCTGCCGATGAATAAGCTAGGATTATATACAGATAGTCCTCTACTTACGGCCATATTTGGGGTTGTTCAGTGAGTCGTGCTTGATTTTACGACCTTTCCTGCCAGGGTTGATAAGCGAATCACTGCAGCTGTTAAGTAAAACGTATCAAGAGTTTGTTGCAGAAATTAAATCCAGAAAAGCACACACAGATAACTGATGCAGCAGGATTCATTAACTTCTTTATATACATAAAATACATGAAGATAAATGTACAATACCAATATAGATCCTTCTTCAACGTAGTAGCAGTTACAAGCAAAACACAAGGCAAGAGAGAACGGTTAGTTTCATTTCAGCAGACCAGACTAGTTTCAGTTTCTCTGCAGAGACTTGGTTGCTGCAGACTAAGACACTCCTGGCTCCAGTCTGTCTCAGCTCTCAAACAGCCCTCATTGGCTGACTTAGTTGCTATGCCTATACATTGGCTGACCTTGTTAACACGTCTTTCCCAATCATGAATATTCTAACAAAACATGTGGATGCGAATCAAATCCAGTTGAGTTTGCTTGTCGGAAACGGGCTGGAGACATCGGAAATGGCCATCACGTGGCAAACAAACAAAATCTTGAAAAAGTTACGATATTTATGTACCTACAGGTAGTCCTCAACTTACAACAGTTTGCTTAGTGACCGAAGTTATAATGGCACGGAGAAAAAGTGGCTTCTGACCTTTTTTTCACAGTTACGACTTTCGCAGCATCCCCGTATTCACGCGATCCAAATCCAGACGCATGGCACACTGGTTCACACTTAACGACCGTCGCTATGTCCAAGGTCACGTGATTTCCCCCCTCCCCCTTTTGCGACCTCCTGACGAACAAAATCAGTAGGGAAAGCCGGATTCAGTTAACAACCAGTTTGCCAACTTATCAACGGTGTGGATTCACTTAACAGCCGAGGCACCTAAAACGGGGCGAGGCTCATTTGACAAATGCCTCGCTGGACCACAGAAATATTGGGCTGAATTGTGGCCGTAAGCCGAGGACTTACCTGTACTTACCTAGCACACCCCGATTATAGTAAAGTAACCAAAAATATCTTTACAGCTCACACACATACACCCCCCCCCGCCCCAAGGCACGTCACAACTTTTGAGTGCCCCCTCCCCCAATGTTTGGAAAATAGAAAGTTGGAAAATTTGGCACGCCGACGATGCAGCAGCTTAGGGCGGGGATGACTTTTTTTCTCTTCATTTGATCTCCATTCTCCCACCTACCCTCCTCTCCTCTTTGCTTCGAGCATCTTCATTAAATCTTTTTCCCGCGGAGAGGTTAAGGGCACTAATCACGGCTCAATAGCAGTAACTGCGGGAGGGATCTTGGAGTCCTAGGGGACAACCATTTAAATAGGAGCCAGCCGTGTGCAGCAGCTGCCAAAAAAGCCAAGACAGTTCTAGGCTGCATCAACAGAGGGATAGAATCAAAATCACGTGATGTGTTAATACCATTTTATAAGGCCTTGGTAATAAGGCCACACTTGGAATCCTGCATCCAGTTTTGGTTGCCACGATGTAAAAAGGATGTGGAGACTCTAGAAAGAGGGCAGAGAAGAGCGACAAAGATGATTAGGGGACTGGAGGCTAAAACATATGAAGAACGGTTGCTGGAACTGGGTAGGTCTAGTTTAATGAAAAGAAGGACTAGGGGAGACATGATAGCAATGTTTTAATATCTCAGGGGCTGCCCCAAAGAAGAGGGAGTCAAGCTATTCTCCAAAGCACCAGAAGGCAGGACAAGAAGCAATGGGTGGAAACTAACCAAGGAGAGAAGCAACTTGGAACTAAGGAGGAATTTTTCTCCTTAGAAGAGATTGGATAACCATTTGTCTGAAGTGGTGTAGGGTTTCCTGCCTAGGCAGGGGGCTGGACTAGAAGACCTCCAAGGTCCCTTCCAACTCTGTTATTCTATTTCCATTTCTATTAAGCTTTGATTAGGGAACTGGAGGCTAAAACATCCGAAGAACAGTTGCAGGAACTGGGGATGTCTAGCTTGATGAAAAGAAGGACTAGGGGAGACATGATAGCAGTCTTCCAATATCTCAGGGGCTGCCCCAAAGAAGAGGGAGTCAAGCTCTTCTCCAAAGCACCTGAGGGCTGGACAAGAAGCAACGGGTGGAAACTAATCAAGGAGAGAAGCAATTTAGAACTGAGGAGGAATTTCCTGACAGTGAGAACAATTCATCAGTGGAACAACTTGCCTCCAGAAGTTGTGAATGCTCCAACACTGGAAATTTTTAAGAAGATGTTGGAGAACCATTTGTCTGAAGTGGTGCAGGGTTTCCTGCCTAGGCAGGGGGTTGGAGTAGAAGACCTCCAAGGTCCCTTTTCAACTCTGTTATTCTAATTCTAATTCTAGCCAAGGGGGGTGGGGGGGTGAGTGGGGGGGCTCTCTCAGGCCTTTTGGCACTGAGCATCTCACCTGTTGCCGCCTCCAGCAGCCGCTCCTGGGTTTGGGTTGGCGCCAAAGGCGTGCGGCCGCCCGCGTTAAATGGAGCCGCTCACGGCAGCGTACAAAGTGCTTAAGACACTTTCCATTAGGGTTGTGTGTGTGTGTGTTGTTGTTGTTTCGCAGCTGCTCCTCACTTGACAAAAGCCGCCATCGGCTCGGCTGTGCCAGTTTCTAGCCTCTTAATGGGCCATTTCAACTTGGAGGCATCCTCAGAAATTTCAGCCTGATAAAGCCCGCAGGGCTTGAGAGTAACCTGATTAAAATCACAGCGGGGATAAAATAGCCTTGTTTTTATTCGTAACCCTTCCCTTCCGTGACTCGGTCCTTTGATGGGGGTTTCTTAAAAAGAGCTTCCCTCGCTTAAATTCAGGGGGGGCCCCTCCCCAAAAAAGAAGAAGAAGAAGCGACTTGAAAAGATTTCTCTTCTCCTGCTTTGCACCATCTTTACTTTCAAACGAGGCCGCCGTTGGAAAAATCCTTTTTTGTTTGCCACCGAGTTCACAAATCTCAGCCTCGTCAACGCAAATAACCTCCCCCGTGGAAACTGGGCACGAGAGAGAGAGAGAGAGAGAGAGAGAGAGAGAGCCTCTCCTTTTAAACACTCAGAGTATTTTACTCCTGCCAAACAGCTGCCTCTTTGCATAAGGCAGCCCCGACTTTTTAAACAACACCGCCGCAGCCCACAAGTGGGAAAAACAGACGGCGTCGAACGGTTTCCACTCTGAAAAACGTTGCTGCTGTGAAAAGAGGACAAAGTGGCACAAGAGTTGGGGTTTTCTTGAATATCCAGGGTTACCGATCTGTCCAGTGCTGGCCTGGTTTTAGTAAAGGAGAACCACTGCGACCACGAAGGTAGATGGAACGGTGGGAGTATTCCCACTTCCTCTTAGTGGGAAAGTGAGTGTTTTCTGTACACCTAGAGAAGAGAAGAGAACAGAACAGAACAGAACAGAACAGAACAGAACAGAACAGAATAGAGAATATATTACAGAATAGAATAGAATAGAATGCAATGCAATGCAATGCAATACGAATTTAGAATATAATAGAATAAGAATTTAGAGTAGAGTAGAATATAGAATAGAATAGAATAAGAATAAGAATTTAGAATAGAATAAGAATTTAGAGTAGAGTAGAGTAGAGTAGAGTAGAATAGAATAGAATAGA
>WNWU01000083.1:1110674-1124528 GCA_012654045.1 Ptyas mucosa
TCTCTCTCTCTCTCTTTCTCTCTCTCTGTTTCTTTTTCTCTCCCTCTGTTTCTCTTTCTTTCTCTCTCTCTCTGTTTCTCTTTCTCGCTTTCTCTTTCTCTCTGTCTCTGTCTCTGTCTCTCTCTCTCTCATATCACAAGACAGACAGCCTTCGCTTCGAGAGGCATCATGGGACATCCTCCATGCCCTGGGGAGAGATGTTTTTTTTAAAAAAATCAGTGGAGCTTTGAGATTTTCATACGTAGATAGTCCTCAACTTACAACCACAATCGAGCCCAACATTTCTGCTGCTAAGGGAGGCAGTGGCTAAGCAGTTTCTCTCCATTTTACACCGTTGCTCCATCTTGCCCCCGTTGCTGAGTGAATCTCTGCGGCGGTTAAATTAGCGACCGTCAGTGATGGGGACAATTAACCAGTGGAACAGCTTGCCACCAGGAGTTGTGGCGCTCCATCACTGGAGGTTTTTAAGAAGAGACTGGACAGTCACTTTTCTGGAATAGTATAGGTGTCAGGGTGCCAAGTAACACCCTCAACGAAATCAAACTCTTGAGTTTCCTCAAAGCTAATTTTTATTAGAGATGTCATATTGGCGCATCTGGGAAAACCCGCATCTGAGAGCTTTGGGGTTTTCTCCACCCAAATGAAAGTTCAAGTCCTTTCCTCCTGCACCCACATGTCCATCACACGAACCAATCAGTTACCCTCCGGAACAGAAGATACCTCCTCATTCTTCTCAGCAGAAGCTGTGGCTCAAAGGTGAAAAGATGGCTTCCAGGTCTGACAATAGGTTCTCCTGCTGGAGCAGGGGGCTGGACTAGAAGACCTCTAAGGTCCCTTCCAGCTCTGTTCTATTTTATTCTATTCTATTCTATTCTGTTCTGTTCTATTCTAATTTTATATTGATATTATTCCTATTCTATTCTATTCTATTCTATTCTATTCTATTCTATTCTATTCTATTCTATTCTATTCTATTCTATTCTACTTTCCTTCTTTCCATATTCTTTTCTTCTCTTCTCTTCTCTTCTCTTCTCTTCTCTTCTCTTCTCTTCTCTTCCCTTCCCTTCCCTTCCCTGACCTCCCCTCCCCTCCCCTCCCATCCCCTCCCATCCCATCCCATCCCATCCCATCCCATCCCATCCTATTCCCCTTCCTTCTTTCCATATTCTTCTCTTCTCTTCTCTTCTCTTCTCTTCTCTTCTCTTCTCTTCTCTTCTCTTCTCTTCTCTTCTCTTCTCTTCCCTGACCTCCCCTCCCCTCCCCTCCCATCCCATTCTATTCTCCTTCCTTCTTTCCATATTCTATTCTATTCTATTCCATTCCATTCCTTATTCTCTTCCCTTCCCTTCTATTGTATTCTCTATTCCTTTCCATTCCATGTTCGATTCTATTCTATTCCATTCTATTCCATATTTTCTGTTCTGTTCTGTTCTGTTCTGTTCTGTTCTGTTCTACTCTACTCTACTCTACTCTACTCTACCCTACCCTATTCCTATTCCTATTCCTATTCCCATTCCCTGATAGACTCTGTGTGTCCCTTTTTTCCCAGGCACCCAGTTCGCCACCTCCGCTTCAACTCCCACAGCCTCATTACAGCCAACGTCCCCAATGAAAAAACTCCCCGGGGCGCCAGCATCACGGACGACAACTTGACCGCTCACCGAAGGTAAGAGCTGACCACTTTCCCAGTGGTACTTTATCCATTCTCAAAAACCGGCCCCAAAAAGCCCCCGAAACAGGCTGAAAAAAGCCCTGAATTGAGGCCAACCCCCCCCCCTGAAAACGGGCTGAAAAAAGCCTCAAAAACGAGCCCCCAAAGCCTCAAAAATGGGTCCTAAAAGCCTCAAAAACAGGCCAAAAAAAGCTTTGAAAACGGGTCCCAAAAGCCACCAAAACCGAAAACAGGCCGTGCGGAGCCCAAACATATGGCGGGTGGGCGGGGCTTCGGCCGTATTCGGTCTCTAAGACGCACAGACATTTTCACCCCCTTTTGGGAGCCAAAAAAGTGCATCTTCTAGTCCGAAAAACACGGTGCTTTCTTTTCCCTTCTCTCTCTCACTGCTCCTCTCTCAACAGGCATCGAGGCATCATCTACGCCTACGAGTTCTCCGTGGACCGGTTGGCGGCAGAGAGCGTCCTTCCCATCTGCCGCTCCTCTTACAACGAAATGATCGGCTACAACTACAATATCGGCCTCGTGGTCCCCTACGACAACGTCTAGGCAAGCGCTGGGAAGACGTTCTGTGTCTGTGGAGAAGACAATCTGTGAAATGTCTGCGGAGATCTTTCGTCGTCCAGGTCATGCTTGTCCCAAAGTCGCTTTTTTTTTTTTTTTTTTTCCCCAAGAGGCCACTGGACTTTCTGGGGTTTTATTTTTCCTTCGAAAATGTTCTCGGATGAGAAGCTTTTTTTGGGGGGTGAGAAGCGAAACGTCTTCGAGGAGAAAGAAAGCCTAATGGCCTCTTGGAAAAAAAGCACCTTTGGGACAAGGGAAGACCCAACGAAGCCGGATCCTGGAGAAGGATGGAACCCCAAGGATGGAGATCCTGCAGAGGTCTTGCGGGGAGGACTCCGGCTGGCCAAGAAGGGAGCCACATGGGGGTCTTTCAAAACCTCTAACAACACCACTGTAGGAACGAAGAGATCAGGGGTGGGCTTCAAAAATATCAGCAAGGGGTTTTCTGCCCGGTTGCTGGGTGGGCGTGGCCATGGTGGGTGTGGCCTAGTCAGCTTCCTGCGCCATGGCGACGGCGGATGTGTGTGTTTTTGCCCTCCCCAGGCTCCGGAGGCCCTCTGGAGGCTGGAAACGGGCCTTCCCGGACTTCCGCAGGCCCATTTTTCACCCTCCCCAAGCCTCTGCGTGTGCCCTGCACTTACCTACATCCAAAACGGGCCGCGTGGGGACTCCGGGGAGGGGAGGAGTGGGCGGGGCCATCCAGGAGTGGGATTTGGGGGGGGGGGTTCTCCAAACTGTACAGAATCTTAAACAGAGGTTCTCTCAAATCCCCAGCAGCCCACCCCTAGAAGAGATGGTGGCCCACAGGAACCACGATAGATAGGCAAGAATCAGAAGGGAATCGCAAAGGCCGTAGTCCAAGATCCAGGAGGTAGTAACACATGTGCAGAGATCCCGCTGGTGGAACGGGGGTGGGGGGGTTCCTTGCACCTATTTCAACGCTGCTTTACTGGAGCAGGCTCCAACGCTACCTACAACATCTGGAGATCTACCCGCAACATCTGGAGAAGGTGCTGGACTTTGGGAGGCGTTCTTCTTGTAAATAAAATCTCTTTATTAAGCGATGGTCTCGGGACGAGGGGGTTCGCGTGCGTGGAAAATGGCTGTTTTATTGTCAGCGGCGCCTGTTTTTGAAACCCCAAATTAGGGGAAGATCCGGCGGCCGTCCTGCCACGTGTTCCGTGGCCGTTCCACCCACAGGTAAGTCGAGCACACATGTGTACTGTATTTTTCAGAGTATAAGACGCACCAGACTATAAGACGCACCTACCTTTTTTGGTGAGGAAAACAAGAAAAAGAAATCTGCCTCTGCCTCCCAGCAGTTTTGCCTGGTTGCAGCAAACGGCACGCTTTAGTTTCATTTTCGTTTTCAGCATAGCTTGATGAGCACAAGGGGGGAAAAAAAAAATCTGCTCCAGCAATTTACCTCTTTGCAGCAAGCAGGAGAGCCCTGCGCAGAACAGCTGAGAGCAAAACAGCTGAGAGTCGGGAGGCCGAGCCAATCAACTTGTGCTAATCAGGCTGTGTTGAAGCTGAAAGGAGCTGTTTCTTTGCTTGCTGCTTGCTGCAAGGAGGTAAACTGCTGGGAGGCAGAGGCCAAAGGGTGGGGGCCAGTGGGTGGGCGCGGCTACATTCGGTGTATAAGACACACCTAAATTTTTATCCCCTTTTGTGGGGGGGAAGGTGCATCTTCTACTCCAAAAAATACTCTGTGTGTGTGTGTTTCTTTTTCGTAGGTTTTATGTGTATTTCTCTTTACCCAGGTTCTTCCTACGTAAACCAAGATTTTATGCAGCCCTAGTTCAGTGAAATGAAATTCACTAGAAAATACTGGATTGTGATTTCACTGAAGTAGGGCTGCATAAAATCTTGGTTTACATAGGAAGAACCTGGCTAAAGAGGAGAATACGCACACACACACACACACACACACACAATTTTATTTTATTCTCTTATCTTTTCATAGGTCTTTGTGTATTTTTGTTTCATCCAGGTTTTTCCTACTTAAATCAAGATCTTTATACAGCCATGGTTCAGTGAAATCTCATTCACTAGATTTTTTTGGCTTTATCAGACATCCAAGCAGCATTTTGCTATCTGTTACATCTTACATCTTAAAACAGATAGCAAAATGCTGCTTGGATGTCTGATAAAACCAAAAAATCCAGTGAATGAGATTTCACTGAACCATGGCTGTATAAAGATCTTGATTTACGTAGGAAAAACCTGGATGAAGCACACACACACACACACACACACTGAGGTTTTCGCGGGTGTTTGTATGTAGGTCTTTGGTTATTCGGGTTTTCTCCCGCGTAAAATTGGAAGTGTCTTGGCAACGTTTCGACGAAGTCTCATTCGTCATCTTCAGGCTGGTGTTCTCGGCTTCTCCCCCCAACCAATCAAAGCACACCTCCACCCAATCAGAACACAGCCATGCTCCCACCCAATCAGATCCCACCCCCACTGGCAGTTAAAAGGAAGAAACAGCTGCGATCACACATTGCTCCTGGGAGCACGAAGCCGAGAACACCAGCCTGAAGATGACGAATGAGACTTCGTCGAAACGTCTCCAAGACACTTCCAATTTTACGCGGGAGAAAACCCGAATAACCAAAGACCTACATATATACATATATATATATATATCAGTGGACCTACAGAAGAAAAAAACGCACACATGTGGCTGGATGTATATTATTGTGTATACGAGCGAGGGCAGTGTTTTGCAAACTTGTCAGAGTTGAGGTGACTTCAACTCCCAAGTAATTCTGGGAGTTGAAAGCCCGTACATCTTAAAAAGTTGCCAAGTTTGGAAAAAGACTGCTCTAAGGATTCACCAGCTCTGGGCTGCAAAAACACGGCAGGCCACTAGAGGGCACCAAAATAAAGTTTAGCTGCCCTCTAGTGGCTTGCGCCTACTTTTGCAGCCCAGAACTCGTAACCTTAGTATGGTGTACACCAGGGATGGTTTATTTTATAGGCGTGGCTTGATGGTCGTGCAACAGTTGTTTAGGATTTAGCAGAGGTACTGGTCTACCAGGCTTTTAACTGCTTGCAGAACTGTACCGATCTACCTATTTATTTTTTGCAGGCACCGGTCTACTTATGTATATTTTTGCAGGCACCGATCTACTCATGTATTTTTGCAGGCATCGGTCCACCCATTTATTTTTGCAGGCACTGGTCTACTCATGTATTTTTGCAGGCATTGGTCCACCCATTTATTTTTGCAGGCACTGGTCTACTCATGTATTTTCGCAGGCACTAATCTCCTCATGTATTTTCGCAGGCACCGGTCTACTCATTTCTTTTCTTTTCACACTGATCAGCTGTAGGGAGGCCCTTTGAAGCCCCATCGCAAGAGTTTAAACAGTTTTTCTCCCTCTAGCCATCAGCTGGGACTCCGGAGGCAGTAATAGCTCAGGGGCGGGGCCAAATAAAAGGTAAGAATAACACAAGGGGTGGGGGCAGAACCGGTTCAGTGACGTCATAGCGTCACCGCTACCGGCTCGGGAGATCCGAGCTGAACCGGGAGGAACCAACCACTGGTGTACACCTTAATGTATGGTAATATGTAGATGCAATAAACATATTACCATAGATTAAGGAATATACCTATTACTGTGTGTGTCTGTGTACATTTAGACAAGATACATACAGTAATTTAGGCTGGGGGGGGCGGGCCTTCCTAATAGATCTTAGCCTATATTACTATGTGTGTCTGTCTCTTAATACAGACACACAGAGTAATTATAGGCTAAGATCTATTAGGAAGAGGGCCCCCCTTAGCCTAGATTACTGTATGTATCTTGTGTAAATGTACACAGACACACACAGTAATAGGGGTATGTCCTAACATGGCAATGTCCCGGACACTCTGTGACTTGAATATAATCGGACGTGTGTGCGTGGGGGTAGGTGCTTTGGTTTTGGGTTTTTTTTTTTTTTTTTTTTTTTTTGCCGCCCAGCTTCTCATCCAAGAAGCTTCTCCAGTTCTGACTGAATGGTGGGGAACGGAAGGATTTATATTCTTTGCAGCCATCTGGTCGTTAGTACTCCGAAGGTCGTTCGTGAGCTCTCTCTCGAGTGTCGCTGAAGCCACTTGGCCGTTGATCTGTACCCTCGGGGGGGGGTCACCTGAATCAGGGTGCAAATGGGGGTGGGAGCCTTCTTGGGACCGCCGAAAGGACCGTGTCAGAAAGAGGCGACGGCATATCCCTCCCCCTCTGTTGAGAGAGCGCTGTTCAGTTTTCACACAGATGGGCTCTTTGCTCCGCACCCCCCCTTTCAAACTATTGTTCTCTGTCCAGAAGGTGGACGTTGCTGTCGTCAGAAGAGTGGCCTTCGACTTTCAAGTGCAGGTGGACTGCTGTTCCAAAGGTCCTTTTTCCAAGAGGCAGCTGGACTTCCTTTGTCTTTTCCTGAAAGACGTTTCGCTTCTCATCCAAGAGGCTTCTTCAGTTGAAGCGATGAACCGAAGAAGCTGCTTGGATGAGAAGCGAAATGTCTTCAAGGAAAAACAAAAGTCCAGTTGCCTCTTGGAAAAGGACCTTCGGAAGAACCCTGACCTGGATGACTGAAAATCTCCATGGACAGATGGACTGCAGAATCTTGGCTTGATGAGTTGGTTCTCCTCTGTTGTGCCGTGCATTTGAAAACAAAACGACCACTTCACAAACGCATGGCACAACAGAGGAGAGCCAATTATCATAACAAGATTCATCCTTCCAACACCAAAGTATACAGAAAACCCAATTCACATTTTATTCTCACCATCCCCTGGAGCGCAAACATGGGAGTCATCAGAACTCTACACTACTGGGCTGAAGGTTTATCTACCATCAAAGAGGGAAAAGAAGAACTAAAACATCAAAGAACGCCTCAGAATCTGTGGCTATCCCGACTGGGCCTTCAACAAATCCAGATAAAGATCCAGTAGGACCGTTCGTCCTCCATAAGAGACGAAGAAAACAGATGAAGCAACGACCATATGTCGCGGGAATATCTGAAAAGCTCAGGAAGATTTTCAACCAACACAACACATGCACACTTTTCAGCCCAAGAATATAAGCAGTGTTTCTCAACCTTGATAACTTCAAGATGTGTAGACTTCAGCTCCCAGAATTCCTCAACCAGCAGGCTCACTCAGGAAATCTAGGAGTTGAAGTTCACCTGTCTTAAAAGTTGCCAAGGTTGAGAAACGCTGCACTAAGGCAGAAGCTTGTCCATCCCAAGGGGTAAAATATGCAGTATAATGCAATGAGACGTGTGTAGATCTGTACATTGGAGAAACAAAACCACCACTTCACATTCGCATGGCACAACATGGGAGAACAAACCCACCCGGATAAGATTCAGCAGTCCATCTGCATTTGAAAGACAGGGTCACTCTTTCGAAGACAGCAAAGTCTGCATTCTGGACAGAGGGGAAGGCTAATTTGGAAGTGGGCGGGGCAAAGAGGCCATTTGTGTTAAAACCGAACAGCTCTCTCTCAACAGAGGGGGAGGGATACAACACCACCTACCTTCTGTCTCCGACATGGTCCTTTTGGCAGTCCCAAGAACGCCCCACACTCATTTGCACTCTGATTCAGGTGACCCCGAGGGTACAGATAAATGCCCAAATGACCTCAAGGACCCTCAAGAGAGCTAACGACTTACCTTCGGAGTGCTAAGGACCAGATGACTGCAAAGAATATAAATCCTTCCATTCCCCACCATTCAGTCAGAACTGAAGAAGGTTCTTGGATGAGAAGTGAAACATGGGGGGCTTATATATATATAATATATATATACACACAGATTTGTTAGCATAATTCGTTCATTCCAGGAACAGACAAATTATGTCCATCTCTCTCTGTGTGTATATATATACACATGCACATCAGCATATTTTAGTACATAAATAGTACTATCTAAATGCTAATATGTGCATAGAAGAATGCCTATATATAATTACCACTTAAAAGCTAGTATGGGTAATCCTTGACTTAAAACAGTTCATTTAGTGACCGTTTGTGAAGTTATAACATCACTGAACGGCGAATGTTAAACGTGATCGTTTTTCGCATTTACGATTGCAGCATCCCCATGGCGTGTGATTAAAATTCGGACGCTTGGCAATTGACTCGTATGAGTCAATTACCAAGCTTCTGAATACGTTGGTTGCAGTGTCCTGGAATTAGGTGGTCGCATTTTGTGACCTGATCAGCAGTGTCAATGGGGAAGCCAGCTTCAATGAACAACCGTGTTACTAACTCAACAACTGCAGTGATTCACTTAACAAAGGTAGCAAGAAAAAGTTGTAAAAAAGTTGTGAGCCAAACTCACAAAATGCCTCGCTTAGAATCGGACTCCATTGTGGTCATTAAGTCAAGGACTACCGGTAATATATATATAGCCATTCGCCCCAAAAGCTAACTTACCATGGGCAGTGATGGCACTCCCTTCTGACTTGGAGCAAACAAGGTATTTGGGGGGCTTATCTCAGCCCAGGAAGCTAGAAATAAAACACAATTGCACAAACGTAGCAAGCACGACAATGTTGCATCAGTACTGAGGTCCTTTTACTGGACGCCAGAAGAGTTGGGGTCTTCAACCCAAGATGGGAATCCATCCATGTGGCTGGTCTGAACTTCGTGGATCCGTGGCAGCTGCTCCATCAGACGCGTTGGCCCTCCCACGCACCCAAACAAGCCCCTGGCCATCTCCACCAAAGCCTCCCCACCACCCGGTTGTAGCTACTCCGCCGCCGTCAGTAGCAGAGCGCCATGGGTTCCAGCGTGAGGAAGCGAATGTGCATCTTGGTCTCTATGTCGATGCCTTCCCATATCTGGGAGTGAAAGGGGAGTAAAAATAACCCAGAGTTAGTAGAGGAGAAGACAATCTTGCCATCTTAAGTCGTCCTTCAAAAAGGCGCAAATGTTGCATTCCAGAACTCAACTCATAGTTGCCTTGGCCTTAGATCTTTCCCCCACCCTCCCCCAAAAAAATAGTTGGTGGAAAGAGGAATTAACTCCAAAGGTGATACATGGACTTCCCTACCTTCCCTTGAGATGGTCAGAAGGTTCACAGCAGAAGACTTTGGGCACTTTCAGACAAGACCTTCACCTGGTCCTGTTTGAGGTGCCCAAAGTCTTCTTCTGTGAACCTTTTCTCCATCTCCCATAAGGAGGACTCTTCTCCACTTTCCTTTGCACAATTGACTTAACCCTACCCACCCTTGTGAGGACGCGGTGGCTCAGTGGCTAAGACGCAGAGCTTGTCGATCGAAAGGTTGGCAGTTCACCGGTTCGAATCCCTAGTGCCACGTAACGGGGTGAGCTCCCGTGACTTGTCCCAGCTTCTGCCAACCTAGCAGTTCGAAAGCCCGTAAAAAATGCCAGTAGAAAAAATAGGGACCTCCTTTGGTGGGAAGGGAACAGCGTTTTGTGTGCCTTTGGCGTTGAGTCATGCCGGCCACATGACCACGGAGACGTCTTTGGACAGCACTGGCTCTTCGGCTTCAAAACAGAGATGAGCACCGCCCCCTAGAGTCGGGAACAACTAGCACATATGTGCAAGGGGAACCTTTACCTTTGCTACTGGTAACAAGATTTATTTTGGCAAGGAGTGGAATTGCAATCAGGTTTTTGGCACGGCCCAACTTTTCCGGGACAAAGGAAAGGTCTTTCTCTTGAGATTGATGCCCTCTGAAAACAGGAATGCAATTCCTGGAGTTTTGTCGTGTACAACATTAAAACTCTTTTTTTTCTAGTCGGCTTTTTTCCCCAACTTCCCAGGAATTTCCTGGTGATGTTTCTTCCAATGATAACTAATCCTTCATTGCTTGGCTGTCACCAAAAGTTCAAAAGCAGGTAAAAAAATGCAAATAGAAAAATAGGGACCACCTTTGGTGGGAAGGGAGCAGCGTTCCGTCCGCCTTTGGCGTTGAGTCACACCGGCCACATGACCACGGAGACGTCTTCAGACAGCACTGGCTCTTCGGCTTTGAAATGGAGATGAGCACTGCCTCCTGTTTTTCTACTTGCATTTTTTTTACGGGCTTTCGAACTGCTAGGTTGGCAGAAGCTGGGACAAGTCACGGGAGCTCACCCCGTTACGCAGCCCTAGGGATTCGAACCGCTGAACTGCCGACCTTTTGATCGACAAGCTCAGCGTCTTAGCCACTAAGCTTCTAACAGCGTTCTGTGCACCTTTGGGGTTGAGTCATGCCGGCCACATGACCACGGAGACGTCTTCGGAGAGCGCTGGCTCTTCGGCTTTGAAACGGAGATGAGCACTGCCCCCTAGAGTCGGGAACGACTAGCACGTATGTGCGAGGGGAACCTTTGTCTTTAGCTTTACCCACTCTTGTAAAGTTTGTAGGTAGAAAAACTCCGTATAGAATTTTTGCAAGATACCATGTTTTCCCCAAAATAAGACCCTATCTTACATATTTTTTGAATCCTGAAACAAGTGTTTGGCCTTATTTTCGGGAAGGTCTTATTATTTTGGAGCGCAAGGAGCAAGATGGGGCTCCTTTTGTCGTCTTACCTGATTTCCAGCTCTGTCTCCCTAATCATTACCAGAGGAAATCGTGGGGACTGGCTGTGCATGCATTTAAATATTTTCAGGGAGGGCATGCGCTAAAGCATGCACTCAAAAGCCCGATTGGGCTTATTATCAGGGGATGTCTTATTTTCGGGGGAACACACTAATTAACTGATGTTTGGAGAACTTCCAGTCCTAATCTGCCACCTCTCTTCTCCGCTGATTATTTGGGAGACGTGTTGGAAAACCATTGCTGGAGATTATTTTTCTGAATTTGGAAATGAATATTTTTTTAAAATTGCAGGGGGTTTGCTTGGCAGAGCTGAGTAGAGAATATGGTCTTACGGGCCAAGCTGCCTCTTTCTATGCAAGCCGATCAAAATGCAAAAAAAAAAAAAAAAAAAGATTGACTCGCCTTCAGGAAATCATCAAATGTGATCCCTTCGTAGACTTGGTCCGGCTCCTAAGATTAGGAAGGAAAAGAGATTCATTTCAGGAAGGGAAAATCAAAAGGAAATAATCAGACGAAGTCGAAAAGGAAATACACCCTAACGTTCAGGAAATTCCCAAAGATGGAATTCGAATTAAAACCAGGGATATCTGTGTTAGGTCTGACCCCCAAGGGATATAAATGAAAAGCATAATAAGGTGTTAACTGACAGCGGCAAGAATTACATTGGTGCAACATTGGGGAAGGAAAACCATATCTATAGGACAGTGGTCTCCAAACATGGCGACTTTAAGACTTGTGGACTTCTGCTCCCAGAATTCCCCAGCCAGCGCTGCTGGCTGGGGAATTCTGGGAGCTGAAGTCCACAAGTCTTAAAAGTCGCCATGTTTGAAGACTAAAATGAAAGAATATACAGCAGTGGAAAAACTGAGCAGATATATTTACAGCAGAAGTCTAACCAAATTCACACAGGGGTGGTTTATTTATGTGCAACGTATCACATACCATACGTTTATTTATGTGCAACATATCATATACCATATGTAGCAAGGCAAGCTAAAATGCGGTTTATGTTGAAAAAGAAACTGTGTATAGTAGTCAAAAATGATGCAAACTGAAACATCCAAAGTATAAAAATATTTAACTAAATCAGTTGAATGGCTGGAGGAAAAAAGGGAGGGGGTACAGAAAGCAAAAGGGACTACCATCTTACAATAGTTTTGAAATCTTTTTTTCTTCTTCTTTTCTTTTAAATCCTTTCCGTATGTGTAGGATTCTTTTTCTCCGCTTTTCTTTTTATTTATTTATTATTTATTAATTCAATAAGAAATTCAAGAAGTGACACTGTGAACAAAATTTAAAATGGCAACAATTTTGTTTGCAGCTTTTACTTAACTAATGAAATTTTTTTTTAAAAAAAGCCAAACATCCAATAAGATTTTTTTTAAAGAAAAAAAATCAACCAGAAATAATATTGTTTAATTTATTAATTCAAATTGTGTGGTTCCTATCTCAAGAGGTGACTTTTAAATTTAAAAATTGCAACAATTTTGTTTGCAGCTTTTGCTTAACTAATAAAAAAAGATTGTTTTAAAAAAAAACCAAACATCCAATTAGATTTTTTTTAAAAAAAATCAACCAGAAATAATATTGTTGTCGAGGTCTTCGTGTTGTTAGCGCTTCAGTGAAAATAATGCTTTATTTAAATACATTGTTCTATTTGGGGGCTGAAGGAATCCACATGCGGTGAACTCAACTTTTAAAGACTTAATATTTTCAGATGTTTATATTCTTTGGAAATTTCTCTCGCGCAAGTGGGAGCTGACATCTGCACAATTGAAATACTTTTTATAGCCGAGAGACTTTCTGTATTGTTCAGCAGTGGAAAGACAAAACATATGGCTGGAGCTATTCTGTGGTTTGCACCATTGATTAATATAGATTAGCGACGAATGTCTGTAATGAATCATCACTTCCGTTTATTGATGTAGACATTCTGTATATATATATATATATATATATCCTGCGTGTTTTCATTTCTCTTTTTTTTTTAACTTCTCCCCTTAGAATTGGATGCTTTCTTTTTCTTTTTTGGTATTTATTTAAATAAAGAAAAAAGGATGCAAGAGACTGTGTGGTGGTGGTGTTTTTTTTTACACAGGGACACTTGGAAAAAAGTCACAAGGGCAATTGTGATCATCCTATCAAGGCCTGTCTGTTTTTCACGTGGGTTGCAAGAAGGATCAAGTTGTTATCTTATATTAACAAAACTAATGTTCCTGCAAAAAAAGTCTTTGTTTTTCCCGGCCTGTACATTTATAGTCAAGGTGACACGATACAAGGAAAAAGAGACAAGGAGGGAGAAGGAAAACTGAACACACGACGACGACAACGACGATGTCTCTTAAATCATTCAGTGAGAGACTACACAACTGGTATTTTTAATAGAGTTGGTATACGGTGGCTGTACCGCATTCATTTCAGTTTGAGCAGCAGTCACGTTACAAAAAGCATTTTTCTATTTATGAGACGTATAATGCCCCTCACCCCACTCCATGGGCTACAAGCAAAAAAAAAAAAAAGAAAAGATATTGAAGAGAGAGTGAGAGAGCGAAAGAGGAAATAGAGAAGAGATATAGAGAGATGGATTAGAAAAATGGCTGAGCGGATGAAATACAGATGAGATAAGGAGAGATAAAATATAGAGATACTGACAAAAGAGAGATTCAGACAGATGAAAGGCAGAAGAGGTAGATAAAGAAAAGATAGATATATAGATGTGGGTGAATGGATGGATGGATGGACGGACGGATGGAGATGGGGAGAGAGAGATGATAGAGACCGAGATAGATAGATAGATAGATAGATAGATAGGCAGGCAGGCAGGCAGGCAGGCAGGCAGGCAGATGATAGAATGATTGAGAGAGAGAGGTGGATGGATGGATGGATGGATGGAGATGGGGCAAGAGAGAGATGATAGAGATAGATACTGTAGACAGACAGATAGATGATAGAGAGAGATGGATGTGGATGGATGGATGGATGGATGGATGGATGGAGATGAGAGAGAGATGACAGATAGATAGATAGATAGATAGATAGATAGATAGATAGATAGATAGATAGATAGATA
>WNWU01000083.1:1136165-1147812 GCA_012654045.1 Ptyas mucosa
TCTATCTATCTATCTATCTATCTATCTATCTATCTATCTATCTATCTCTCCCTTCTCACCCCATGAGTCCTCTCTCTCTCTTCCCCTCCCTCCCTCTCTCTTTCTCTTTCTCTCTCGCTTTGTGTACTCTTTCAACATATTTTATAAAACATTTTTTCCTCTCTTTTTCATTGCTGGTTTGTAAATGGAACCAAAACTCTGTATATATTGGTGCTGGCTGAAAGAGGCTTCTCTGTCATTTTGTAATCTATTCTCATCCGTTCAGTACATTGGACACGGCATCCTTCTACCTGGGAAAACCCCCCTTTTTTCTAACACCGCTGCTGTATTTCTCCCGAGGCAAGGACGGTGGATGTTCTTGGTGGGGTCTGAGAGACGTAAAGTGACAGAGATGAAAAAAAGACACCAAAGTCTGAACAGGCAGAAGCTCAACACGCTTCTTAATTCAATATTCTGCCCATTTCATTAGATACTGTGACTGATTAGATCAATGCCTCTACCATTTCTCTAACAATTGTCTCATCCCTGGATTTTTAAAGCTCCGTTGCCCTGAAACAGTAGATTTTTCTGCGTCTGCAGCTCACACCGGAATTCCTCAGAATAATTCCCTGGAACACAGAACGTGGAACAACAGATGGAAGGGACCTTGGAGGTCTTCTAGTCCAACCCCCCAGCTCAAACAGGGGACAACCCCGTACACTATTCTGGACTGTCTAATCTCTTCTTGAAAAGCTCAGCTGGAGCTGAGGCGACCGTTCCACTGGTTAATTGTTCTTACTGTCAGGAAATTTCTCCTTACTTCTAAGCCGGATCTCTCTGATAAGCTTCCATCTATTACTTCATAATAACAACAGAATAACAGAATTGGATGGGACCTCGGAGGTCTTCTAGTTCAACCCCCTGCTCAAGCAGGAGATCTTACACCAGGGGTCGGCAACCTTAAACACGCAAAAGAGTCATTTGGACCCGTTTCCCACAGAAAAGAAAACACCGGGAACCACAAAACCCTTCCCACTGTCTGACTATTTCTTGAGCGGCCACAAAACTAGCACATGTAGTCGAATTAAACATTCTCTTTTCTTCTGAAACTTTTCTTTTCTTGGATTTATCCATGGTTGGCCTACCGGGGAGTCGAAAAGGTCAATAAATCGTGTGCCGGCGGGTGTCGCACATTGGCAGTTGTGGCTCATATTTTGAGCGACAGGGAGCCGCAGCAGAGGGGTGAAAGAGCCACATGCGGCTCCAGAGCCACGGGTTGCTGACTCCTTCCCTACACCATTCCAGACAAGTTGGCTGTCCAGTCTCTTCTTAAAAGCCTCCAGCGATGGAGCACCCACAATTTCTGCAGAAAAGTCATTCCACTGATCAATTATTCCCTCCGAAATTTCTTCCTAGATCTAAGCGGCTTCTCTCTCAAATGATATTCCAGCCATTCCATCCAGTACCCTTCCCTGTGGATTATTTTGCCTGCACAAGAGGCCCAGGTCCGTCTTCCGTTGGTGAGAACGATGGCCTCTGCAACCAGGCCAGGATGAAAAGCCGAACCTGTGGGGGAACCTTTTCAAAGCTTCTCGCCCGTTTTGGCATAGCTCGGGATCCATTTCCGGAGTGAAATCTGGAGTTTATATTAGAACTTCTTGTTGTTGTTAGTTGCGAAGTCATGTCCGACCCATCGCAACCTCGTGGACAACGTTCCTCCAGGCCTTCCTGTCCTCTACCATCCTCTGGAGTCCATTTAAGTTCACGCCGACTGCTTCAGTGACTCCATCCAGCCACCTCATTCTCTGCCGTCCCCTTCTTCTTTTGCCCTCCATCGTTCCCAGCATGAGGCTCTTCTCCAGGGAGTCCTTCCTTCTCATTAGGTGGCCAAAGCATTTGAGTTTCCTCTTCAGGATCTGGCCTTCTGAAGAGCAGTCAGGGTTGATCTCCTCTAGGAATGACTAGTTGGATCCCCTTGCAGTCCAAGGGACTCGCAGGAGTCTTCTCCAGCACCAGAGTTCAAGGGCCTCCATTCTTTGGCGCTCAGCCTTCCTTATGGTCCATCTTTCACAGCCATCCATTGCAACTGGGAACACCATCGCCTTGAAAATATTAGAACTACTTTCCTTTCAAAGAACACGCTGCCTGTGAGAGCAAAATCTCATTAGCTAGAAAACAGAGACCGGAGCTGCCTATTTATTATCGAGCCATTATCTGGCCTGACAACCAGCTGCTCGAAACAGAGAAACGGTGCCTTGATCATGATCAATCCCGAAGAGCCTCTTGTTCAGAGGGTGGTTTAAAGGCTGCTTATGCCAGGGTGCCAGGACTTGATGGCATTTTTATTTAGATATTTGATTGGCTTTAGAAGCTTAGTGGCTAAGACGCTGAGCTTGTCAATCGAAAGGTCGGCAGTTCAGCGGTTCGAATCCCTAGTGCCGCGTAACGGGGTGAGCTCCCGTGACTTCTCCCAGCTTCTGCCAACCTAACCGTTGGAAAGCAGGTAAAAAAAATGCAAGTAGAAAAACAGGAAGCAGTGCTCATCTCCGTTTCAAAGCCGAAGAGCCAGCGCTGTCCGAAGACGTCTCCGTGGTCATGTGGCCGGCATGACTCAACGCCAAAGGCGCACAGAACGACGTTCCCTTCCCACCAAAGGCGGTCCCTATATTTCTCCTTGCATTTTTTTTACCTGCTTTTGAACTTTTGGTGACAAGCAATGAAGGATTAGTTATCACTGGAAGAAATATCACCAGGAAATTCCTGGGAAGTTGGGAAAAAAAGCCGCCTAGAAAAAAAAGAGTTTTAATGTTGTACACGACAAAACTCCAGCAATTGCATTCCTGTTTTCAGAGGGCATCAATCTCAAGAGAAAGACCTTTCCTTTGTCCCGGAAAAGTTGGGCCGGGCCAAAAACCTGATTGCAATTCCACTCCTTGCCAAAATAAATCTTCTGTTACCAGTAATAAAGGCAAAGGTTCCCCTTGCACATACGTGCTAGTCGTTCCTGATTCTAGGGGGCGGTGCTCATCTCTGTTTCAAAGCTGAAGAGCCAGCGCTGTCCGAAGACGTCTCCGTGGTCATGTGGCCGGCATGACTCAACTTCAAAGACGCACGGAACGCCGTTACCTTCCCACCAAAGGTGGTCCCTGTTTTTCTACTTGCATTTTTTCTACGTGCTTTCGAACTGCTAGGTTGGCAGAAGCTGAGACAAGTCATGGGAGCTCCGCCCATTACGCGGCACTAGGGATTCGAACCGCTGAACTGCCGACCTTTCGATCGACAAGCTCAGCGTCTTAGCCACTGAGCCACCGCGTCCCTTTGGTGTGTCTATATCCACATGCAAACAGGCAGGGCGAAAGATAGCATCATACCTACGCAAGGCTGGTCTGCGTAGACCTAACCAGAAGCTCTTTTAAGAGAGTCTTCGGCAGTTAACTCTCCCCACACGCAGGACAATGTGTGAATGTGTTGCTTAGAGGCTCCAATAATTGTTTTTGTCTGCCTCTCCTCCCCCACAGTCTCAGCATGGTCCTTCGGCACTCACTGTTTGTACTGTGCCGTTATTAATTTTTTATAATCCTTTGGAATCCACCCAAGGACTGTTGGCAAGCAGGCTGCCTTAGATAGCGGAATGATAAATCGGACAAAAATAATCATAATAATACAGGTAGTCCTTGGCTTGCTTACGACAACAATGGAGCCCCAAAATTTCTGTGGCTAAGCGAGACAACGTTTAAGTGAGTTTTGACCCGTTTTCTGATCTTTCTTAGCCGCAGTTGCTAAGTGAGTCACAGCAGTTTTAACACGGTTGTTAAGCGAAATCTGGCTTCCCCATTGACTTTGCCTGTGGGTGAGAAGGTCGCAAAAGGGGATCACCACTGCAACCGACGTAAGTGTGAGTCGGTTGCCAAGCATCCAGATTTGGATCTTGTCACCATGGGGATGTGGAAACGGTCATAAGTGCAAAAAAGGATCATAAGCAGGGATGAAATGCTACTGTTTCAGGCTGATTCGCCGAACCGGTAGTAACAAATGTGACCGGTTCACTGAGCCGGTAGTAAAAAAATAAAAAGTTGCTTTAAAAAGTAAAAAAAAAAAAAAGTTCCGAAATGGAGTGGCACAGCTGATCGTCTGAACTTTTTTTTTTAACTTTTTTAAAGCATTTTTTTACTACCCATTCGGGCAATAGGTAGTAAAAAAATGCTTTAAATTTTTTTTTTTAAAGGTTCCGACAATCAGCTGTGCCAATCAGCTGTGCCATACAATCCTTGGAACTTTTTTTTTTAACTTTTTAAAGCATTTTTTATTACCTATTGGGGAAGTCTTTGCAGATGAAGAAGAGGAGGAGAGGAGGAGGAGAAGGAGGAGGAAGGAGAAAGAAAGAGAGCGAGAGAGAAGGAAGGAAGGAAGGAAGGAAGGGAGAGAGAGAGAGAGAGAGAGAGAAAGAAAGAAAGAAAGAAAGAAAGAAAGAAAGAAAGAAAGAAAGAAAGAAAGAAAGGATAAATTGCCACCCACCCTGAACTCTGTATTTTTCTGTATTCAGAGTTTAAAAGAAGGCAGAGGGACTTACCGGATGGTTGGCTGGTCTCCACTCAGCTGCTTAAATCGTCGGTGTAGGTTCTCAATTTGATCCGTAGTGACTACAGAGACAAGACAAACAAGGTTGGGGGAGTTTTAAAAGCAGTTTGGGAAAAACACATCACAAACCTTTTAAAATTTCTACTCGACAAACTGCAGCTGAAGGGAGAGCGTCCAGCCAGCAAAAATTTGTTTGCTAATACCTAGTTATGTTCTTCGATTTCTTTAAAGCGATTTCTCTATTTTTGACTTTTCCAAGAATTTGCTTTTATAAATACTGGCCTTTTAAATGTTCTTGGCACAGTTTCCATATTATTGCAGTGTGCACTTTCAAGACTGAAATACACATTCCTATATATAATATCTCTTCTATTCACTAAGCCAGGGGTCAGTAACCTTAAACACTCATAAAGAGCCATTTGGACCTGTTTCCCACAGAAAAGAAAACACCGGGAGTCACAAAACCCTTCCCGTGCCGGACGATTTCCTGAAGGGCCACAAAACTAGCATATGTAATTGAATTAAACGTTCTGTTTTCTTCTGAAACTTTTCTTTTCTTGGATTTATCCATGGCTGGCTTATTGGGGGTCAAAAAGCTCAATAAATTGTATGCCGGTGGGTGTCGCACATTGGTGGTTGTGACCAGGGTGAAATGCTACCGGTTTGGGCCAGTTTGCCTGAACCGGTAGTTAAAAAATGCTACCTGTTTGCCCAAACCAGTAGTAAAAAAATGCTTTAAAAAAGTTTTAAAAAAAAAAGGTTACGACAATCGCACGGCACAGCTGATTGTCACAGCTGATCGTTGGAAGCTTTTTTAAAAAAACTTTTTAGAAGCATTTTTTACTACCTATTCGCCCAAACCGGTAGTAAAAAAATGCTTTAAAAAGTTTTTTAAAAGTTGACCACGCCCACCCAGTCACATGACCTACCAAGCCACACCCACCAAGCCACGCCCACAGAACCGGTAGGGAAACTTTTTGAATTTCACCACTGGTTGTGATGCGTATTTTGAGTGACAGGGAGCCACAGCAGAGGAGTGAAAGAGCCACATGCGGCTCCAGAGCCACGGGTTGCTGACCCCTGCAAGTTTCCCAAGTTTGAAAAACACTGACTTGTGCTAACTTCTTTACAAGGAACCTAGAGGAACCTCATGAGCTGGTGCTGGTAACACTGGCCTAGGAAATGAAGAGGATATTGTTCAGATGTTCCTTTATCCCAAGGCTTGTGGGCCAACCATTTCCCAGATCGATGTAGGCAGCTGTAAGCCCAAACTGTGTGCATTGTTTTGGAGAACTACAGGTGGATTTCAGGCGAAAGGGGATATGAATAGGAGAAGCACAGGGAGAGCTTGGGAAGGAGTTGATGGGCTGTCTGTTAAAATAAAGCCAGGTCATGGCACACACTTGAAAGTAAATCAGGAAGGCTGTGATTGCGGAGTGTGTCTAGCAAGAACAAAGAATGCTTATCTACAGGAAATATGCATGTGTAAATCTTGTAAAAATTCTGGGTAGTTTGAAAGCTGATAAAAGTAACAAGAGTTAGACAAGTTGCAGGCCTCAGCTAAAAATTAGGAATACAGATGGCCTGCAGCCAATAAAAATGTGTATTAGATAACTCCTGGGGCATTCATTAGCCAAGGCTTAGGAATAGGGACAGCTAGAGACCAATAGAACAAATTGTAGAATTAGTACTAAAATGTTTATTAGATGATAGTTCTTATTATCTCGCCTTGTCCCGCCTTCTCTTTTAGTGAAAATGTATAAAGCTTTCTTAATCCTTTGTTCTTGGTTCTTGGCATTTTGGCCAGGAGCCCTTTTCCTTGGAGTACTCCAATAAAAAGCAAACAGAAAACCTGCACCTCGTGTCCATCCTTGGCTTCCGCACCAGGCTCACACCCGAATTGGGGACAACAGAGTCGTGAGCAATCAGCCCAGAATCCTAACGTTCCCACAAATGATTTAAGTCCAACCTCTCTTGAATTCTGTTGACTCTTATCGAGTGGTAATTTAGTGCTGACCCTTAGCTGATTAGATAGTGTATAGGCATGAGCATAAAATCAACTTCACTGGAGCTCAATGTCTGTTTTTTTTGGGGGGGGGGGGTTTGCATCTGACAATATGTGAAAAATCAAAATCAACCAGGAAGGCGAGGGAGGACTGCTTTTCTCCCACCAGGGAGAACAAAGCCAACTGTTTTCCCCTACCCCCATCAGCCTTCTTGGTGTTCCTACCATCTGCTCTTCTTCTGAAGAAGGAAATGACAAGACAATTGACAGGATCGAATTGAAATTATTTACTGCAAAGGGGAATCGGCCACTGTTCTCAGATCAGCAATGGCCTGGCTAATTTGGATTGGTCCTTTTAGCGCTGGGCTCTCCCAACTTGGCATTTTTTAAGCAGGGGTGAAATCCAGCAGGTTCTGACAGGTTCTGGAGAACCGGTAGCGGAAATTTTGAGTAGTTCGGAGAACCGGCAAATACCACCTCTGGCTGGCTCCGGAGTGGGGAGGGAATGGAGATTTTGCAATATTCTTCCCCCAGGAATGGGGATTTTGCAGGATCCTTCCCCTGGAGCGGGGTGGGAATGGAGATTTTGCAGTGTCCTTCCCCTGCCACGCCCACCAAGCCACACCACGCCCACCAAGCCACGCCCACAGAACTGGTAATAAAAAAATGTGGATTTCACCACTGCTTTTAAGTCTTGCGGACTTCGACCCCCAGGTAAAAAAATCAGGTAAGACAGCAAGAGGAGCCCCATCTTGCTCCACGCGCCCCAAAATAATAAGACCTCCCTGAAAATAAGGCCAAACGCTTATTTCGGGGTTCAGAAAAATATAAGACAGGGTCTTATTTTTGGGGAAACACGGTAATAATAATAATAATAAGAAGAAGAAGAAGAAGAAGAAGAAGAAGAAGAAGAAGAAGAGGAGGAGGAGGAGGAGGAGGAGAAGGAGAAGGAGAAGGAGAAGGAGGAGACGGAGAAGGAGTAAAGGAGGAGGAGAAGAAGGAGAAGGAGGAGGAGGAGGAGGAGGAGGAGAAGGAGAAGGAGGAGACGGAGAAGGAGTAAAGGAGGAGGAGAAGAAGGAGAAGGAGAAGGAGAAGGAGGAGGAGGAGGAGGAGGAGGAGGAGGAGGAGGAGGAGAAGGAGCTTGTATAGTATGCCTCACGATTGTAATTTAACTTCCAAAGCAGGCAGACCGTTTCACTTCCTAGTGAAAAGAATTAACTTAGAATTAACCAAATCTTTTGAGCTCAGGAATCCAGGCTTAAGGCATTAAGGCATTTTCCTATAAGGGCCAGATTCCTGTTTCATCAGTTGGATTAATTTGAGCCCGATGATATAAAAAGGGCGCCGGGTGAGGATATTTCAATATAGCTCATGACTGAAGGGGGGAAGACGGTCAGAGGCCCTGCCAATCAACGGCAAAGTCACCTGATCTCTCATTCAGAGATGATCTACTCTCCTTCGCAATCCGTCTGGGAAGGGGGGGCACCTCTCTGAGAGACCGAGGAGGGCTTTGAAAATGGCTTGGTGACAGCCAAGCAATGAAGGATTAGTTATCATTGGAAGAAAGGTCACCAGGAAATTCCTGGGAAGTTGGGGAAAAAAGCCACCTAGAAAAAAAAGAGTTTTAATGTTGTACACGACAAAACTCCAGGAATTGCATTCCTGTTTTCAGAGGGCATCAATCTCAAGAGAAAGACCTTTCCTTTCTCCCGGAAAAGTTGGGCCGGGCCAAAAAACCTGATTGCAATTCCACTCCTTGCCAAAATAAATCTTCTGTTACCAGTAGTAAAGGTAAAAGTTCCCCTCGCACATACGTCCTAGCCGTTCCCGACTCTAGGGGGCGGTGCTCATCTCCGTTTCAAAGCCAAAGAGCCAGCGCTGTCCGAAGACGTCTCCGTGGTCATGTGGCCGGCATGACTCAATGCCAAAGGCGCACGGAACGCTGTTCCCTTCCCACCAAAGGTGGTCCCTATTTTTCTACTTGCAGTTTTTACGTGTTTTCGAACTGCTAGGTTGGCAGAAGCTGAGACAAGTCACGGGAGCTCACCCCGTTACGCGGCTCTCGGGATTCGAACCGCTGAACTGCCGACCTTTCGATCGACAAGCTCAGCGTCTTAGCCACTCAGCCACCGCGTCCTTCGGTTACCAGTAGAAGGCAATATGTGCAGCTCAGGGTAAGAAATGAGCGATCTTTCCTGAGCTCACTTGTTTCCTTGCAGATGTTTCATTAACCAAGTAGGTAACATCATCAGCGCTAGAAGGGAGCAGGGTTTGCAGAGAAAAGAGAAAGGAGGACGAGGAAGACTGTGGGGTCTTTGGCGTTCGCTGAGCTTGTTTTCTCACAGACGTTTCAGGACCCAACTAGGCAACATCATCAGTGTTAGAAGGGAGTGGGGTTTGTTCTCTTGTTTATATACAATAGTGGCCAAAATTGTGGAAACCTTTTGGGGAAAGTGTATTTTCTAAAAGTAGCTAATAACACCACTTTTTTGTGGGGGGGGGGGAGTAGTACCATAAAATTATATATCAATGGAAATATAATTTAATCAAGAATGTAACGCAATAACTTTTATGAAGGACTTGCTGTTAGAATAGCAGTTACAGGATAAAAAAGAAAAGTGAAACACGTGGGGGAAAAACGAGATGTACAAAAATGATCACCGTGTCAGTTAATCCTTCGCTGGGTAACCTTTAGCACGAATGACGGCCTTACAACGTCTTCCCACGGAGGGAACCAAGTCTTTGAGTTCTGCAGCTGTTACAATGTGAAATCAAGATTGACTGAACAGGAACAAAAATGGCAGGAAAATATGAAGGTTTTGTTGTGACAGACTTGAACATTGGGCTCTATCTAACAAAATGAAATTCAGCGCTGAAAAAAAGCAAGGTTCTACGTTTAGGGAAGAAAAACCAAACGCACAGGCACCGTATATGTGGTACCTTGCTCAACAGCAGTAACGGCGTGAGGGATCTTGGAGTCCTGGTAGACAACCATTTAAATAGGATGGTTTAAATAGCCGTGTGCAGCAGCTGCCGAAAAAGCCAACCCAGTTCTAGGCTGCATCAACAGAGGGATAGAATCAAGATCACGTCAAGTGTTAAGACCACTTTATAAGGCCTTGGTAAGGCCACACTTGGAAAACTGCATCCAGTTTTGGTTGCCACGATGTAAAAAGGACGTGGAGACTCTAGAAAGAGTGCAGAGAAGAGCAAGGAAGAGGATTAGGGGGCTGGAGGCTGAAACATACGAAGAATGGGATGAAGGAACTGGGTATGTCTAGTCTGATGAAAAGAAGGACTAGGGGAGACATGATAGCCGTCTTCCAATATCTCAGGGGCTGCCCCAAAGAAGAGGGAGTCAAGCTCTTCTCCAAAGCACCTGAAGGCAGGACAAGAAGCAAAGGATGGAAACTCATCAAGGAGAAAAGCAACTTAGAACTAAGGAGAAACTTTCTGACAGTTCGAACGATTAATCAGTGGAACAACTTGCCTCCAGAAGTTGTGAATGCTCCAACAATGGAAGTTTTTAAGAAGAGGTTGGATAACCATTTGTCTGAAGTGGTGTAGGGTTTCCTGCTTAAGCAGGGGGCTGGACTAGAAGACCTTCAAGGTCCCTTCCAACACTGTTATTCTATTCTGTTCCAACAGGAAATCTGAGCCCGAGTTTGTGAATCTCTCATTTTTGTTTTAGTCTACTGCATTACCATCTGTACGATTAATAGGTGAATATTCACTCTAATGATACTTTTTCACTATAGCTTGTCCTTTTAATAGTTATGTGTTTTTTCCTTAAAAAAAAATCATCCCACATTCTCATCGTTAACCTGTAAAGACAGGTCATGATTCAAGAAGACGGTTGGTACAAAATCAACTCTAAAAGTTTAGGAGCTCCAAGGAACTTTAAATCGGAATATTTGGAGAATGATGACAGCCACGATATCTAATGGCCTTCTGTCTTTTGTGGTTTTAGGGTAGATTTATTCTTTATTTACAACGAAGTTATGGATTTATAATCTGCTTCTGTGAAAAGGGTCGTGTTTCAAATGATATTTTAAAAATAACATACGGTTATCATTCTGTTTTATCCAGGTCAGGCTGTTTTGTAAAATAAATAGCATAAAAAAACAGGTGTCGTGAGGGAAAAAAGGCAGATTAATAAACGAGCAGCAAATTATTAGTAATGTGACTGGTAAATGCATTAATAATACTAATGATTTATAAGGGTTTAGGAAACGCAAATACCTCTGGTCTGGAATAAAGATACGTTGCCCTAAATTTGGTCCTGGCTGATGATAACTGTTTGAAAATACAAATTATCTAAAACCACAGACCTTTTGAATGACGCCTGTTCATCATAAATATTGACATAATGTCTTTTTCACTTACACAAAACCGCCAAGAATCTTTATGGAGTTCCTGTTATTCCTCAAATGACATCTCAGCTCTAGAGTAATTGCAGAGTAATTATCTGCATAAACTTGTCTGAACATCCAGTTTGTTTAGTGAGGGAGGGATCTCTTTTTCCTTAAATTTTTCTCCTTGACATGGACGAATGGCCCTCATTCGTTTGAAGACCAATTTTATTTCAAGCAGCTTTCATTTATATTTGCACTTGGAGGCTCTTATCTGCTCTTCAGTTTTAACTGCTGATACTAGAGATAACTGTAAAAAAAAATGGCTTAAAAAAAAAAAGCCTTGGCTTTATGCTTTTTTATGTTGCTCAGGGGTATCTGTAAGATATGCTCAAGAATAGCCAAGTCATGAAACGTTTAATTTGATTATTTTTATTATTCTAGAGCATATCTTGCAGATATCCCTGAGCAAAATAAAAGCATGCGAATAACCATAAAACTAAGCTCACGTTTCATGTTATGTTTAATTTAGAGTAAGACATTATCTGATTAACTATTTGTACTTAGGGAAGTCTGAAGTCTCTCTCTCTCTCTATCTCTTATCTCTCTATCTCTCCATCCATCCATCTCTATCTATCTATCTGTCTGTCTGTCTATCTATCTCCATCTCTCCATCTCTCTCTCTGTCTATCTATCTATCTATCTATCTATCTATCTATCTATCTATCTATCT
>WNWU01000083.1:1165241-1179419 GCA_012654045.1 Ptyas mucosa
GCCTTAGGTATGAAAGCTGACTGGGTGACTCCAGGCCAATCACCAGGTGACCCAGAGTTCTAGTCCCGCCTTAGGTATGAAAGCTGGCTGGATTACTTTATGCCAGTTATTCTCTCAGCTCATCCTACCTCACAGGGTTGTTGTTGTGGGGGAAAATAGGCGGAGAAAAACGTATTAGGCATTTTTGCCGCCTCGAGCTACTTATAAAGTAATAAAGACGGGGTAAAAATATCCTCTATTGAGAGACTGTTGAGACTCTCTACGCAGAGAGGCAGTGAGAGGGAAAGACAGGTTTGGAGAACCAGATACAGACGAGACACTTAAATTTGGGTGTCTGGAAGTTTACGACATTCGGGGGTGCTTATTGCTTCCTGGAAAAAATCTGAGGCAGGCATTTGTATGCTCTGGGTTACCTATCTGGAAGTGGTCAAACTCTGGGCGATGCAAAATCTGTCTAGCGTGGAGGCTTGTTCAAAACAGCTGAGAGCAAAACAGCTGAGAGCAAAACAGCTGAGAGCCAAAACAGCTGAGAGCAAAACAGCTGAGAGTCGGGAGGCCGATCCAATCAACTTGTGCTAATTAGGCTGTGCTGCAACTGACACGAGCTGTTTCTTTTCTTGCTGCCAGGAGGTAAACTGCTGGGAGGCAGCGGCCAAAGGGTGGGGGCCAGTGGGTGGGTGGAACCTCCTGCTGGTTTTACTACCAGTTCTATCGAAGACGCGCTTAAATTTTCACCCCCTTTTAGTGGGGAAAAAGGTGCGTGTTATACTCCGAAAAATACGGTGTTTATTTATTTGCGGAATCGAGGCTGTCCTCCTCGGTCCTTTCCTTATCTAAATGCGCCCTGGAGCATTTTATCAGCTGGAGCTCCCGCACAGGCCCAGGTCTATTAAATCACCAGAGGCCACCCATCTTCTCGACGGTCCCTGCAAGCCACTGCATTTGGCTCGGATCCACGCTCTCCTTAAAAGCCTCTTAATGATCTGCCAAAAACCCTGGCCTGGCACATCCTGATCGAGACAGTAACAATTAGACCAAACTATTACTTTCTGCGGAGACGAGGCAAGCCAGACGGAGGCGAGCATTCTGCGTGCAGGAGACAGCCTGGCTCGCCGGCCTTTCACAGCTTGATGGACAGGAGAGCAAGGACCCGGTTATGAATACCCATCAGCCTGACTGACCCTAAGGGTCAATTTGCACCATGGGAAAGAGGGAGGTAGAAGCCCTTTCCTACAGCCTGCTGCTCGGGGCAAGTGTTCAGATGAAAAGAGTTCCCCATGGATGACTGTCCAATCTCTACTTGACCCATCCAGCAATGTTCTACCGTGTTTCCCCGAAAATAAGACCCTGTCTTATTATTTTATTTTTTTTGAACCCTGAAATAAGCGCTTGGCCTTATTGCCATGCGCTCAAAAGCCCGATTGGGCTTATTATCAAGGGATGTCTTATTTTGGGGGAAACAGGGTAGTTAATGTTCAATCACAAATTCTGTAACTGAAATCCGTGTTTCCTACAATCCGGGACAAACAGAAATGAGACAACCCCCACCCCCCCAAAAAAACAGGTCCTTCAGATATCTGAAAAGTGCCAAGATATTTCCCAATCTTCGTTCTGTTCTTCTCATATAGTAGATGTACCCAATTCCTTCCATCAACCAACCAACCAACCAACCAACCCAACCCAACCCAACCCAACCCAACCCAACCCAACCCAACCCAACCCAACCAACCAACCAACCAACCCAACCCAACCCAACCCAACCCAACCCAACCAACCAACCCAACCCAACCAACCAGAATAGAGTTGGAAAGGACCTTGGAGGTCTTCTAGTCTAGACCCCTGCTCAAGCAGGACATTGACCTATACCATTTCAGACAAGTGACTGTCTAATCTCTTCTTAAAAACCTCCAGTGATGAAGCACCCACAACTTCTGAAGGCCAGCTGTTCCACTGGTTAATTGTCCTCACTGTTAGGAAGTTTCTCCTTAGTTCTAGCTTGCTACTCTCCTGGATTAGTTTCCATCTGTTGCTTCTTGTCCTGCCTTCTGGTGCTTTAGAAAATAAATTGACCCCCTCCTCTCTGTGGCAGCCCCTCAAATACTAGAAGACTGCTATCACGTCACCCACAAAAAGATCTTACATTCTCAACCTCTCCATTAACCAGCTTGGCTGCATACGTTTGAAACCGCCATGCTACAGGTGTGCAAGGCATTGGAGGTTGTAGATCAGAGGTCTTCAAAAGCTTGGCAGCTTTAAGACTTGTAGACTTCAACTCCCAGAATTCTACAGGTCTTAAAGCTGCCAAGTTCAAAGACCTCTGTTGTAGAACATAGAATATCAGAGTTGGAAGGGACCTTGGAGGTCTACTAGTCCAGCCCCCTGCTTAAGCAAGAGACTATATCATTTCAGACAATTGGTTGTCCAATCTCTTCTTTAAAACCTCCCGTAATGGAGCACCCACAACGTCTGGTGGCTTAATTCCAGGTTGCTTCTCTCTTTGGTTCGTTTCCATCCATTTTTTCTTGTCTTGCCTTCTTGTGCTTTGGTCAATAAACTGACCCCCTCTTCTCTGTGGCAACCTTTCAAATTTTCATTTCATTTCATTTCATTTCATTAGATTTATATACCGTCCTACTCCCGAAGGACTCAGGGCGGTGAACAGGCACAGAATAAAATACAAAAGTTAAAAACATAATTAAAACCAAATTAGATAATTTAGCCCGAGACAGTTAAAAATTCCAATAATTTAAAACAAATTAAAATTTCACTTTAGAAAATTTAAAAGAAATTTAAAAGAAAAGGGGAGAAAGTTAGGCCAGGCCGGCTTGCTGGAATAGGAGGGTTTTAAGAGCACGGCGGAAAGTATGCAGATCCGGGATCCTCTGTATCTCCGGGGGGAGCTCGTTCCAGATAGTGGGTACCCCCACAGAGAAGGGCCTCCTCCTGGGGGCCGCCAGTCGACATTGTTTGGCTGACGGCACCCAAAGGAGCCCCTCTCTATGAGAGCGTACAGGCCGGTGGGAGGCTGCTTGTGGTAGTAGGTGGTCCGGTAAATAACCAAATACTGGAATATTGCTATTATGTCCTCCCTGGTCTTCCTTTTCGCTAGACAATTTTTCTGAATTTATTTAGCGTATGGCATTTCTTCAATCTTTCTGCATTTCCGAGTTTTATGACTTTCCGAGTGCACTTTCCAGTTGTCCTCGGTGTTTCTGAAAATGCGGCACTCAGAAATCGGCCATCGCACTTGAACTGGTTCTGTTAAAACGGGGAAAATGTACAGGAACAGTTACCGTACTTCTCACGTTTTGGAAACTTGAGTTGGTTCTTGTTTTGGCCGCCGCATTTCGCTGCTGACTCACGTTCCGAGCTTGTCAGAAACCAGAACTCGAAGCGTCGGCTGTCGAAGGCTCAATCAAGGGTGTCGAGAAAATGTCAGTGTTAATTTCAAAGCAATTTTAATGACAACGAAATGAGCTGCTTTGATTCACGGCTCGGCTCGAGAGAAAAATAAACCCTTGAACATTTCTGCACAAGTAATTTCCACCACCCACTCCAGGAACCCCACTTTTCTCCTAAATGACTCACCTTCTGCAACGCAGACTAATGATTTCAACAGCTGGGAACAGCTGGGGTGCAAGAGTAAGATGATTCTGGGTCCCAAACATACACGTTCCTTGGTTTGCAAACTTTGCCTTACAGTTTCCGTTTTGAGATCAGGGCAAGTTCAGCTGCGACTACAGGTGGTCCTTGACTTACGACCACAATTGAGGCCAAAACCTCTGTTGGAAATCAAACGGTGAGCTGGGCTTCCCTGAAACGTCTGGCAGGGACCAGTCAGAAACTGAGATCCAGAATAAATACGGCAGCTGGATTTAATCAATAAACCCAGCACACAAAGTTAGACGCTGTATGCACCCCAAAGCACCTTTGGGACAACCATGACCTGGATGGTTGAGAATTTCCATGGACATCACGATTATAAGACGATCACTTCAAAAGGTCGTCTATCTGAGGAAGAACAAGAGGGAAAATCTGGAGCTTTCATACCTGAAGCGCAAACCTTAAGACATCAGGTTGGTCACTGATGAAACAGCCAGTCCATTCATCTGACAGGCTACTCTTCAGTCATGCACTTTCTCATATGCTCGAGAGCAAGTCCTCGTAAACTCAATGCAATATGATTCCAAATACAAGTGTCACATCCACCCAACCCACTTGAGCGGGGAGGCAAGGAATGTTGCGGGGTCCCATCCCCAAAGGGGATCTGGCGGGACCCAGAAGAAGGGCCTTCTCCGTGGTGGCTCCTTCCTTCTCGAACATCATCCCTCCGGAAATTAAGACTGGTCCCCACTCTAACACTCTTTCTGAAAACCCTGAAGATGTCATTCTGCCAGCGGGCCTGGGGAACCCAGAGCGGGATGGAGCCCATTTTTAAAAGGTAGGTAAAGGTAAAGGTTCCCCTCGCACATATGTGCTAGTCGTTCCCGATTCTAGGGGGCGGTGCTCATCTCTGTTTCAAAGCCGAAGAGCCAGCGCTGTCCGAAGACGTCTCCGTGGTCATGTGGCTGGCATGACTCAACGCCAAAGGCGCACGGAACGCTGTTCCCTTCCCACCAAAGGTGGTCCCTATTTTTCTACTTGCATTTTTTTTTTCCTGCTTTCGAACTGCTAGGTTGGCAGAAGCTGAGACAAGTCACGGGAGCTCACCCCCGTTACGTGGCGCTAGGGATTCGAACTGCTGAACTGCCAACCTTTCGATTGACAAGCTCGGCGTCTCAGCCACTGAGCCCCTACAAAAGATAGATAATTTTTGTTGCCATTTTTCTTTTATATTTATTTCCTGTAAGGTGCCTTCAGTTGCAGTGACTGAGTAGGCAGCAATATAATTTTTCCAAATAAGTAAATATAACCTTAAAGGTCAGGTAACAATCTTAATTTTTATGCTTTTTTCCCTCTCGAATGTGTAATATTATATTACACGTTCAGGTATTTTTATGGATAAAGAAGATTTAGCTACTGTTATGGAATCCAGGGGTCAAATGTTTTAAGACTCGTTTATTTTCAGGAGCAGAGTGCAGATTGGGAATATGAAATCAAGATCAAGAAAAAAATGTATAAAATGTGTTGTCTTTTTAAGAGAAAAGCTGAGAGCTTTTCCAGAACAGTTGGGATTTGGTTGAAGGCGGACAGAAAGGAAATTAATTCCAAACTGGCTTGGAGCCAAAACCCCTTTTCTCTCTCCTTTAGAAAAATATCATTATACATCATTTCAAAAAGCATTTTTTGAGAGTCAGTGACAGTCAGCTCAAATGTTCCTTAACAATTACCGTGGATTCAAATTTCATAAATTGGTAATCACAGCTATAGAGTGTTTTTACGAGGAGGACTTCCCACTGACTTCTGCCTAACTCAAGATACAGAAAACGCCCAAGGAAAAAAATGGCTTTATGTTAGAAAGAATATGCCACAGCTACAAGCTGAAAAGGGTGTCATTTTATTCCAGAAATACCATGAAGTGCTGGGAAGGAAGGAGAGAGGGAGGGAGAGAAACGTATCTCTTACATTTGTAACTCTCCTAAAAAATAAATAAGTGCATTTTACGTTCAAAACTGCATACGGGATGGATGGGCTGTACAAAGTCTGCTTTTTTCGATATCTTCAAAATGCTTGATAGATAGATGATAAATAGATGAGAGAGAGAGAGGGAGAAAGAGAACGAAACAGGAAGAGGGAGAGAGAGAGAGAGAGGGGGGGGGGAGATGGATTTATATAGCACCATTCAGATGATGGAGAAATTCCAAGCGCTTTAGGAAAAAAATTATAATAAAAGTTTAGGAGAGAGACAGGCATGCATCAGATCCACAACCATCGAGAGGGGGGGGGGAGAGAAATGAAAACACTTCTGATTGAGGTTATCTGACCAGGGATAACGGGGACCCGCAGCCAGCTGCAGGGAGCAGGCTGAGGCAGCTTCGTGGTTCGTTTCTCAGCCGCACCGTCTCCCTATCGACAAGGGAGACCGCGTATTGCTAAAATATGGACTTGTGTATTGCTAAAGCCCCTCAAAAATCAACGGAGAGGGCTGTGCTGTGTGAACTGCATAGGTTAGCTCTTCCCATTTGGCTTTTGCAATCGGCTTTTAAAGCACCCCGCTCAGGTTTCTGCGTCTTCGGCTGTGAGCTTCGTCGGCTCTCGCGGGACGATTCAGACAACGGCCCTGCGCCTGGGAGTCAGCGCGGGCTCACGTCTCAAGGGAGGCAAAGCCCCGTTGGCGGCTGCCGTGGCGAGAGATAAATTATGTCAGTCTGATGCAATCCACCAGTGGATTCGGCTCTTCCACCACCACCATCCAAAAATCTACAGGTAGTCCTCCACTTAACAATCGTTCGCTTACGCCGGACCTCCCGAAAGGATTGCAATTGACGATGTGTTTGCTGAAAACAAGCATCTGGTTTTCGGCAAAAATGCAGAAGGGGCTCATTTAACCACCGTGGTGATGACCACGGCACACAAGAGGCCGTAAAAATTGGGTTGGTCGTGCGATGACCTGCTTTGTGACTTATTGCCAGGTGTCAACCCTGAAGCTGACCTGACCGAGGCTGTTTAGTGTTGCCACACTGGAGCTGAGAGGATAGGGAGGGGAGGAATAGAGATAGCTGGGGTTTTGTAGCCAAAACGAAATACTTTCTCTTGGGAACCAAGGACATTCTCACACCTGGTCAGAGAGAGGAGGAGTGACGTTACCAGGCAACCGGGCAGCACCGTGATTGGACCATGTGACTGACTGACTGACTGGGGAAAGACTTTTAATTAGGTGAAAACCGCAGGAACCTTCAGAGTCGGTTTTCACCAGAACCGTGCCAATATGATATACCCAATAAAACTATTCTTTTGAGGAATCTACCTGCCTCGGAGTTTTGTTTGCTATAGGTGTATTACTTGGAACCCTGACAGTAGGATCCAATCCGAGACAGTCACCGGGACCAAAGGTTTATCCTTCCAAGTTTTGGGCCTCGTGTTGGGAGCCCATCCTCAGGTAACTTCTCTCTCTCTCTCTCTCCCTCCAGAATATGTCTTATCATGACTTATGACCATGATGGGCAGGTTCCGTTACGGTTGTAAGTCGAGGACTACCTGTACGCACGTCGAAGGGTGCACGCGTGTTCCTAGAGCGACAATCTAACTCGAACCTCTGAGCTGTTACTCCCTGTAGGTTAACACTAAACTTCACGGGGAAATGCGCTTGCCGAAGTGTATGAAAACACAGCATGCAAATGAAGGAGGTGATCCTGAAAATAACAATTTCACCGCTACAGAACAGCAACATTCAGGACTTGGGATCGTAGAAGCGTATCATTTTATCCTTTACAATGTGATAATTAAAAGCTTACCTCCTCTGCCCCTAAAACGCGCAATCCAGCCAGTGTCAGCGGCATTCCGCCCAGACACTCCAATTCAGAAATTACATATTCCACAGCCTGGAAATATATTATTTACAACAAGTGATGAAAGCATGATCAGTTCTTTCTTGCCAGACGGGCTTGCAAATCAAACCGGCTCCGATTTTTTTTTTTTTTTTTTTCCCTGAGAAAAGGAAATTTTAGACAATTCACGCTACGTCCTTCGGTGCTTTCTTTTCCTCCCGGCGTTACGTTTGAGAAATTCGCTGTTTTATCTTTTTTTTTTTTTTTTTTTTAAATGGAGTGAGCAGCAAGCAAACGAGTGGAACGAAAAGAGAATGATGCTCATCTCCAGATTCATCACCGAGGTGGCATGGTGTCTGTGTGATGGAATGTGAGTCCAAGAAACCTGCAGGAAAAAAAAAAATAACGACAACAACTACCCAGTGCAGGTTTTTTTTTAAATTTGAGTTGTTGGCCTGAAGCAGTGGAGAGAGTTCCTGACGAATGTTTCTAGGAGATCTTTGAGTAAGGAAGCATCAAATGTCATTCCTAAGGTTTTGGCACCTCACTGCTGGTCAGAGTTGAACCAAGACAGATGTTGTGTTAGTTCCAGAAAAGCCCTACCTAGAAATTCCTACGGCTTCCATCTGCAGGTCGTTCAAAAATTTCCAGAAGGAGAACTTTTTTAAGTCTCAGAAGTTCTTCGTTTTGGGGGAAGGAACTTTCAGAGGTGGGTTTCTAAACTTCGCATGACCCACTTTGGTTTTTTGTTTTTTTACAAGTGTCAGCACAACGCAATCGAGGGGGTTACATAACACAATGTTTCACTACTAGCTAGCAAAATGCAGTTCCTCAGACCAGCAGCTTCCTCGTGATGAAATTCCCACCGCCGCTGTAGAAAGTTTCTTCTGTCCTTGCAAAGAGGAAGGGGATGGAAGGGAGAGAAAAAAAAAATCATCTCATTCTTTGCTCGCTTCCGTTTTCTGGCCAGCTGAACGCGTGAGCTCCATATCCTCAGGGTATCGGATCTCCAACTCCGGGTTGGCCACGTAGTACGTGTCGGCAAACTCCTCGAAGTAGCGACCGATGTCCGGGTGAGGGATCTCGTGAGGTTCCGGGTTGAGTTCCAGATTCTCTGCAAAAGGAAAGGAAAGTGATGTCAGGCCTGGAAGCCATCTTTTTCGTTGAGATTTTCAGGACTGCCACATTTACTACTGTGGGAAACCGGGAGGGGGGATCGTGTGGAGCTTGGGTGATACATAGTCATAATAACATTCCTTTCCCAAGGAGTCAAGGACATCTTGCCCTCTACCTGGAAGGCTGGAACCGGGAGGCATCTCCAGTTGGGATGGTGCTTTGATTAGACCATGTGATGGACATGTGGGTGCAGGGGAAGGGACTTGGACTTTCCTTCGGGTGGGGCAAACCTGGAAGATTTCAGATTCGGGTTTTCCCAGTTGTGCCAATATGACATCTCTGTCAACTTGCCAAGCTTTCAAGTTGCCATGAGCAGGAGGGAGGGAGAACTGATAGAGCTGATTGATTTCCCTAGCTGAAGCTACCTTCCAGAGATGCTTTGCTACCGCAATCAGTAGGAGAGTTTTGGGTTTCACAGCCAGCCAAAGGGGTTAATTGGAGAATGTGATTTATGACATGGCCAGGGAGGAGGGGAGAGACAGGGTCATAGGGGAACGTAAATCTACGTGGGATTAGTTCTAACTGCATCCGAATATTGCCGAAATGGTGCTTCTAATAGACTGTATTTCTTTTGAAGTTTGGCTCATGGCTCATGAATTAATTAGGGCATATTTCAGAAACTTCACAATCTCTAGTAAAATGGAACTTTGAGGAACCTTGAGCCTTGGAGTTTTCTTTCGTTGGGGGTGTTCCTTGGAACCCTGATAAGTGAGAGACTGCACAAAGGGTGGGAGAGTCATGGATAGGGGCTTAAGAGAGACGCAACCAAGTGGGAGGGAGAGGAATCCTAGGGCGGCTTAACTCAATGGGGTTAAGTCAGCGGGGAAGCCAGATTCGTTTAACCACCGTTACTAACTGCAGTAATTCACTTAATCAATTGTGGCAAGAAAGTTAATAAAACGGAGCAAAACGCACTGAACAAATGTCTCCCTTAGCAACAAAAATCTGGGGCTCAATTGTGGTCACAAGTCGAGGACTACCTGTACGTTAGCTGCGGTGGTGCAGTGGTTAAGAGGGTAGTACTGCAGGCTACTTCTGCTGCCTGCCTGCAATTTGGCAGTTCAAATCTCACCAGGCTCCAGGTTGACTCAGCCTTCCCTCCTTCCGAGGCTGGTAAAATGAGGACCCAGATTGTTGGGGTTTGCAAGAGGCTGACTCTGTAAACCGCTTAGAGAGGACTGGAATGCACTGTAAAGCGGTATATAAGTCTTACGTGTCAGTGCCATTGCCATTAAATTCACCTTCCTGAAATCTATGCAATTCCTTTTTTTTTTTTAATCTTGCCAAACTGGGTGTCAGCATTCCAGAAAACCCCAACTTCAATTAAAACCTCCCGGGCCAGCATTTTCTCAAAGTTCCATTTATTAGAGTAGGTATACTGGCACATCTGGGAAAACCCAAATCTGAGAGTTACGGGTTTTCCCCTCAGTAAATCAAAAAAACCCCAAATCCATCCCCTGCACCCATCGGTCCATCACGCTGTCCAATCACCATCCGTCCCATCTCGTGACATCACTCCAACCACTCCTTCTCCAGATGCAAAGACGGTCATGACCTTGACCGAAAGGAAGAATGCTGTTTTGTCTAACTAAATTCCCTCTATTAAATCCCCTCCCCCTCCTTTCCCACCCATGAGAAGGTGCAGCGTGGAAGCTTCCGGTGCTAATATGGCTTCCAAAGCTGACACTGGGTGGGACTTGGCACCCATGATTTTCCGGGAAATAAAAGTTTCTGCTTGCTGCTCTCCATCAACTTCAGTTATTTCAATAAAATCCAAGGCTGCTGAAATTTCATTTTTCTTGAAAAATTATATATATATATTGCATTTGTTATGCCCATCTTACAGAAAGGTTGCTGGGTGTTTTTTTTTCTTCTGAGAAAGAGCAATTTTAGGACAAGGCAATTCTCAGGGGAGGGGGGAAAGAATATGGTTGCATGCACGTGTCCTTAAAGATTGCATCGTTACATGTTTCAGTGGCTGCCACGCGTACTTCTCTCATGTCCTGTTTCTCTGCTGTGGTTGTCCTATTTAATTTCGATGAGGAGGCCTTTTATGCTCATGTGTGTTTTGATGAGATTCCTCGATGTAATTTCCCTGGAGGTGGAGATTTTTTTATAGCCCTATAACCGAAGTTGAGTTGTAGACCAAGTTTAGATTATTGGGGCAGGAGGAGGAGGAGGAGGAGGAGGAGGACGAAGGGAAGAGAGGCAGATAGGAGGAAAAACTATTTGTAATTAAAATCTACAATTGTACGGAGTGCCCTCTGCTGGGAGAACTGTTTTATTCTAAGCCTAAAAATAGCTAAATAACGACAAAAGATCAAAATAACTAAAAATAACAGGAAATCTGCAGATTGGTTTTCCTTCTGATGCTATTCTTATCGTGGAAGACGCAATGACCACTGTGAGAGAAGGAGCAGTCCCACACATGTGAAAACCCACCCACAACTGCTACGGTTCTGCAGGAAACTGTCTTGGGCTGAACTTCCATTTAAACCAGCACTGTGGACACCGGTTTATTGGGAGTTACTGGGAGCTTCCCCAGCACTATCAAGAAGCAGCAGAGACTGAATGGAACATGGATCTACCCTTAGCTGTAAAAAGAACCCCTGCTGGATCCCATCAAATGGTCCTGTAGACCGGTGGATTTGGAACCACCAAAAATCCTGCTGTTGAAATGATATGGGGGGTTGTTGGTGCTCTCTGAGCTTGGTTGTTTTCTTGCAGACGGTTCATGACCCAAACTAGGTAACATCATCAGTGCTAGAAGGGAGTGAGGTTTGCAGAGAGGAGGAGGAAAAAAGGAGGAAGAGGAGGAGGAGGAACAATGACTGTGGGGTCCTTGGTGCTCTCTGAGCTTGTTTTCTTGCAGACGTTTCATTGCCCAAACTAAGTAACGTTATCAGTGCACAAACAACCAAGCCCAGAGAGCATCAAGGAGCCCTCATTTCAAACCTTGAGTATGAACATTCTTCTTTATTAAAATGATATGAACCTGGAGACCCCAAGAATGGTCTTGGATGTGGAATGACAGTGCAACTCTTCGCTTCTGGGTCGGAGGTCAATGCCTTAAAATTGAAGGGTCTACCTCTTGTATGATGGCAGTTTTACTTCAAGAGCAAAACGCATCCTTGAAGAAGCCTCATGTTTGCCAGCCTGTTGCAGAGCAGGCAAATGCGGCAACTGCGAGGAAGTCACCTTTTAGAATAGAATAGAATAATAAGAGTTGGAAGGGACCTTGGAGGTCTTCTAGTCCAACCCCATGCCCAGGCAGGAAACCCTACACCACTTCAGACAAATGATTATTCAGCATCTTCTTAAAAACTTCCAGTGTTGGAGCATTTGCAACTTCTGGAGACAAGTTGTTCCACTGATTAATTGTTCTCACTGTCAGGAAATTTCTCTTTAGTTCTAAGTTGCTTTTCTCCTTGATTAGTTTCCACCCATTGTTTCTTGTCCTGTCCTCAGGTACTTTGGAGAATAGTTTGACTCCTTCTTCTTTGTGGCAGCCCCTGAGATATTGGAAGACTGCTATCATGTCTCCCCTAGTCCTCCTTTTCATTAAACCAGACATACCCAGTTCCTACAACCGTTCTTCGTATGTTTTAGCCTCCAGTCCCCTCATCCTCTTTGTTGCTCTTCTCTGCACTCTTTCTAGAGCCTCCACATCTTTTTTACATCGTGGTGACCAAAACCTCTTGAGCAAAGTGTTCCCAGCAATACCCTAATATTCATTTCCCCTCTTTTCAGATGGTGGATAAGCAACCATAAATAAGCTTGTTGGAAATACGGCCGGTCTACCTTGGGCGGCGTATCGGCACGACCCATCTTCCACTAAAACGTTGTAGAAAGGCTGGTGAGGACCATGGGGCAGGCTGTGGACATTCATGTTTCGGATCCATTCGTGTCCCATCATGCACGCTGGGTCCCAGCCGTAGATCACACAGTTGTAGCCGTATCTACATTGAAGCAGAAAGAGGGTTACACAATGCCATCAATGGTTGAAGGCAGGCCGAGAGATTCTGTAATGAGAACAAGGATGGGTACTGCGGAATATCATCGTAAGCAGTGTCTGCTTGGGTGAAAAATCTTTGGCATGTTGGAGGAGGAGGAGGATTGTGGAGTCCTTTGATGCTCTCTTAGCCTGTTTTCTTGCAGATGTTTCATGACCCAAAGTAGGTTAACATCAGTGGTGGAATTCAAATTTTTTTACTACCGGTTCTGTGGGCGTGGCTTGGTGAGTGTGGCAGGGAAAGGATACTGCAAATTCTCCATTCCCACCCCACTCCTGGGGGAAGGATACAGCAAAATCCCCATTCCCTCCTCACTCCAGGGGAAGGATACTGCAAAATCTCCATCCCCACCCCACTCTGGGGCCAGCCAGAGGTGGTATTTGCTGGTTCTCTGAACTACTCAAAATTTCCACTACCGGTTCTCCAGAATCTGTCAGAACCTGCTGGATTTCACCCCTGATTAACATAACTGTTAATATAACAGTTAACTGATGATATTACCCAGTTTGGTTCATGAACCGTCTGCAAGAAAACAAGCTCTGTATGACTGTAACCTTGCTGTTAGTATCCTTACGATTTATATTGACTGTTTCCTAATACGATTTGATTGCTTATTTGTTCTCTATGACTATCATTAAGTGTTGTACCTTATGATTCTTGACGAATGTATCTTGTCTTTTTATGTACACTGAGAGGGTATGCACCAAAGACAAATTCCTTGTGTGTCCAATCACACTTGGCCAATAAAGAATTCTATTCTATTCTATTAAGGGTTTGTTTTGGTTGGCCTACAAGAGAGGGCAAAAGTTGGGAAGCAAAGCCCGTTAGTTCAGCAGGGACAGGAAAGCATGTTCAGAGCCAGAATTTTTCCCTTTGATCGTCTCCTCTTAAACAATGTGGGATTTCAAAGACAACAATCACCAATATTGTCCCTTAGCTCCCACCAAGTTCTCTGGTTCACTTCACTATATATTTTTTTTAAAAAAATGATCAAAATGGAAAGTAGATGATCAGCATTGGACTGCACCTTTATTTTCAAAAGACTTTAGCATCAAGCTAGATTTCAGAAGCATTCTAAGCAAACAAAAGAGATGGAAAAGGCTGCAGGCCAGAGCTGTATGGAAGCCTGCCCAGTTGCTGAGGGGTGGAGGAGAAAGATAAAAATAAACTAGGGTGATGAAGGAGGTCCTGGGAGATTAAGAAACAGGGACAAGCAACTATCTCAAAAGTTTGTCTTCTAAGGAATGTTGGTTGGGAGATATGGGGGGGGGCGAGGGAGAGGGAGAAAGAGAATGAAAGAGGGAGAAAGAATGAGAAGGGGGGAGAGAGAAAGAGAATGAAAGAAGGAGAGAAAGAATAAGAGAAAGAGAAAGAGGGAGAGAAAGAATGAGAGAAAGAGAGAGAGAATGAAAGAGGGAGAGAAAGAATGAGAGAGGGAGAGAGGAAGAGAGAGAATGAAAGAGGAAGAGAGAAAGAAAGAATGAGAGAGGGAGGGAGGGAGAAAGAGAATGAAAGAGGGAGAGAGAACGAATGAGAGAAAGAGAGAATGAAAGAGGGAGAGA
>WNWU01000083.1:1201570-1244352 GCA_012654045.1 Ptyas mucosa
GAGAGAGAGAGAGAGAGAGAGAGAGAGAGAGAGAGAGAGAGAGAGAGAGAGAGGTGCTGAGCACGTTATACAAATGGAGATTTTGCAGCATCCAGAGCTCAGAGGAGGAGGAGGAGCAGGAGGTCAAGGAAGGGGGGTCCCCGGCCGCTTGAAGCATTGTTATGATCGAACACAGCTCCTTCCTTCCCTACCTCCTTCCCAAGAAAGGGTTTGGGTGAGATGCTTGTTTTCCAAGAGGCTGCTTGAGCAGGCGGTTGGACCGGAAGACCTCCGAAGGTCCCTTCGAACTCTCTTAATCTGCTATTGATCGCGCTCTCCCCACCTGCCTTTGGAAATGCGACCGGGATTCGAACATCTTCAACGGGTGGCAGCCACCAATAAAGTAAAGGCACATCAGGGAGACAAGGCCAAAAAAAAAAAGGAACAGGAGAGCTAGGGATATAAATTGGCCAGGAGAAGGGCACCTCTAAACGTTTTCAGCATGGCCTGTGTTACAAGGTTGGCCGTTCCCAGCCCAAAATTAGGCCTTCCTTCGTCCCGCAACCCCCTTTATTTATGGCACGCCGACATCTTGCAACTAACGGAACAATCCAGTTTGCCCGGTCCGCACCGCTGTTTTTTTGCATTGGATCAACCTGGATTAGATTGCTCGGGCGCTCTTTGCGCAAACCGGACGATCCTGTCGGAAAAAAGCCACGGTTTTTGCTCCGTGGCGGTAGGTAGGCGCAGGCCTCCAGGGTGCCCCCAAAACGAGGCAAGGGTTTGTTCGCCGGAGGAAGATGCTTCGTGAACACAATGGGTTTTTTAACACGCTGGAACAGGAAGGTTGGGGTGAGGCAGGGGGTTTGAAAGAGAGAAAAAAAAACCTTGGCTATCGAACGGTTCTTCCCTTTTGTTGCTGCTGTTGTTCTTGTACGTGAGGAAAGAGAACTCCAGAGCCGCACGGAGAGGAAATCAAAGGCTGTAAACATCATTTAGTTCCTTAGTTCCAGGGAGGAGAAAAAGGAGGCAACAGGCCAAAAAAAAAAAAAAGGATAAGGTCCCTTATAACGTTTTTTCCCGATGTTTGGATCATCTTGTTTCAGGCGTGTTCGAGGGACAAAGATTTGCACAACAGACTAAGCTTAGTCCAGCCACAACTATGGATGAAATATATTTCTAAATCTACAGCCCCCAAACTTTGGGGCACCAGGGACCGATTGCGTGGAGAGAAGGGGACCGGGATTCGAGCGTTGCCTGCATCCCACGGATGGGGCTTCGCTCGTTTGCGTGGCTCCGTTTCTTGCATGCCGTGGTCCGGCCTGGGAGTTGGGGACCCCTGACGTAAATGATACAGCAAACCGAAGCCGTTCAGTTTCCCGTTATCAGCAAAGAGTGGCCAGTAGCTTAGTCACTTTTTCAGGACAACTTGCCACGGCCAATTGGCCACGACTCACTGCGGCCAGCTCGTCGCAGCACAGCTTCCCGCGGCACAATTCGACCTGTGTCCATTGTTTCATTCAGTTGGCTTTTATTTAAACGCCGATTTTTATTTAAATCGTCAAAATTACTGTAACCCTTGTATTTCCGGATTGGCTTTCTTTCTTTTATTATTGTTGTTGTTGGCCACGGTTCTGTCAAAATTCATTTAACTTTTATATTTGTTGAATTATCCTGCGGTGAGTTGTGCAGTAGCGAGTTGGCCGGAGTGAGTTGTCCCAGAATCCCAGAGTTGGAAGGGACCTTGGAAGTCATCTAATCCAACTTCCTTGCTCAGGCAGGAGACCCTAAACCATGTCCCATTTCATTTTTAACAGCTGTCCTTTGTTTTTGTTTTTTTTTTCAAAAAAGCTCTAATTACAAAACTAAAACTAGTGGCCCAACTCGGATCAGAACCACTGATAGATGGGATAGGAGAAGCTATTTCCCTCCCCTCGGACAAGGGTGTATAGGAAGTGGGGAAAAATAGAAATAGGAGGACAATAGCAATAGCACTTAAGACTTATATACTGCTTCATAGTGCTTTACACTATGTAAACTCTAAGCAGTTTACAGAGTCAGCCTCTTGCCCCCAACAATCTGGGTCTCCTCATTTTACCCACCTCGGAAGGACGGAAGTCTGAGTCAACCTTGTGCCGGTCAGGATCGAACTCCTGGCAGTTGGCAGAGTTACCTGCAACACTGCTTTCTAACTACTGCAGAGGGAAGGAAGGAAGGAAGGAAGGAAGGAAGGAAGGAAGGAAGGAAGGAAGGAAGGAAGGAAGGAAGGAATAGCAACAGCACTTAGATTTCTATACCGCTTCACAGTGATTTTACAGCCCTCTCTAAGCTGTTTACAGAGCATATTTCCCCCAACAATCTGGGTCGTCATTTTACTGACCTCGGAAGGATGGAAGGCTGAGTCAACCTTGAGCCTGATGAGATTCGATCTGCCAAACTGCTGGCAGCTGGTGATCAGCAGAAGTAGCCTGCAATACTGCACTCTAACCACTGCGCCGCTCTTAGCAGCAAGAGTTGCTGCTAGAACAGACCCATTTTTCTAGCCACTCTAGCCTCCCAACTCTTTTGTTCTAAGGTGTCCATAATTTCAGAGGACTCTTTCCATCCAGGTCTAGATGATTCAGAGGACCAAGGTTAAAATTAGTGAACCGTGACTCATCTGGGTTAGAGCGTAGCTTGATATTTCAATGTCTGGCAACGGGGTCGGCTTAGTGAGTTGTGCAAATGCTAAATTCCCCAGTGGATTAGCTGATCCGCATTGATGGTGTTGGTATTTAATGCTCTTTTCTTCTAGCACGCTTCCCTCATATTTTTTTTCTGCTCATTTTTATTTTATTTTATTTTTTTCAACCACAGAAAAGACTGATAATCCATAGAGGAATACAAGTAAGGTAAACATACATACAGGAACAGCTTTATGTAAACTCACAATTAACCAGCTTGCGCTCCAGACATCCAAGTGATGCGGCTGCTTTAAAAGGCAACATCTAAGCAGTTGTGTGTCTATCTGTGAAAACGCTGACACGCTAATACAGTGCAAGACATGATCTGAACCTATCACAGTGTGGTGGTTTGAATTTTTCTCTTCTTTTTTTTCAGTTTCTTTCTTTTCTCTTTTCCTTTTGAAATATATATATATATATATTTTGAAGGCAACAAGCTATATTTCTTTCTTTGATCACGAAGGCATGGTACAATCAAGAGTTTAGGAAGGCATGAATTAGGACCGAACTAGAATGTAAATTATTAGGGACTAAGAGGTGTTCCTAAAATGTAGATGACAATGCACAGAAATAATAATTTTTTAAAAAAGGTCTTAAGTCCACAGAGGCAAAAGTGGCCAGCTCATTTTCCAAACAAACCACGGTCTTAGAATGTCGTGTCATCTATCAGGATGTGCAAATTTAGAATGGCTGACGAGAATGCGTTTAGACCTTGGCATCCAAGGTGGCCAGTTAATTTCCCAACCCAACTACTACTACTACATCTTTCAGCATCAGTTCAACTACCGGATTACTCCAAGTATTAAGTTTGTCCTCCGTCTCTGACATTTGTAGTTTCTCATCGACGAGGGTTGAACTTGCTGTAAACTGCTATGAAAAAAAAAATATGCACCCCAAAAAAGGGATCGGTTTTGCCACGAGCCCCTTCACGTATCCTAACAACCCCCCCCTCACCCCACATCTCTACCGCCTCCCTCAACGTAAACTGCCAAATGTGCACATACAGTTTTGGATATTTGACAGGGCTCCAATCTCCGAAAGCTAGAGGGTGGGGAAGGGCAAATAAAGGGAGGGAGCCATCCCCAACGATGACAGCATCCTCAGTTATCTTCCTCATTTCCAACCTCGATTTAACCAATTCCCTTTGAATTCCGATTAACCCAGCCATCGATTTTAGGGTTCATTTGGTGAAGAGGCTGATAAAGGATCCTCCCTCCCCACTTTTGAAGCTTTCTTCAAGGATGGTGGGAGCCTCTCTGGCTTGTATTTATGCTTCTTCCTCAGAGTGGGTCTTTGGACAGCGTTCTCTCTGCTTCCCTAACCCAGGGCTCTCTGTGTTGTCTATCCAGCACGAAGTCAAAAACGATTTCACGAGTTATCGGGTGGATTTGCTTGTCCGCTCATCGATTTCGGGCGTCTTTTCCATCCCTCGTAAATCCCAAGAAGGGAGGGAGGGAGAGATGGCCGGTCAAAGGCCTTTTCCGGCTTGGTAACCACAGGGGTTTTTGTAAACTTGCTAGGGATGGAGGAGGAAAAGGAAGAGATCCTCAAAGAACACAGCTACATTAAGACAGTTCGAACGGAACACGGCATGCTGTGTGTGGAACAGCGGAGAGGCTGAGCACGAGCAGAGATACAGAAAAAGCAGGCCATCGGCCAGCTTTCCTTTCTCCCCACCCATTCGTCAAAGACAACGGGACCCAAACAAAAAGAGAGAGAGAGAGAGAGAGAGAGAGAGAAAGAAAAGAGAAAGCGAGCGGATGATTTTTTTGAAGCCAATCGTGCTGAGTGGACGGGCAGACATTTTGGGCAAAGCTGAGCACGCCACTGGAAAGCTTGTCCCCCCCCTCCCGAAGCCCCAAACTTGCAGAGAATGGATCGCTAAAGGAAGGGATTTCATGCAGCCCAATCGGAAATGGCCTTGTCCACAGCAGAGAGAGAGAGAAGGACGAAAGACGATGGCTTGGCTTGCTTTTTTTCGGCGGCAGGGGGGGAAAAAGCCACGGCAAGGTTGTTAAAAAGCCATCGTGCGCTTCAGCAGAGTTGCTCCAGAAAAGAAAAGGAAAAAAAAAAAAACGGCCACAGGATGGGCTGAGGGAGGGGGGGGGCGGAGGAGAAAAGAGAATCAACTCCATCGTCCGTTCCTTTTATCGCCCGTCCAGTGTACCAGCAGCCACGCTTCCTTCAGGACACAATAACCGGACGAGGCACAGAAGAGCAAAGGTCGTGGACTGTCGTGTCCCTGGAGAAAAGGGAGTGGATGCGGAGCGGTCAGTTACAGGATCCAGCCCCCCCTCAGCCTGGAACCGTGCAGCAGGAGCTGCCGTGACCGACCGGCCTGGCTTGGCATCCCACCTCCGGCCCCACCGTCCAGATTAGGAACAAAACACCCTGCAAGAAAGCCTGGCGGTTAGGACTGGTGTAAGAGTTCCTCGGAGCATCAGGCGCGTAACCGGGGCTGGCCTCCCCCGCCCAAAAAAATCCTGAGGGGTGCTCAGGTGTGTTTAACACTGCCAGAGCTGTAAGATAAAGGGAGAAGCCCTCCCCTCCATCCCATCTCCCAAAACAGAGAAGGCAGTGGCAGAACTGGTCTGGGAGCAACGTTGGAAGGGTCTTCCTTTTTTACCTTCCACTTCTTTGAGGGGCTATTGTAAGCAGGGATGGGTTGCTGGGGGTTCGCAGGGGTTCGGCAGAACCTCTAGCGAAGATTCTGTGCAGTTCGGAGAACCCCCAAATGCCACTCCTGGCTGGCCCTCCCCACCCCTCCCAGGAGTCCCCATGCAGCCTATTTTGGATGCAGGTAAGTGCAGGGTATGCATGGAGGCTCAGGGCGGCTGAAAAACGGGCCTACCGGAAGTTTGGGGGCCTCCAGAGGGCCTCCGGAGCCTGGGAAGGCCGTTTTTGCCCTCCCAGAGGCTCAAGAAAAGCCTCCGGAGCCCGGGAAGGGCAAAAACGCCCCTCCCCCAACCATGGTACAGGAGGCTGACTAGGCCACGCCCACCATGGCCACGCCCACCCAGCAACCAGGCAGAGAACCCCTTGCTAAAATTTTTGAAGCACACCCCTGATTGTAAGTCTTAAGTTGACTGCTCAAAGCTTGCCCTTAGCACCAAGAGCTTGCAACTTCGGGATGTTTCTTAATCGTGCATTTTTGACAAATTGCATATAAAGAGGATCTGGATCCAGTCAGATTTGTTGGTTGGTTTGGTTTATATCCCGTCTTATTATTATTGTTGTTGTTGTTGTTGTTGTTGTTGTTAAAAAAAACATAACTCAAATACCGAACAGATCCAACACACCTTCTTCCTTCTGGTTTCCCCCACAATGGCCACCCTGTGAGGTGACTTGCGCCGAGAAAGATGGACTGGCTCAAAGTCACCCAGTTGAGTTTCATAGTTAAGATGGGACTTCACAGCCTTTTGATGATGAATCCCAAGTTACTCGGCTGGGTTTGATGCCTAAGATGGAACTGGAACTCACCATCTCCTGGTGATCGGTCCAAGGTCATCAGTTGACTTTTGTTCCTAAGATGGAACTAGAACTCACCATCTCCTGGTGATGGCCCAAAGTCATCCAGCTGGTTTTCATGGCTATGAAACTAGAACTCACCATCTCCAGCTTTCTAGCCTGGTGCCTTAACCACTAGACCAAACTGGCTCAAATATTCTGCCCTGCTAAGTGTGTTTAAACTACAGATGGGACACAACTGAATTTCTCCACCAAATTGTGGCAGAAAAATCCTCAACCAGGAAGACCCTTGGAGAAAGAGAATTCTCCAGGTACTTTTAGCCCTGAACATAGATCCTTAGGGATCCCCAGGAAGCAATTCCTTCTGGATTTTATCCCTTGAGATGCAACAGGAACTCTGTTGGAAGGCTGGGAGAAGATCGGACAATGCAAAACAGGACATTCACGTATGTTCATTGGAGACCCACTCACAAAATAAGAGCAAGAAGGTCAGACTCAAGAGAAAGCCTCCAAGATTCTCTTCTCCTGTAGGAATAATTTCTAAAGCAAAACTCTTGTTTATCAAAGCATGTGAGATCTGGCAGGAGAAATGCAGGAGGATTTCTGAACGATCAGCGTTAAAGTTTGAAAGTTGAGCACCATCTCACTTCACCACGGATCCCTCCAAACCATTAAAGGTGTCCAATTTTTCCTGCCTCCTCACACACTTTGAGGACCCAGGGGAGAAGGAACATTTCACAAAAGTTGAAAAAGGCTCACTCACTCATCTGTGTCTTTTTTGCTTTCCTCGATCTGCGCGATGGACTCGGATCGGAGGCGGTTGGTCACTTCGTATGTGCGTAGAGTGACTCCGAAGATGTCTTCGTGGTATCGGTTGTCATCCTGCAAAATGATATGTTTGTTGGGGAGGGAAGAGAGAGAGAGAGAGAGAGAGAGAGAGAGAGAAAAGAGAAAGAGAGACAAAGAGAGAGAGAGAAAAGATAGACAGGGAAAAGAGAAAAAAGACAGAAGAAAGAGAGGAAAAAGAGAAACCAGAGAGAGAGAGAGAGAAAAGAAAGACAGAAGAAAGAGAGGAAAAAGAAATGCGAGAGAGAGAGAGAAAGAGAGAGAGAAAAAAAGAGAATTGAGGGGGGGGGAAGGAGATAGAAGGAAAGAAATAGAGCTTGCCTGCAACACTGCTCTTTAGCCACTGTGCCACCAGGGCTCTCTGCAAGGAAGGTTGAAACACACTATGGGAATGATGTGTAAACCCTGAAGTTGGCTAAACTGAGGCCATTTTTCTTTTTCTGCTTCAGTGCCGACCCACACTGGAGCTGGGGATAGGGAAGGTGGGGAGTAGAGATGGCTGGGGTGCTGGATAGCCAAAATAAAGAATGCTTTCCCTTGGGAACCAAGGACATTCCAGCAGGCATTCAGGAGGAGGAGACTGAGGTCCCCTAGCAACTGGACTGTATGCTGATTTGACCATGCGGCTGATTGTTTTGGGAAAGTGACAAACTTTCCACAAACTTTTAATAAGGTGAAAACTGCAGGAACTTTTAGAGTCGGTTTTCACCAGCTTTGTCCCAATATGATATATCCTAATAAATTGTTCTTCGAGGAACTTTCCTGCCTTGGGAGTTCTTTCTGTTATGTGTTCTGACCTAGGCTTCCTTAGAAAGTATACAGCACAATCTTAGTCCCGGCAAACCTCTTTAATTCAAACGGCTGTGGATTATTGTCCTTCCCAGTCCGAAAGGCTTCTCCAACAGTCTTTCAGAGGAGTGTTTACAAACACCCACCTTATCTCCCTTGGAATGATGCCAGAGAACTAAATTGCCAAACGCAGGGCAAGGCCAAACTTAGCACAGAGTCAAACAGAGCTTTTACCAACCAGATGAATGAATTGCTTCCTGCAAAAGCTCATGTCCCATTCGCTCTCTTTTATGTCTTATGGGAGGGGCCAATCATCTCCAAGCCTTACTCCCAAGTCGATCCTGTTTTCTTAATTGTTCCTGCCTTCTGGCAGCTCTGTGCATGCGCACACTGGGAACAGGCTCACACTGTTCTTCTGCCTCGCTGATGTCAGACTCTGGAGACCCCGGAGGCAGCAAAGAACTACCAGATGGCCTTGGCCCCCTCTCTGCCTCTGACGCAGAGCCCTCGTCTGAGCCTTCCCCAGACTCCAGGACTGGCCCACGTTCCTCCCCAACCTCCTCACTGTCCGTTTCTGCTGCCAGCTCTGTTGGCCGCTGGCGGGCCACAACTTTATGGATGTATTACTTGGAACCCTGACATGGGTGGCTCACCCTCAGTTTGCTAATGAACGCAATGCCTTCCTCGGCTGACAGCTTCCCTTGTTCCCGAACGATACTTTGGATGGTCTTGAGGACATCTCCAGCCATGGTGACATCGCCGCACACGTAGACATGGCCACCCTTCTCCTTCAGCGCTTTGTAGACTGAGCTCGCCAATTGCTCCTGCAGGATATCCTGGACATATTTCTATAAAAAGGAAAAAGTGTTTTATATACCACATTGGCGGATAGTCACACCAGATTTTACAGTTAAGCGAATCATGCAGCCGTTGAGCAAATCCAGCTCCCTCCCCCCTCCCCCTCCCCGTGGACTTCGCTTTTTGATTGTCTCTTTGGAATGGTGTGTAGACGTTGTTTATCTCAATGTGTCTATCGATGGCTGATTTGTCTGAGTGACAGGCGTCTGGGAAATGATGAGGAGAATCTGTTCAGGGTGGGCTGCGAATTACCTTTGGTTTTTCTGGTTCACGAGAATAGGCTGTGAACAGCTCTTTGAAGACCCCACTGCTCTTGGCCAGCAAAGTCTCTTCTTTGTAAATGTGATCGATCTTGGATTGTCGGCAACCGAAGACCAGTGTCATGGGGCATGGTTTCAGCCCTAGTGAGAAGATTGGGAGAAGAAGAAGGGTTTTTCCCCCCCCTTACCAGTTATTGCTGGTAAGGGGAGCCTGAGTGGCGTAGCAGGCTAATGCCTCCTATTAAGGCAGCATTTAACATCCAGCTGCCTGCAATTACTGCGAGTTCGAATCTCACCAGGCTCAAGGTTGACTCAGCCTTCCATCCTTTCTAAGGTGGGTAAAATGAGGATCCGGTTTGTGGGGGCAATAAGCTGACTTTGTATAAATATATATGAAGGCTATTACTTAACACATTGTAAGCCGCCCTGAGTCTCCGGAGAAGGGCAGCATATAAATATAAATTAAAAATTTTTTTAAAAAAATTGCAGTAGCATACCTAGGACCTTTGTCAGGCTATGATGTTATCTCGAATAAATTGCATTTCCAAACACAAAGTCTTTGATGAAACCTTTCATTTATTGAGAATAACGATCTGACCATCGTAGCCGAAACTGACCCTCTGACCCCAAACCCTTCCCTTTCCGTTCCTCAACTCTCAGCGTCTCATTGGCCATCTTCCAAGTCACTCTCATCATCTCTGCTACTTCACTTCACAGGTGTGTCCCCCCCTCCCATCTCATCTCCTAGGGGTTATTATCTGCCGGGAAAAATAAGTAGGTAAAAAGTCAAGCTGCTTCTTCTCTCATGTCAGCGCTGGGACAAAAGCAACTTGGAGAGCTGACAACCTTCTTAAAACCTCCAGTGATGGAGGTCTCTTGCGTGAGCAGGGAGTTGGACTAGATGACCTCCAAGGTCCCTTCCATTACTGTTAGATCCAAAGCTTAGTGAGAGTTCCAAAGAGGTTAATCTTTCGCTCATTACTCGTGCGTGCCAAAATATATCCTCTCCCTGAAATCAGTTCGTTTGCTACTGTTGCGTGCCTATCCATCTACTTTCCCCCAAATTAACTAACCTTTATGTTTGAGATCAAAGAGTCGCTGTTGCCAGAAGCTCCGGAAAGGTGCGATTCCAGTCCCAGGGCCAATCAGAATGCAGGGAAGCTTGGGATCTTGTGGCATGTGAAATCCGGGTGCCCTGGAGAAACAAAACAGGAGTTTCACGGTTCACCACATAAGTTGGCTTCCATCTTCTCGCATCAGGAGGTCATGGAAAGTAGACGACTCCAAAGAGAGAGAATGCTTCTACCTGTCACAACTGAGAAGGTCAGAGGAAAACTGTGCTTTATTTTTTGGGTGCCTTCAAGTCAGTTTTGACTCATGGCAACTATCTACAGTAGTGGCCAAAATTGTGGAAGCCTTTTGGGGAAAGTGTATTTTTGAGGTTTGATGGCTAATAACACAATTTTGGGGGTGGGTGGGTTCAGGATAATCATATTCCGCTGCTGGAATGGCCTGGGAATAGCCCAGACCTTCAGCCAATTGAAAATCTATGGAGCTGACTAAAGAAACTGGTTAGTCAGAAGCGATCCAGCAATAAAACCCAGTTAATGGAAGCCATCCTTGCAATCTTGGTTTCACACTAGAACAACTGCAGAACTAAAAGACTTGGTTTACTCCACGGGAAGATGTTGTAAGGCCGTAATTCAGGCTAACGGTTATCCAACTAAGTATTATCTGGCATGGTGACAATTTTTGCATATCTCATTTTTTCTATTTTTCACTTTTCTTTTTCTTTTCTTTTCTTTAAAAAATTGATTTATATGCCGCCCTTCTCCGGAGACTCAGGGCGGCTTACAGTGTGTTAAGCAATAGCCTTCATACTTTTGTATATTTATACAAAGTCAGCTTATTGCCCCCACAATCCGGGTCCTCATTTCACCTACCTTAGAAAGGATGGAAGGCTGAGTCAACCTTGAGCCTGGTGGGATTTGAACTTGCAGTAATTGCAAGCAGCTGATCTTAATAACAGTGAATTAGTCCACTGTGCCACCAGGACTCTTTTTAACTGCTATTCTAATAGCAAATCCTTCATAAAAGTTATTGCATTACGTTCTTGATTAAATTAACTTTCCATTGATACATAATTTTATGGCACTACTCCAAAAAAAAAAAAGTGGTGTTATTAGCTAGTTTTAGAAAATACACTTTTTAGGGGGGAAGTGTGTCTTATACTCCGAAAAATATCATGATAGTCCTCCGACTATTGCATGAATATACCTGGATAAGAATGCTTTCACCATCCCTAGGGAATTGATTCTACTGCGGTTGAAGTTTTGTAACAACCAGAATCTCCCATTATAACTTAAGAACATAAAATCACTTTTCCCCGAGACTGTTGTAACTTTGAACCATCGTTAGATGAATGCCTGTTAAGTCAACGGCCACCTGTAATGCAGTTTCTGCTTTGACCAAAACACATTTCGGCATCTTCAGCCGAAAGGTGAAATAACAAGTGAATTGACTCTAAGCCTTGTGGTCAACCTAGAATAAACTGGGACTTGTGTCTGGGAACTTCAACAAGATTAAAAACTGACTGGAACCCAAACGGTCTGGTTTCGTTTTCGAATCTTCACTTCATCCCGTCTTACCCTCGAACGAAGCACGGCACCACTTCATCCTCCTGTATCTGGTTGAACCAGGAAGAACATACTCCATGGTGTATTGGTCCTTCCCCGTCTAGGAAAAGATGCAAAAGGTGTTGGATAATATTTGGGGAGATTCCAAAAGCATGCATATATATATATATATATATATATATATATATATATATATATATATAATTTATATTTTTGCTGATAAAGAAATAAAGGGAGACTAGTATAGATCTATTTCAAGCTATTTAGCTCTCATCAGCTCGCCATACCCTTACTCGGATTCGAACTTGGGCTGCCTGCATGTTAGGCAGTTTAATTAACCTCTGAGCCACAGGTTCTCCTCCCTTCATCAGCTTGAGCCAGGGGAGAGATTAAGTATTTTTCTATCGAGATTCCTGGTCTACCCCAACATGTGAGAGGGGGCATTCTGCTCCCTTTCGCCTTTCAGCTCCAATCCAGGAGCCCTCAAGCAGTCGCATTCACGACAAACCATTTTATACCAAATTTATATTGTATTATATTATATTGAGACACCTGGTCTTTCCCCTGGCTCAAGCTGATGAAATGAGGAGAACCTGTGGCTCAGAGGTTAATTAAACTGCCTAACATGCAGGCAGCCCAAGTTTGCACTCCTGGCACGCGATGGCACAAAGTTTAGCCATCACTGCTCTAGACAATGATATTATGGGCATTATAAAGAGGCTTATAAAGTGTATAAATACTATATTTATGGCATTTTGTATAAATACTATATTTATAGCATTGATATCACCCTTTTGGGCTCAAATAGGAAGCAATGCACAACCCAAATACAATTTGAAAATGTTTGTTCATCGTAACAGCAATATCAGTTACTTGGACTTGAAAAGTAGATTCTGTCTGGACTATGTTTCTTCTTTCTGTCTCCCGGTTGATGTTCACCAGAGGCTCCAAAACCATTACCTCTGCCAAAACATTCTGTAGTCCATCAAATGTGAGGCCAGAGTTGTGGCTCTGCTCACAACTTTGCTTGTAATATGCTTTTATCTTTATGTTTGAAATGAAAGACTAATCTCCACCCAGGACATACTGCTTGGCAAAATTATGCTGTTATCCTGGACTTACAGTGGTGACCTTGGGCTTGGAGACAAAGGCTACGGAGGAAAGAAGGTTGACGGGAAAAATACCAAGGCTGGGTGAACGTCAGAGATCTTTCCCCCAAAGGTCTCTCATCACAAAGATCAGAGAAAAAGAACTTAGCAGGAGATACTAACCAAGGGATGAAATTCAGCAGGTTCTGACAAGTTCTGGAAAACCAGTAGCGGAGATTTTGAGTAGTTCTGGGGGGATATTTTGCAATATCTTTCCCCCAGGAGTGGGGAGGGAATGGGGATTTTGCAGTATCCTTTCCCTGGAGTGGGGTGGGAATGGAGATTTTGCAGTATCCTTCCCCTGCCATGCTCACCAAGCCACGCCCACACAACCGGTAGTAAAAAAAAATAAATTGAATTCCACCACTGCACTAAGCTATCCAAGTGGAGCTCTCCATGGTGCTGATTTGTTTGAATGTGTCTTAGTTCTGCGGTCCCCAAGCTTTTCAGCTTGGCAGTCCGGCCCGGCTTGAGGTGTGTGTGTGTGTGTGTGTGTGTGTGAGTGGCAGATGCACCTGAGTGCACAGCTCCATTTGTGTGAGCAGCGTGCGCATACACTCTACTCACACGACTGGAGCTTCGTGCGCAAGCACCCTCTGTTCCACTCACGCAAGCGGCAGGCATTTGCATTCACACACAAAGCATACACTTGTGCGCATGGAGCTTTGTGTGCATGCGCTTTCCCATTTCTCCCGTGGCTCAGTTTCGAACAGGCCATGGGTCAGTAGTGGGCTGCAGCCTGAAGGTTGGGGCTACCCCTGTCTTAGTTTCCTTTACCATAGGTTTCCAAACAGAAATGACCAGCTCTTCATTTTGCAAATCAGTCCAGCTTAGTGCATTGCTAAATTCATCTCTCCCAAGAAGTCTTATCATATTTGGCCAAGGCAATTTTGTTCATTTGGGGGTGGGGGGGCTTTGCTTGGGTCTGATTCTGCTTTCCAGGCCAACAGACAGCGTGGTTTACCTCTGGTGCGATAGGACACCACAGCTACAGTGAGGTGGACTTCATCCTGGTACATGTCTGGGGAGGAACTAATGGAATAGTAACGGGGTTGAAGCAAAGGGAGCTGTGTTAGCAGGAGGGTCGAAGGCATCTGCACAGATGGGAATTCTTGCAGCACTTCTACCATGGTGGGGTTTTTTGACCACTTCCATTCCTCATAATCCTGAAGACCCTATGTGAAAGAAAGAAAGAAGGCATGGAGTTTGGTAAAGGTAAAGGTAAAGGACATATGTGCTAGTCGTTCCCAACTCTAGGGGGCGGTGCTCATCTCTGTTTCAAAGCTGAAGAGCCAGCGCTGTCTGAAGACGTCTCCGTGGTCATGTGGCCGGCATGACTCAACGCCAAAGGCTCACGGAACGCTGTTCCCTACCCACCAAAGGTGGTCCCTGTTTTTCTTACTTGCATTTTTTTTAAAAAAATTATTTATTATAACATAAAACAACAATACAAGACATACAACATATATATGAATACTCTTTTTACAGTGATTTCGTGATGATCTTTCTTTGTTATTCACAATTTCCCCTTATTTCTCTTTATATTATTCCAATTTACTACCTGTCCCCTTCATTTTATTTACAAGATATTTCTCGTCAGTCATAACAAATTCTTTAATTCTAACGTTTAAACAATTCTTTCTTTAGTTTTTAACATTTCTATCTTTTACCCCCCTATTCTTCTTCCTCATTTTCCCTTTCCTCCAACCACTTCTACCATTTATGCCAAATCATGTAATATTCTGTGTCCTCCTTTTCTTTAAGTTCTTTTGTTCATCTGTCCATCTCGGCACATTCCAAGATTTTTTTTTTATTATTATTAACTCTTCATCTGTTGGTGTTATTTCTTTTTTTTTTTCCAATTCTGGGCAAAAACCATGTGAGCAGCTGTTAAAATATGTAGTATTACTACATTTTTACTACATACTGCATTTTTTTTTTAACGTGCTTTCATATTGCTAGATTGGCAGAAGCTGGGACAAGTCACGGGAGCTCACCCCGTTACGCGACACTAGGGATTCGAACCGCTGAACTGCCGATCTTTCGATCGACAAGCTCAGCATCATAGCCACTGAGCTACCACGTCCCACATTCATCGCAGGGAGTTTAGCTCCAGGCCAAAAAAAAACCCTGGAGCTTTCTTTGCTGAGTAGAATCCTTACAGCCAAGCTACATGGATCAGACTGACAGATTATCCAGTCTGAACAAGATCCTCCCGAAGGGATCAACAAGAAACAGGTTCTGATGTAGACAAGATGCAAAGTACAATTCTGGGTGGGCGACATCTGAAAGAAAAATGCTTTATCCGGCTTTATCCTCCAAGAATCTCTCTAATCCTCTTTTAAAGCCGCCCCCATCCCTTCCATCTTGGCTCCTTTCCCAACAATACGGACTGGCATTTGAGATATGAAATGGAAGCTTCCAAAGAACAAGGGACTCCCAAACATTTCACCCCTTCCCCCTTCCGAAACATCAAAAGGATGAAAGAATGATTCTGTTGCTGGTCTTTCCATCTGGGGAAGGTGGCTTTGCATAATTTAAACAATCAGCAACTCACACTTGGGCAGGTCAACGAGGAAAATTAGGTCCGTACTACACCTTTGCGGCAGTGAGAAAAAGATCTCGCACGTCTGCCCCACATGTATCATTTTGGGACCCCCACCCCAGATATTTTCCAGCAGCCCCGTAAAATATACCCTATAATCCGTTTCTGGGTGTGCACAAAATTCTTAATGACGAAATAGGTGCAACACTGGGTGTTCGGTTAGTTTCGAGTTTGATGGAAGGGAAACCACAATTTAAATGAGCTACGGTGGCCCAGTGGTTAAGAGTGCAGTACTGCAGGATACTTCTGCTTTCTGCCGACTGCCTGCAATTTGGCAGTTCGAATCTCACCAGGCTCAAGGTTGATTCAGCCTTCCGTCCTTCTGGGGTGGGTAAAATGAGGAGCCAGAATTGTTGGGGGCAATAGGCTGACTCTGTAAACTGCTTGGAGAGGGTGGTAATGCACTGCAAAGCAGTATATACGTCTATGCTACTGCTATTGCCCTTCCTTCCTTCCTTCCTTCCTTCCTTCCTTCCATCCATCCATCCATCCATCCATCCATCCATCCATCCATGGTACGCAATGGTTAGAATGCAGTATTGCGGGCAAACTCTGCCCACTGCCAGCAGTTCAATTCTGAACTGGCTCAAGGTTGACTCAGCCTTCCATCCTTCCGAGGTGGGTAAAATGTTGGGGGCAATATGCTGACTCGGTAAACCGCTTAGAGAGGGCTGTAAAGCACTGCAAAGCAGCATATAGGTCTAATTAATAGCTATTGCTATTAATTGTACTTGAATACAATAAAACATTTCTGCTGAGATTTGCATCGTGACTTTTTGACGCAAAGCATGCAGATTCCGTAACTGTGTCAAAACACGTGTCACTCAACGTCCACGGAATTATTTTACACAAATCCATGTATTTGCATAATGGTTCCTTTTTGCAAATGGCATCATTTGCGCGATGATGTCATCACATGGATGACATACCCAGTTGGGCTACTTTCTAATTTATGGGCATTCATAAATGTCACCCCTTCTCATAATTAGTCCGTTCAATCAAGACGTCCCTGGAAACTTAGAAAATGGATTCCTCCCATTCACCAAACCGGGTGAAGACAAATTATCGCAGGAGGGATGATGGATGAGATGGAATAACCTTTTTTTTTTTTTTACAAAGTGTCTACTCGGCTTAAGTCAGGCCAGACAAGACTGCATAATTATGCATAATTAATAATAACAGGGCTTAAAATTACAATGAATGGTTCTAAAAATACCGTATTTTTTGGAGTATAAGATGCATCTTTTTCCACCCTAAAAGAAGGTGGAAATGTTGGTGCGTCTTATACACCGAATACAGCCATTTTTGGCCTCCTCAAAACCAGGCCATCAAAATTATATCACTTTCTTCAATTTCATCCTCGCGGTTCCACTTTTCAACAGGGTATTAAATCTAGAACAGAGTTCTAGAACAGAGCTTCTCAATCTTGGCCGCTTACAGATGTGTTGTGGACACATCGGCTCCCAGAATTCTCCAGCCAGCCTTGAAGTCCACACGTCTGAATGTAGCCAATGTGGGAAACATGGGAGTAGACATGCTCAATCACGAATGGCCAAACTTGACCACCGTAAAGACTTGTGGACATCAACTCTTAGAATGCTGGCTGGGGAATTCTCAGTCCACAAGTCTTAGCGGCCAAGGTTGGATACCCCTTGTGCTAAATGATCACCCAGATGCTCTGGACATTGTGGAAGAGAGGGAGCTAATCAAGGTCTTCCATCTTCCATCTTCTCCACTTTCTTACCATGCTAAGAACTTGTAGGCGCTTCTTCTCCTTCTCGTCGGTGGCCAGTAAGGCAAATTGCTGCAGAAGAATGGGTGTGGGAGGAGTAGTGATGTCCAGGTAATATTTGAACGCCTGGAATATGGTACAAGGAGGAATGCGGTCCTCGTCGGTCCAGTTGCTGATGGTACCTGAAGATTCAAAAACCCATGTCACAAGTCCATGTTAGGTCCTGCTCTGAAGACCTCACATGTCTTAAGAGCGCTGTATGCACGGATGATGTTACCTAGCATGGTAAAAGAACATTTGTGGGGAAAGCCACCAAGTGCAGAAACCATCAAGATCTTAATAGTTCAATCCTGAGCTACAGATATTCCTTGCTACTGGACGAATTCTGACCTGTTCCGTTGGAGATCACTGCTGTAGAGAGAGTGAAAGGAACTGGGGGGGTCTCCTATTAAAAGTGAGGGGAGTTGTCTGCCTTTTAGAATTGCCCCTAGACTCTATGAATGTCTTGTGTGCATGAGCTGTGGTGGTGCAGTGGCTAGAATGCAGTACTTCAGGCTACTTCTGCTGACTGCCGGCTACCTGCAATTTGGCAGTTCGAATCTCACCAGGCTCAAGGTTGACTCAGCCTTCCATCCTTCTGAGGTTGGTAAAATGAGGGCCCAGATTGTTGGGGACAATATAATGATTCTATAAACCGCTTAGAGAGGGCTGTAAAAGCACTGTGAAGCGGTATATAAGTCTAAGTGCTATTGCTTTGCCCTTATTTATGTATTTATTTATTATATTTCTATACCGCCTTTCTCCTGTAGGACTCAAGGCGGTATACAACCAAGAAGAATATAGAGATACAAACATCATAAAATTGCTAATTAAAATTATTGCTTAGTTTGGTCAATTTGGCCCTTCCTTCCTTCCCTCCCTCCCTCCCTTCCTCTCCCTCCCTCCCTTCCTCCCTTCATGGTGCACAATGGTTAGAATGCAGGCTAACTCTGACCACAGCCTGGAGTTCAATCTTGACCGGCTCAAGGCCGACTTAGCCTTCCATCCTTCCAAGATGAGTAAAATGAGGATCCAGATTGTTGGGGGCAATAGTCTAACTCTGTAAACTGCTTAGAGAGGGCTGTAAAAGCCCCGTGAAGTCTAAATGCTATATTGCTATCAAACAAATGAGCAAATTAACCTGTTATGACAATCTAAGAGCAAATAATAAAAGTTAAAACAACCAGAAATAAACTGAGGATACAAGAACATCTCGACAATTAAATAAGAGGCCTAATTTGGTCATTTGGGTCTCTCAACGTAATGAAATGTTTATGACTTGGGTTTATGATTTTAGCTGTTGTATAGGTGATTTCAGGGTGCTGAACTTTTAGGGGGAAAGAATTCCAAATTACTATTGGCTTGAATGGCCAGATGAGTCTATCTATGATATTAAGAGTTGAATTAGTTGGGAGCACAGTTCCTTGTCAGATCTATGACTCAGGATGACCGGTTCTAAGGTTTCAATTTCAAGGTACAAGGGGGATATTGTCTACAAAAAAGGTTGGTTGATGATATTGCTATTTATTTATTGTATTTATTTATTGGTTCGATTTATAGGCTGCTCTTCTCTGGAGACTCAGGGCGGCTTACAATACGTTAAGCAATAGCCTTCATACTTTTTGTATATACCTGCTTAGTAGGGCTTTCGCCCCCCCCCAAGCGGTTTTCTTTTTTATACAAAGTCAGCTTATTGCCCCCACAAACTGGGTCCTCATTTTACCTACCTCGGAAGGATGGAAGGCTGAATCAACCTTGAGCCTGGTGAGATTTGAACTCGTAATAATTGCAGGCAGCTGGCAGTTAAGTGCTAATTAACAGCACTTTAGTCCGCTGCGCCACCAAGGCTCTTGGTGACTATGCATCTCCACTCTAGCAGACTTTATATGCAGAAAGTTTGGAAATATCATGAAAGTAAATGGAAAATATTTGAGCCGTAAGTAATAAGTGACTGGCCATGTTTCCACTTAAAGTGGTGGGGAAAAATAAGAAAAAAACATGGATTCGTAACAAAGAAATCCACATCAAAGAAGATTTATAAAGAGAAAATTAATGGGGAAACAAATCATTTTCCTCGGTGCAGGATTTATATCCCTTTTTTTTTAAAGTTAAGTATGTTTTTTTTAATTAAAATAACGAAGCATGACTGATAATTTTTATTCGGACTGCATATGAAATAAGCCACTGCCGTGACAAACTCCCATTCTGATCATAATTGGGCAATATTATTATTACTATCATCCTTAAATTTCTCTTTTGGGAACGGTAGACGTTACAAAATGCAAGACGAATTAATTTCAACGTTAGCAAAACCTGAGGCGAAATCTTCCAGATGGATTGTTATTTATTTTTGCTTTTATTCTTTTTAAAAAAGTATTCTTTGCATTCTTTTTTTTAAAACTTGTTAAACAAAGACAAAAAGAGCCGAGCCAAGGTGGCGCAGTGGTTAAGAGTGCAGTACTGCAGCTACTTCAGCTGACTGCTAGTTCAGCAGATCAGCGGATCAAATCTCACCGGCTCAAGGTTAACTCAGCCTTCCATCCTTCCGAGGTGGGTAAAATGAGGACCCAGATTGTTGGGGGCAAGAGGCTGACTCTGTAAACCGCTTAGAGAGGACTGTAAGGCACTGTGAAGCGGTATATAAGTCTAAAGGCTATTGCTATTGCTCTTCCTTCCTTCCTTCCTTCCTTCCTTCCTTCCTTCCTTCCTTCCTTCCTTCCTTCCTTCTTTCCTCCCTCCGTCCCTCCCTCCCTCCCTCCCTCCCTCCCTTCAGATTGACTCAGCCTTCCATCCTTCCGAGATGAGTAAAATGAGGACCCAGATTGTTGGGGACAATATGCTATTTAGTATACTGTCTTTGGTGTAAGCCGCCCAGAATCCTCGGGGAGTTGGGCGGCATAGAAATATGAATAATAATAAATAAATAAAATAAAATAAAAAGAATGACGCAAGGGCTTTCCCACCTAAAGCTGTAGTTCTCTCTTCCAGAAGTTCGACTTTGACTAGCTGGTTGGTGGGCGGGGCGTCCTCCAGTCTTTCAATCAAAGTGTTTACCAAATCTTCATGGTTTCCTGGAAATACTCCAAGATGGTCTCCGGGCAGGTAACGCAACCCCTGCTGCCCGTTCGTGTGAAGCCGCAAGAAAATGGTGGAACGGCTAAAGAGAAAGGAAATTCCAAGAACACGGTGTCAGTCTTCGAAACCGAGAAAGACACACTGGAAAACACACAGAATAACAGAGTTGGAAGGGATCCTGCAGGTCTTCTAATCCACTGTATCACTTCAGTGAGATTAGATTAGATTAATAGAGTTGGAAGGGACCTTATAGGTCATCTAGTCCAACCTCCCACCCAAGCAAGAGATCCTACATCATCCCCGACAAATGTCAGTGCAATCTCCCTTGAAAGCCTCCCGGGATGAAGCTCCCACAACTTCCGAAGGCAACTTCTGTTCCATGGGTTGATTGTTCTCACTGTCAGAAAATTTCTCCTTATTTCCAGGTTGAATCTCTCCTTGTTCAGTTTCCATCCATTGTTCCTTGTTTGGCCTTCAGGTGCTTTGGAGAATAACTTGGCTCCCTCCTCTCTGTGGCAGCCCCTCAGATATTGGAAGACTGCTCTCATGTCTCCCCTGGTCCTTCTCTTCACTAGACTAGCCATGCCCGGTTCCTGCAACCGTTCATCGTATGTTTTAGCCCCCAGTCCTCTCATCATCCTGGTTGCTCTTCTCTGCACTCTTTCTAGAGTCTCAACATCTTTTTTATAGTGTGATGACCAAAACTGGATGCAGGATTCTAGGTGTGGTCTTACTAAGGCTTCATAGAGTGGTATTAGTACCTCAAATTAGTACTTCAAAACAGTTCTCTTTATGGTTCCTTACCTATGGAGTGAAATCTTGAGAAATTAAAGCAACTACTTGCATTATTGAAGATACACTCTGAGGAGCGCTAAGGAGGAGCCTTCTTAACTCTGTTCCTCCCAACCAAACGATCTAAATTTTTGCTGCCTCTTGGTCTTCTTTAATGCAGCCCCTCCCTCTTGGGAATTCAGACTGCATTCCACCACACACACACACACAAACATTACTGTGTTCACACACTGCCAGAATTTAAGGAGTTAGCATGCTCTCCTTTATGAACATATTTTTTTTTTTAAAAAATTTGACCTACTCTATCTCTGGTCTGTAACAGTCCATCTTTTGCTTGAGCCAGGCTTATGAAGGGGTGAGCTCCTGGGGTTCGGCAGGGTTCAGGCGATCCTCTAGCTAAGGATTGCCGGGGTTCAGGGAACCCCCAAATGCCACCCCTGGCTGGCCACACCCACCCCGCCTTCCCCTCCCTTTCCAGGAGTCTCCGCACAGCCTGTTCATCGTCCCAGGTAAGTGGAGGGGCTGTGGGGAGGGTCTGGGATGGCAAAAAACGGGCCTACCAGAGGTTCCGGAAGTCCAGAAATGGGCCTGTTTCCGGTCTCTGGAGGGTCTCTAGACCCCAGGGGAAGCTGTTTTCGCCCTCCAGGAGGCTCAAGAAAAGCCTCCGGAGCCTGGGGAGGGCAAAAAACGTTCCCCCCGCCTGTGGTGCAGGCGGCTGACTAGGCCACGCCCACCATGGCCACCCCCCCACCCAGCAACGGGGCAGCGAACCCGTTGCTAAAGGACCTGAAACCCACCCCTGGGCTTATGTCTAATGATGGCTAAGCATTATCTTCCTATTCAGAGATAAGGGCGCCACTGAAGTTTCGTTCTGTGGAAATAATAAATGACGCCGAGTATGGTTTTCTCGTCCCATTGGAGAGGCTCCAATTTGCCACTTTTGAAGAAAGAAAAAAAAAAACCCCCCAAACCCCACCACATGTAGGAATCCTTGCAAGGCTCTTTATATGTCCCTTTTTCCTGGAGCAAATCATTTTCTACCATTCCTACCTGGATTTGAGGCTTTGGAGATTCTGACGGGCCAGCAGCCGAGCGGCGTAAACTCGCTTTTTGTGGATGCTGTATAAACCTGGGAAGGAAAGAGGAATCATAAGCAACGAGAGGGAAAGGGAATCGCCAAAGGCTTCCAGAGGTGAAGATAACCCAGTCCAGGGGTGGGGCTCCTGGGGGTTCGCAGAGGTTCGGGAGAACCTCTAGCTAAGATTCTGTGCAGTTTGGAGAACCCCGGCTGAATGCCACCTCTGCTCCAATGGGACTCAACGGATGTGTCAGACCTAGAAGGCATCTTTTACCTTTGAGCCTTCAGGCCTGCCACAAATCCTACTGTGGGAAAATGGGAGGGGGGATTGTATGGAGTGGAGATATATGTAGTCAAAATAACATTCTTCCTAGAAAGTCAAGGCCACTCTGCCCTGCAGCTGTGCTGAGAAGAATGAGGAGGTATCTTCTGTTCCGGAGAGTACCTGATTGGTTCAGGTGATGGACATGTGGGTGCAGGAGGAAAGGACTTGAATTTTCTGGGTGAGGAAAACCCAGAAGCTCTCAGATTCGGGTTTTCCCAGGTGTGCCAATACGACATCTCTAATAAAATGGAGCTTTGAGGAACCTCAAGCCTCGGAGTTTGATTTCGCTGGAGGGTGTTACTTGGAACCCTGACAGGAAGTGTGAGAATCTTGCAGGCCATTGTAGATAATGATAAGTGAACAGTGAAGAAAAATCCCTCACATGTTCTTTCTGCCTAATCTGGGAGACAAAGGCACTTTTTCAAGAGTCAGCTGGACTTTCTGGTTTTTTTTTTCTTTTGAAGGCATTTCACTTCTCATCCAAGAAGCTTCTGACCGGATGGTGGATGATGGTCATTGACTAGCAGTCAATGCCAGGAATATAAATCCTTCCATCCCCACCACCCTCCGGTTAGAACTGAAGAGGCTTCTTGGATGAGAAGCGAAACGTCTTCAAGGAAGAACCAAGGTGGCGCAGTGGTTAGAGTGCAGTACTGCAGCTACTTCAGCTGACTGCTAGTTCAGCAGGTCAGCGGATCAAATCTCACCAGGCTCAAGGTTGACTCAGCCTTCCATCCTTCCGAGGTGGGTAAAATGAGGACCCGGATTGTTGGGGGCAATATGCTAATGCTAATGCAATATGCTAATATGCAATATGCTAACTTTGTAAACCGCTTAGAGAGGGCTGTAAAGCTCTATGAAGCGGTATAGAAGTCTAAATAATAATAAATAAAAAACAAACCAAGTTTTTTTTTTTTTAAATTTGATTTATATGCCGCCCTTCTCCGGAGACTCAGGGCAGCTTACAATGCGCTAAGCAATAGCCTTCATACTTTTGTACATTTATACAAAGTCAGCTTATTGCCCCCACAAACTGGGTCCTCAATTTACCTACCTTAGAAAGGATGGAAGGCTGAGTCAACCTTGAGCCTTGGTGAGATTCGAACCTGCAATAATTGCAGGCAGCTGATGTTAATAACAGGGTGCTTTAGACCACTGTACTATCCAAGTCCAGTTCCCCCTTGAAAAAAAAAAGCACCTTTGGGACAACCATGACCTGGATGATTGGGAATCTCCATAGACATCTGGAAGACAGCATCTTTAGGAATGGTACCAGAATGGTACCTTGGGTCAGCTCTGGGGCCTCCGCCACGTAGGTCAACCGGAACTTGCTTCTCTTCCAGCTGCGGTCGTTGCTGATGAGAGAGTTGTTGGCTTTTTCGATGTTGACGTCGTCTCCCACACAGAACACATCACATGCTGCCTGCAGGACACACCAAGCACTCAAGGAAAGGCCCGGAAAGGGGGAGTTGAAGACTAAAGTAATCCTCAACCAACGACTGTAATGGAGCCTGACCATTAGTTGTGACGGTTGTAAAGAGGATCATCACGACACCCAATCCAATTTCATGACCGTTTTGTGGTGATCACTACGGTCGTAAGGTGAACATCGCAATTGTTCAGCGAGCCCATTGTTTGCTGTGGGTATTTCTGCCAAAAACTGGAAGTATACACCAGTTTTGGGCAAATACACCATAAATCATGGTCAGAGGACCATAAGTTGTAAGTAACTTACAAGTGGGTTGTAAGTAACCCTGAGGAGATCCATCATAAATCTGGTGTCAGGGCTCAGAAGAATGCCCTAATTAACTCATGAGCCTCGAGCCAAGTTTAAAAAGAAATCCAGTTATTTATTAGGAGCAACATGTCGTCAGCTTCCCAAGTGTAGTCAACTCTGCCGCACGTAATTTACAGCTCAACTCTAACCCTGTTTCCCCCCACCCCCTCTTCCTCTCAGGCTGTGTCATAAATCACATTCTCCAACAAGGCACTTTCTCGGGCTGTAGAAACCACGCCTCACAAACTGGCTCTGATAATCTGAGATCCAAATTTGGAGGAAGGTATGCGTGGAATGTGCTTGTGAACATGGCTGCTGAACTGCTCCGACAGATCTCCTCTCCTTTCTGCCCATGACAACTCGAGAGCAGACTAGAAATGCTTTGCGAGTTGACATCTGGAACATCACTAAGCAACCAGTCTTACGTTGAAAACTACCTGTAGCTCTTTCAAAGGGATTTTGCCAGCAATCTGTTTTCTTGGGTTGGGGTTTTTTTTTTTTCATTAACAAGAGATGGACTTAAATTTCAGGAAAACAGATTCCCGACGGAGGTTATCATTCTGGATCTAATGACAAGAGTTATCAGGGGTGAAAGGCCAGGTCCAAACCTGAAAGTCCAATTAAACTTATTAATTAAGCCAATTAATTTATTGCTAACCTTGTCCCATGCAAAAAAAAAAAATGTTCTCAGCTATTGGGTAACCTCTTCTTGGGGTTAGATAAGCATCCATGGAATTCAAGAGGGATTGGGTTTAGTTTGCTTGTGGCTATGTCGGGATTCTAGGCTGGTTCTTCCTTTGACTCCACCTCCAGTTTTTGCCAATCCTGCAAGTGTAGTTTGTTTCCTAGGGGAGGGGCCAAGCACCTCCAAGGCGTGGCTTTACTCCCAAGTCGACCCTGCTTTCTGAGTTGTTCTTGTCTTCTGGCAGCTCTGCGCATGCGCACACTGGGAACAGGCTCCAGCTGTTCCTCTGCCCCGCTGCTGTCTAGCTCCCTCTCTGCCTCCGACGCGGAGCTCTCGTCCGAGCTTTCCCCAGACCCCAGGACTGGCCCATGTTCCTCCCCGACCTCCTCACTGTCCGACTTTGCTGCCAGCTCCACTGGCGAGGGTGAAAATCTGCCCCGATCATTGTTGTGTAGAGACAGATAGACCCTCTTCAAAATCACCTCCTCTCCTAGATACCCAAACAAGAAACATCAGTTAAATGTAGGTTACCTTGAAGACTTTCTTGGCCCATGTTCTGAAGGATTCCTCCTGACCACACAGTTCGTCCCCCTCACCCATCCTCAGGATGCGTTCCCCTCCCAGCTCTTGCAGGAGGGTGTCCACGGCACGGGCAAAGGCGCAGAAGTGAGGGTAAGCTCGTGAGCCCAGCCCAAAGACAGAAAATCTGCGAGGAAGTAAGCCAAGGCACAAGTGACCACAAACTTCTGGCATCCAAGCAGAGCCGACATGGAGGCAGGAAGGATGCAGTTTGCTTCTACAGTCAAAGTCTTCAAAGTCATGTTATCTATATCTCCTCCTTCTCTCTTCCTCTCCACAAACCCCACTCCCTTCTAGCACTGATGATGTTACCCAGCTGGGTCATGAAACGTTTGCAAGAAAACAAGCAAGCTCAGAGAGCACCAAGGACCTCACAGTTGTCATCATCATTTTCCTCCTCCTCCTCCTCCTCCTCCTCCTCCTCCTCCTCCTCCTTCTCCTCCTCCCCACCACCACCACCTCTGTTTGTTTCTTCTCCTTCTCCTTCTCCTTCTCCTTCTCCTTCTCCTTCTCCTTCTCCTTCTCCTTCTCCTTCTCCTTCTCCTTCTCCTTCTCCTCCTCCTCCTCCTCCTCCTCTCCACTTTGGGTGCCAAAGGAGGTACAAAATTCTGCTTCTTGCCCTTCTGGCAAAGCCTCTCAGAGTCCAACCCCCACATCCACACCACGAGAAGTGGTAACAGGACAAAGCAAGGGATTGCTAAGATTGGGCAAAGTATGGCGTGGCCTTGTGTCACAGGACTGCTACGGCAGCCACGAAGGCCGTCCTGGATCACCCTCAACCGGCCTGGCTATAGGAGCTCAGATGGAATTGCAACAGGCTCAGCAAACTGGCTACAGAAATTACAAGGAGATACGAAAGGGCTGATCTAAGACAAGCCACATGGGGAAACTTATGGACGAACATAGAATTAGAATAACGGAGTTGGAAGGGACCTTGGAGGTCTTCTAGTCCAACCTCCTGCTTAGGCAGGAAACCCTATACCACTTCAGACAAATGGTTATCCAACTTCTTAAAAACTTCCAGTGTTGGAGCATTCACAACTTCTGGATGCAAGTTGTTCCACTTATGAATTGTTCTAACTGTCAGGAATTTTCTCCTTAGTTCTAGGTTGCTTCTCTCCTTGGTTAGTTTCCACCCATTGCTTCTTGTCCTGCCTTCAGGTGCTTTGGAGAAGAGCTTGACTCCCTCTTCTTTGGGGCAGCCCCTGAGATATTGGAACATTACTATCATGTCTCCCCTAGTCCTTCTTTTCATTAAACTAGACATACCCAGTTCCTGCAACCGTTCTTCATATGTTTTAGCCTCCAGTCCCCTCATCACCTTTGTTGCTCTTCTCTGCGCTCTTTCTAGGTCTCAAAGGGCTTATTCTCCTTTACCCCAAATTGGCTCAAGACTGGTTGGATTTCTGCAGCCACTTGTAGCTTCTCTGCTCACCTGACGTTGGCCAGAGGACCAGCGCTCTCAAAGTTGTCCCTAGCTTCGGGTCCATCGGTAGAGGATTTCCGGGCATCCGAATAGGAGGAGACACTGTTGAAGCGCACTTTGTAGCTTCTGCAAACAGGGTGGAGAATTAAAACAACCAGTGAGGGAGGGAAGGAGGGAGGGAGGGAAAGTCAACCCTATGCTATCCTTTGTGAGTGTATTCCTGACGGATATTTCCCTATTAAGGTCCAAAAATGTACAAGAGTCATGGGGGCACAGTGGTTAGAATGCAGAATTGCAAGGTAATTCCACCGATTGCCAGCAGTTCAATCTTGACCGGTTCAAGGTTGACTCAGCCTTCCCTTCTTCTGAGATGGGTAAAATGAGGTCCCTGGGCCATGTCGGCTTATTTGGAGGCCAACGTTCTTGGGTTGGGTTTGGAGGCCCACGAAAACAACCAAATACAAAATAATTATAAACTGTCAAGAATATATTAGGATTTAAAACAAACAAACAAACAAAGAAAATGCAGCAAAATAGAAAAAAAACAGCGCAAAGGAAAAGAAAACAAAACTCTTACCTCTAAAAAGGAATTGGCTCAAGAAACTAATAGAAGAAATGCGTTACAAACCTGACATCTAGTGGCAGAATGATGTCATTATTTATATCCTTTTTTTTAAAAAAAATCACAGGCTAAGTTTGCATATTATTTAAGTCTCTCCGACCTACTGGTTGCCATTTGCACAGCATGAGAAACTAGGGAAGCTTTTCTGCATTCTGCATGTTGCAAAAGCCCTGTTTTTACTTATGTACTTCAGTGTCATTTGCAAATCTTAAAAAAACAAAACAAAACTGTTTAATGTGTTAATTGGGGAAAGGGTTCTTTGGATGGAGCGATAGAGAGAAACGTGGTGTTCCGCAGGAGAAATGCAATGCTTATTTTCTGGTGCAATTGGACTGCTGCTGAGTCTGCGATTAACAGTAACAAGAGTTGGAAGGGGCCTTGGAGGTCATCTAGTCCAACCCCCTGCTCACGCAGGACCCCTATACTAGGGATTCGAACTGCCGACCTTTCTGATCGACAAGCTCAGTGTCTTAGCCACTGAGCCACCTAGTCAATTATCTCTTTTTTCCCTAACACTGCAGTGGTGGGATTCAGCCAGTTCGCGCCAGTTCTGACGAACTGGTAGTGAAATTGTTAGCTGGTCCCGCCCCGCCCCGCCCCACCCCATCCCTTCCCACCCCAACACTTTCAGGAGTCCCCCCGTGGCCCATTTTTGCTCCCAGGAGGCTTCAAGGAGACCTCCTAGAACCAAAATGGGGTGCGTTTTCTGAGCCGTTTTGAGGCTTTTTCAGGCCGTTTTTCAGGCATGCTCAGGCCAAAAATGGCCTGAAAAACAGCCTGAAAAAGACCCAGAAATGGCCCAGAAAACAGCCTGAAAACAGCCCCCAAAATGGCCAAAAAACAGGCCAGCTGCTCTTCTGGTTTGCAGAGCGCACATGTACGCCAGCCAGCTGGTCTTCGCGGGTATCAGAGCGTCAGAAATTGGCCTGAAAATGGCCAAAAAACCGACCAAAAAAATGGCCATTTTCTGGCTGTTTTGGGACCTTTTTCAGGCCTTTTTTTGGCCATTTTCAGGCCCAAAATGGCCCGAAAAATGACCTGAAAACAGCCTGAAAAATGGCTGAAAAACAGGCATGTGCACTGGCCAGCTGGACTTTGGGCTTCCAGTGCTCTGGCACGCACATGCACGCAGATTCCAGTTTGGGTACTCGGTGCCGAAAAGGTTCGCCATCCCTGTTCTACGCTGTTAGCAAAGTACAAAGTCTACCAGCTGCAATAGCAAACTTAGCAAGAGTTGTTTTAAGATTTTTATCTGCCAATGAAAGAGATGCATCCAATTCTTCTCCCCACCCAGGAAATCTGCAAATTTATTGGGAGTGGAGTGGAATTCTTATAACCCCACCCCAGGCCAGCACATAAGAAGGAAGTATGAAAAAACAACAACAAAGAAACGGTTCCAGGCTGCAAAGGAATTCTATTAAGTAACCTCGTTCAATTAAACTTACCTGCTCTCTTCTAAGCTGGAGTTTGGGTTTCTCATCTCCATCAAGGCACACCCGAATTTCTGAGGCACAAAGGAAAAAAAACAAAAGATGCATCCCATTAGCGCCAGGGACAACCTCAAAAATAATTTAGACAATTTGCAGGAGGCTTCAGGCAGTTGTGATTTTCCTGCCGTTAATTAAAAACTTCCTGTCATTTCTCCAGCATTCAAAGCAACCTTAAAAAGCTGTTTTAAGAAACAGATTGGTCAGAATGAATATAACTCTTAAGAGCAGCTGCAAGATTATTTATTTTTTTCCTCCGGGTCTGAAAAAACGACAGGTTCTTTTAAAAAATGGAAAAGACCAGCTTTGCCATGGTCCAAAATGATTTTTTGGAAAGTGTGCGTTTAGCGCAGGGCAGGGGTGAAATCCAGCAGGTTCTGACAGAAATTTTCAGCAGTTTGGAGAACCGGTAGTGGAAATTTTGAGCAATTCGGAGAACCGGTAGTGGAAATTTTTAGCAATTCGGAGAACCGGTAGTGGAAATTTTGAGCAATTCGGAGAACAGGTAGTGAAAATTCTGAGTAGTTCGGAGAACCAGCAAATACCACCTCTGGCTGGCCCTAGAGTGGGGTGGGAATGGGGATTTCTCAGTATCCTTCTCCTGGAGTGGGGTGGGAATGGAGATTTTGCAGTATCCTTCCCCTGCCACGCCCACCAAGCCACACCACGCTGACCAAGCCACGCCCACAGAACCAGTAGTAAAAAAATTTGGATTTCACCACTGGTGCAGGGGTTTCAAACTCAAGGCCCATGGGTCGGATCTAGCTCGTGGCATGCTTAGATCTGGCCAACGGAGCTGAGCTGGAAATAGCAAAGGACCGGCCTGCAGTGCCTCTACCAATGAAAACGGAGCTCGGGGGGGCGGTGCGTGCACTCCCCGTGCCCTGTTTTCAGCCGTGACGGCCTCCTGTAACTCTCTACCTTTTCACTGGCGGAGGGCTATCAAAACAAACTAAAGACAAAGCAAAAGGGGAAATGTTTCCTCTTTTACATTTGAGCAGGCAAGAAGGGGCAGGAAAGGAGAAAGGGAAAGAGGAAAGACAAAGAAGAAGAAGAAGAAGGGAAGATGGGAAGAGAGCGAGGAAGGAAAAAGAAGGAAAGAGGGGAAGGAAGAAGAAAGGAGAACGGAGAAGGAAGGAAAAAGAAGAAAAAGAAGGAAGGAAGAAGGAAGGAAGGAAGAAAGAAGGAAGGGAGGGAGGGAGGAAAAGAGAGACAGGAAGGGAGGGAGGGAAGGAGGAAAGAGGAAGGAGGGAGGAGAGGTAGAAAGAAAGGAAGGAAGAAAAGAAGGAGAGGGAGGGAGAAAGAAAAGAGAGACAGGAAGGGAGGGAGGGAGGAAGGAAAGAGGGGGGAGGGAGGAGAGGTAGAAAGAAAGGAAGGAAGAAAAGAAGGAGAGGGAGGGAGGAAGAAAAGAGAGTGTCAGCCTTTCAAGGCTGCCATAGAGAGGAGGAGATGAGGCTTGAACTTTTACCTACTTATTCTTTTTGTAGGCAGTGTTGCTGGGAGATGGGATGGGAGGGGGGAATTCCTGGGTTTGGAGGCAGGAGCTGAGAAGATTGAGCTGGAAGACGGCCAATAAGAAGCTGAGGTTTGGGGGAACGGAAGGGGAAGGTTTTGGGGTCAGAGGGTTAGTATTGGCTACGACGAAGTCGGGACCAGATCTGTCGTTCTCAATAAATGAGATATTTCAGCAAAGACTAATTGCTTGGGAGTGCAATTTATTTGAGATGACATCGGAACCTGACAGAGAGACAGGAAGGGAGGGAGGGAGGGGGGAAGGAAGGAAAGAGGAGGGAGGGAGTAGAGGTAGAAGGAAGATTATAATGAGAGCGAGGGAGGGTCTGAAGGAAGTCCTGCCTTACCACTTGGCTACCACAGGTGCTCGGACACGCCTCGACCATGTCCCACTGCCCCCCTGGCCCTCCGAGGTCAAACACAACCCTGATCCGGCCCTCAATGAAATTGAGTTTGACACCCCTGGCTTAGCGTATATCAATGTTTCTCATTCTTAAGATGCGTGGACTTCCACTCCCAAAATTCCCCTGCCGGCCATACGTGCATTTCGGGAGTTGTGGTCCACGCAAAATAAAAGATGCCGAGATTGAAAACACTGACCCAAAACCTAAGAGAGACCATTAGCACATCGGTAAATTAGTTTAGCGTGCACGCCTGTTGCATTTTGCCAGTTCAGCTTGTTAGGTGAGCTGCTGGCTCAACGTATTGTATAAACCTTAGAAATTAGGTCAAAATCAGTCACCAAATGAAACATGCTGGGGGAAAACAGCTGGGGAAGGGACGGTTTAACGATTGAAGATGGCTTTAATCCATTTCAGTATGGATTATGCAGGATCTGCTGGTCGAAATAGATCCAGTTCGGTTGCTACATGTATTACAAGTAGCTTGCAAGGGTCTCCCAGCCTCTCTTCCAGGGGTGGGGCTGCTGGGGGTTTGCAGGGGTTCGGGAGAACCTCTAGCTAAGATTCTGTGCAGTTCGGAGAACTCCCAAATCCCACTCCTGGGTGGCCCTCCCCACCCCTCCGATTTTGGATGCAGGTAAGTGTAGGGTATGCGTGGAGGCTCGGGGAGGGCGAAAAATGGGCCTACTAGAAATTCAGGGAGGCCGGAAACAGGCCTGTTTCTGGCCTCCAGAGGGCCTCCGGAGCCTGGGGAGGCCGTTTTCACCCTCCCAGAAGCTCAAGGAAAGCCTCCGGAGCCCGGGGAGGGCATAAATGCCTCCCACGCCATGGTGCAGGAGGCTGACTAGGCCACACCCACCGTGGCCACACCCACCCAGCAACCGGGTGAAGCCCACCCCTGCTCCCTTCCTACCTCTCCATTCTCCGGAGGGTCTCCGTTGCCGAAGGTGCTCGTGACCACCAGAACGAGGGTTTCATGCTCCAGGTGAACGGTGTCATACTCATCCATCGACATCACCTGGAAAGATAAAACTGGTAGCTTCAGAGGAACGAGCTTTGAAAGCCGACAACAACTGCAACTGAACAGGTTGGCCTCCAGAAGTTGGGGGTGCTCCCTCCCTGGAGGTTTTCAAGAAGATACCGGACAGCTGTTTGTTCAGAATGGTAGGAGGTCTCCTGCTTGAGCAAGTTGGAAGACTTCCAACTCTAGTACTCTGTAATTGCAAATTTGCACCAATGTGGACATTTGTGTGAGACATTTGGACAATTGCCTTTTGCTTCTTAGGAGTCCTTAGGACTGTAAAAACACAAAATCACAGAGAAATGGCCGCCAGATTGTGGCATGCTATTTAAAATGTAGCTGGCTGCCCTCCGTCACTTCCCCCCTTTTTTTTAAATGATTCAAATGGCCGTTTTTTTAAAAACTCCATTTGCATCTGCATTCTTTTCTTTTGCCTGTCAAGTGCCGGGGAAATCAGGAGATTCAAGCAGTTCAAATGAGTATAAAGATGTATTGCCAGCGGAAGCTCTCTCCAAGAATCTGAACCACTAACAGTCAAGGGAAATGAGCAGGAGATAAGAAGGAAAAAAAATTCGAGGTGGGCTGGATTTAGATCTCTCGTGAGCGCGAAGGGACTCGTGGCTGATGATGCATTTGACCCCTCCCTCAGTCTCGGCCTGGTCATCTCCTACATCGCCAAATGAAACAATAAGTAGGAAAATTCGCTTTGGAGGAGTTGCAAACTAACTCTGGGGATTGAGAGGCATCGAGACGGCATTGTTAACATTGCAGATGCTATTAGTTGACCTAAACAATTTATTAAACAATCCCAAAAGGACGGTTGCCCAAAACATAATGTGAGGATTTTCACAGCTGGTCTAGGAGAAGGCTGCTCAGGAAGATAAATCTATCTCAGCATCTACGTCTGTCCTACTATCGCAGCACCATTGAGAGTGTCCTGACATACGGCATTCTTGTATGGTATGGGAACAGCTCTTTAACGCACAAAAAAGCTCTACAGAGAATCATTAAAACTGCCCAGAATATCATCAGGCTACAGCTACCAGCCCTGGACGACATCTTCGCATCTCGCTGTTTGAGAAAGTCGCACAACGTTCTCAGAGACTCTTCCCATCCTGCTTACCATCTTTTTGGACTGTTGCCTTCTGGCAGAAGATACAGAACCATTAAAACTCGGACCACACGTTTTCTGAATAGTTTTGATCCTGGAGCTACAATTGCACTCAACCATGAACTAAAGGGCCACCATCAGTGAGCTGTTGGACAGCATTACTTGGTCGGTTGTGTGGATGTTTGGGTGATTTGGGGGTGGGGAATTGTGGTGGGTGGGAGTGTGTTTGGGGATTGTTATGTGTGTGGGGCGTGGTCTTTGGGTGTTAAGTGAATTTTGTTGTATAGATGTACAATGACAATAAAGTTATTAAAAAAAAATGGTATTTCAGCCTCAAAGAAATTGGGACAGCTCTCAACTTGTTGGGAATGGCAGTGTTAGTTGGGACATTCACTCTTGTGGTCTCCGGTGGTTCGCCCAAACAAACTGAGGTGCTCACCTTGGCATCAAAGGCATGCTTGAAGATTTCACAAAGAGTTTTTGCATAGACCTGGGATTTCCCTGTTTCTGTGGCGTAGAGGATGGTTGCTTTGACCCTCTTCGCCATTGCTTGTCCCATTAGCTTCGCAGAGAACTTGACTGCTCTGGGTGGGAGATGAAAAAAACAACAACAAATTCATGGCTTTGGAAAGATCTCCTGAGGTTTGGTGAGGCCACGTTTACAATACTGCTGTCAGACTGCCCATAGCTTTGACTCAAGGTTGACTCAGCCTTCCATCCTTTCGAGGTAGGTAAAATGAGGACCCGGATTGTGGGGACAATAAGCTGACTTTGTATAAAAAAAGAACACCGCTTTGGGGGGGGGATGCAAAGCCCTACTAAGCAGATATATACAAAAGTATGAAGGCTATTGCTTATAAATCAAACAAATAAACAAACAAACAAACAAACAAATAGATAAACTTTATAACTAAAAACAACCCTTGGCTCCATTTGATAAAGGCATAGTTTTATTATTAAAGATCAAGTGTATTGCAGAATTGCACAGCCTGTTGTGACATAAGGCCCAAGTAGTTATTACCAGACACGATCAGTCCTAAACAAACGTATTTTATTAGAACAGCTGAGAATTACTTCATTCTCAGCTTAGTCCAAATTAAATCCAAAACAAATTCTTCGTAAACAGTCCTTCGGCCTTATCACCAACCTTTGTCTACTTTGGCACCCTTTTAAAAGCATTTTTTCAGCTGTAGAAAAAATGCTTTTAAAAGTTAAAAAAAAAGCCTCTGATGATTGCGCGGCTCAGCTGGGCATGGGGGGGGAGGGATTTTTGCTACTGGTTCTCCAAACCACCCACCGCCATCGCTACCGGATCGGGTGATCCGGTCCGAACCGGGAGCATTTCACCCCTGCTCCAGTTCTTGTCACTGTGATACAAAAAAATGTGTCGAGACCCAAAGAATGGTGTAAAGAAGAGCAACAGAGATGATACAGTCAAGGATCAAATCATTTTTTTTTTGACTCAAGTGTCGTGTCAACAGTAATGAGGCTGAAAGTAGATGGAATCGGGACTGAAAAGTAGACAAGACTGGAACAAAACTTCAGCCTGAATGATGGTTCAATTCAATTTAAGCTAAATCAATTAAAAGCTGTTTCTGTTCACTGTTACCTATAAATCGGACTGCAGTTTGTGAATCCCACAAAATCCAGTTCAGATCTCTGAGCTTATTCAAACCATTAATTCAATGAATTAAATCAAGCTGAATCGTTGAAGTAATTCGGGGGGGGGGAATATCTCACATGGAGGAATCGAATTATCACACCGGTTTGGGAGCGTCCAATTCGATGCATTGCATCACTTGAAGGGATAAATTCAATCTTTGAGCTTCGGGTCCAATTTTTGCACAGCCTTTTAAAAGTTACATTTCCCCCTTTTTGTCAAGTTAAACTGAAGATAACTCAACCAGGATTTTCAGGGTTTGGGTGTCCTCCGTGAGACGTGCACTGCTAGTAGGCTTCTTAAAGTTTTAACGGCACATCTAAAACTATGTTAAAGGTAAAGGTTCCCCTTGCCCATAGGTGCTAGTCGTTCCCGACTCTAGGGGGCGGTGCTCATCTCCGTTTCAAAGCCGAAGAGCCAGCGCTGTCCGAAGACGTCTCCGTGGTCATGTGACCGGCATGACTCAACGCCAAAGGCGCACGGAACGCTGTTCCCTTCCCACCAAAGGGGGTCCCTATTTTTCTACTTGCATTTTTTTACCTGCTTTTGAACTGCTAGGTTGGCAGAAGCTGGGACGAGTCACGGGAGCTCACACCGTTACGCGGCACCAGGGATTCGAACCGCTGAACTGCCGACCTTTCGATCGACAAGCTCAGCGTCTTAGTCACGGAGCTACCGCGTCCCTTATAAAACTATGTTACACACAGGGAAATTAATGGTACAGCTGCATACTTACTTAGCTAATTTTTTGAAGCCAATCGCTCTCTTTTTGGTGGGGGTGCCATTGACCCCTTTCCAGATGTGTGTGTTCCAAGGGTCAGGCTGGAAGGAGAGAAAAAGAATCCCAGTTAAAAGAGAACAGAACTGATTCTAAGGACGAAGCCAAGAATTTACCTTGTCCAAATGTAGTTTCGATAGCCTTTTTTGGGTATTGTTCAGGAACTGAACTCTAAATCGCATCTGCATCACTGCAGCAATCTTAAACTGGCCTTCTTGAGTTAACTAGGGTCAGTAGGATGGAGTGGTGCGTTGGCCTAGAGGTGGAGCTCTCGCCTCACTATCAGGAGGCTGTTAGTTCGATCCTAGGTAGAGGCAGATGTTTCTTTCTCTGGAAACATATATCTGCCGAACAAAACTCCGCATTGGCGACAGGAAAGGCATCTGGCCATTCAAACACTCTGCTAGCTCTGTTCAGTTGCCCAGATTCCACCCCGCAAGGGATTATGGGGTCGTTAAAAGAAGATGACGAGTAGGATGGGTCTAGGATCGCACAGAAGGCTGAATCATGAACTAATTAAATTCCAACCATATGCAAAGAGGAATGGTTTTGTATTAACATATGTCACCAGGAGTCCTAACCAGACAACTATTTTATTCTGTTCATTGTATATTATTATTATTATTTTATTTATTGATTTGTACCTAGCCTTTGCTGTTTTTACAAGTAGCTCAAGCGGCAAACATATCCAAACACACCTTCCTTCTCCTATTTTCCCCACAACAACCCTGTGAGATGCGGTGAGGTGAGCTGAGAGAGAGAGGGAGGGAAGGAGTGGCCCAAAGTCACCTGGCTGGCTTTCATGGCTAAGGCAGGACTAGAACTCCCAAACTCCTGGTCATTGGCCCAAAGTCACCCGGCTGGCTTTCATGGCTAAGGCAGGACTTGTACTCCTAGTCTCCCGTTTTCTAGCCTGGTGCCTTAACCTCTAGACCAAACTGGCTCTCTAATGGTGCTTTGTTCTTTCTTGCCCCTAAATCTCATCTTAATTGGCTCAAAATTTGTATAACCTCAGTATTCCGGTCAACGGCATGGGACTAAAAATGCTTCTTGCAGAAAATCCTATAGTTCACTTGTATAGAGCTGCCCTCTTATGTGCTGGAAGAGGACTGGTGGCAAGTCTTGAGGAAGGGAGCGCAGTGGTGGTACTCAGCTGGTCCTATCCGGTTTGGGCGAATCAGTAGCGGCAGCTGCAGGAGGCTCCGCCCATCCGCCCGGACATCATCACGTTCCATTTTTGACGCTCTGCACATCCGCAGAACGTCCTGGGCATGTGTGGACGTGGCGGGTGTGAACGAAGCGAGCGCGTGAGTGCGCTCACATTTGCGAACCGGTAGCGAAGGTACGTAAATACCATCCCTGGGGGAGGGGGCTTGAAAAGGGGCCTGGGTTTGGCAGGGAAGCCGGAGGCTTCTGGAGCTTTCCAAAGTCCCCTACTGGCTGTGCAAAATTTCTGGCAAGAGTATGGAAGAACATCAGAGCAGACTTTTCCTGGCAAAAATACGATTTTAAAAATTAGGCAAACGTTCGAGTCCCCCTCCAGCGTTTCCACAGCCGAACGACGGCAGCAGCTCTCGCAATAATTAAGTGCAAATCCCATCAGTCTACATCAATTTCCTGCATAAATTTAGTCTCTGCCAGCGAGAAAAGCCTTCTGGAACCATTTCAGTTATTAATTGCTGTTTTCCCTAGTAATTTTAGTTTCCTATTAGGAAACCTCTGAGTACCTTTGCAATTGCTGCCCTACTTCTTCCAGCTCCCAAACAAAGAGAACCGGTTCGGTGACGTCATATTGTCACCGCTACCGGCTTGGCCGAACCGGGCCGAACCGGGAGGAACCCATCACTGTTGGAACCCTGACACAAGGACAGAGCCTGAGTGGCGTAGGAGGCTAATGCCTCCTACTAAAACAGCATTTAACATCCAGCTGCCTGCAATTACTGCGAGTTCAATTCTCACCAGGCTCAAGGTCGACTCAGCCTTCCATCCTTTCAAAGGTAGGTAAAATGAGGACCCGGTTTTGGGGGCAATAAGCTGACTTTGCATAAAAATATACAAAAGTATGAAGGCTATTGCTTAACGCACTGTAAGCCGCCCTGAGTCTCCGGAAAAAGGCGGCATATAAATAAAAAAAATTTAAAAAAAACAGGAGAAATTTCCTAACAATGAGAACAATTAATCGGCTTGCCTCCAGAAGTTGTGGGTGCCCCATCAATGGAGGCTCTGAAGAAGAGACTGGACAGCCAGCTGTCTAAAATGGTACAGTCTCCTGCTCGTGCAGGGAGTTGGACTAGATGACGCCCCAAGTCCCTTCCAACTCTGTTATTCTATGTTCTCCGTCCCCAAACATTGAACTGAACTGGCAGGTGAGGAAATGGTACCTGATACTCAAAGGATGGTGTAAGTCTGTAGTTGAGCATTTCCTGGTGGAAGACAGGGGTGATGCTTCCAGACATGGGTGGGACGATCCACACCCAGTCAGCCGGACAACCTCCTCGGCAACGGTATTCATTCTCCATGTGTTTGATGAAGGACTCGGTGGCCGAGTGATGATCCACAATCGTCACCTTGTCACTCTGTAGAGAGAAAGGGGGACTCTATAATTGGGAGGTGAACACAAACTCTACCTTAAAAAAAAAATGCAGTATTTTAGGATTTAGTTCACGCAATAGGAACCAATTCAATTCAAGACTCATCTGTCTGGAACCCGCACTGCATATCGGACATAAATACAATCGAGAGAGTCGAGAGATATTTGACGAGAAGGATCCTCCATTCCTCTAACTGCAATAAAATACCTTAGGCCACCAGACTCCAAATTTTGGGCTTAGACAACTTAGAACTACGCCGACTTCAGTCTGACCTAAGCGTAGTACATAAAATTATCTGCCACAATGTCCTTCCTGCCAACGACTACTTCAGCTTCAACCACAACAATACATGAGCACACAATAGATACAAACTCAAGGTAAACTGTTCCAAACTCGACTGCAGAAAATACAACTTCAGCAACAGAGTGGTCAATGCCTGGAATGCACTACCTGACTCTGTAGTTTCATCCTCAAACCCCCAAAACTTTAACCTTAAACTGTCTACCGTTGACCTCACCCCATTCCTAAGAGGTCTGTAAGGGGCGTGCATAAGTGCACCAGCGTGCCTACCGTCCCTGTCCTAATAATCCTTTTTACTTACTCTTTTCATGTATTCAAATTATGTTTATACTGTTACCTGTTATCTTATATATGCTTGGCAAATAATTAAAATAAACTTAAGATTCTCAATTCTCAGTCACCTGGGTCATGGTTCTCCCAAAAGGGCTTTTTCAAAAGGCAACCGGACTGAAGAAGAACTGAAGAAGCTTCTCGGATGAGAAGCGAAATGTTTTCAAGGGGAAAAAATCCTCAAAAGTTGCCTTTTGAAAAAGCACCTTTGGGAGAATTCAAGGTACTGGTTATTACAATCATAGCTTGTTCTGATTCAGCTCTCCGAACACGACAAACCCTCTGAAGTAAACTCAAAGATTCCTTTAATTAGGAGTGCCAGCAGCCCCGGCAAAAAGTTTCTCTCTCACCGCACGCTAACAAGTCCGTCCAACCAGAAGATGAATAGCCACGCCTATTCATCTCCGCCCCCTGACTTTTAACCCCAGAGCTTGGGTGGAGCTTCGCTAGCAGTGGTGGCTCTTCCGTCCCAAGGACCGGCCCATAGATTTCCACTGCTCTCCTCTCCTCTGCCTTCTGTGCATCCAAACCCAGCTGTTCCTCCTCTTCCTCATCAGCCACCTCCAGACCTGGGGGCTGTTGACTCTCCATCTGAGGGCTGACAGATGGCCCAGGCTCCACCTCTGTCTCTCTCTCTTTGCCAGCTCCATTCCCTCTTCCCCCTCGGAGGTCCCAGGTTGCCTTGACGCTGGCCCTGACTCCCACACCTCCTCCTCCTCTTCTGCTCCAGCTGCTGGAGGGGCCGACAAGCCACAACACAGCTGCAGTTTCACATCACGCCAAGGTTCCCAGTCCCAATTACGGTCAGTAAATGAGGGCTACCTTTTAGAGCATTCCGAAGACTGTGCATTTCTAAACGAATGGTTTATTGTTTTAGGAAATTATCTGCGGGTACCTGGAAACTGTACAGGACCGCAATGTTGATCTCCACTAACGCCTGGTCCTTCCAGAGGGAGGAAGTTTTCCGCATGTCTAAATTCATCTTTTTAGCCACTTCCTGCAATGGAGAAACAACGCGGGTTCATCACAATGGGATGTGAAATGATGCTTGATCAAATGGCAGGGATGGAGGTGGGGGGGGGGGGCAAATTTTTAGTAAGGCGGCTAGAAAACAGGACAGCCTTAATCAGTGCAGTAAGTTTCGAAAGATCCGGAAGTGTGATTTAAGAGAGAAGGGCCACTACCTCTAGGATGTTGTAACGAGAGCTGTCACAATAATCCCGGACTCCGATTTCGGTCCCCATGTACCAGCCGCTGAAGGGGCAGGCTGAGAACTCCAACCCTCCGATCTCCAACAGCATGTTAGAAACAGCTGGTAAACCATACCATTGAAGGCCAAGCTCTTTAAACCACTCGATTCTGTTAAAAGGGGGAAAAAAATAAAATAATAAATAAAAAGCAGGAACAACTAGGACAATGTCCTCCCTAGGAAAGCTACGGAAGCTTAACCTACTTGAAGAACATCTGATTTAATTCTGAAGAACTTTGGCCAATTCTGGAGGACGTGGATCCATCCATGGATCGATCGATCGATCAATCGAAGAACCGTGTTGGCGCAGCGGTTAGAATGCAGTTTTGCAACCTAACTCACTGCCCACTGTCAACAGTTTGATCCTGACCAGCTCAAGGTTGACTCAGCCTTCCATCCTTCTGAGGTTGGTAAAAATGAGGACCCAGTTTGTTGGGGGCAAGAGGCTGACTCTGTAAACCGCTTAGAGAGGGCCGTAAAGCACTGTGAAGTGGTATATAAGTCTAATGCTATTGCTATTGTTCTTCCTTCCTTCCTTCCTTCCTTCCTTCCTTCCTTCCTTCCTCCCTCCCTCCCTCCCTCCCTCCCTCCCTCCCGCTTGACGTCAACTTAAAGGGATCCAAGAACAACAGGCATTTGGACTTACTTGGGATGTCGAATGGGGACTTCCAACACTAACTCAGATGGGATCTCAAAAAGCTCAGGATCATTCCCATTGGCCTGGAGAAGGAGCGGTAGGATGTCGAATCGGCCATAGGGAGCTTTCCATCCTTGCTGTATGCAAATCTGCACCCAAAAGAAAAGAAAAAAGTAGGTTGGTGGATATCCATGCAACAAAACACACGTGCAAAATGTGAAGTCCACCATCTGTTGGTTGATCCACAGTGTTAGGAAATGAGTATTATCTACCTTGTTGGGTTGGCAATATATAAACCATCAATATAGCTTTAAGACTGCTGTATTGCATCATACTGTGTCCTGATTGGTTAGCTCTGTAGCCAATCTCATTAAGAGGGAGCTAGAAACATGGTTTGTTTCTCTTTGCTGTTCTTGCTCTCTGATATCTCTGTATGCTACTGTTTGCAAATCCAGAAGAACTGTTTATTGTGAATGACTACGACAACTGGTAAGAAGACTTTGTTATTGGATTATCCCTGGACTGTCGTTTTGCTATCTCCTGCTTTATATGTGTATGACCTGGACTGTTTATTGGACTGTGCCTTACTATTTCCTGAAAGTAAACACAACTCAGTGTATCTGTGTGTTGACTGTGATTATTTGTACCTACTCTCAATCGCTTTCATGTGTACACCCTTGCTATTCAAGGGTTACTCTGCGAATTCCTTAACACGCAGAATGCCCTTAAAAGTGGCGCTTTCTTTGCATCTGGGATGTTGCGAATGACGGGACCTGAACTCATGATCTGCAGATTGCTAGCCTGGTGTCGTAAGCACTAGACTGGGGAGGGTCTGCAACCTTAAACACTCGAAGAGCCATTTGGACCCTTTTCCCACAGAAAAGAAAACACCGGGAGCCACAAAACCTGGGTGGGCGTGGCCAACTCAACGTCACTCACTTCCACCAGTCACATGACCCTTCTAGACACGCCTACCCAGCTAGTCATTAGGACAGAGAATCAGTTGTTAAAAAACAGCGGGAACCACAAAACCCTTTTGACATCTCTGTCTCTCTCCCTCCCTTCCCCCTCTTTCCTTTTTTCTCCCCCTCTCTCTGTATCTCTCTGTCTCGGCCCTCCATCCCCTGCCGTCGCCCTTACCTTCTCAGGCCAGGCGAGGAGTGACTGGGAGGGGAGGGCAAGAGGCCAGCTAGTGGTGGGATCACCCGACAGAGAGCCACAGCAGAGGGACCAAAGAGCCGCATTCGGCTCCGGAGCCACAGGTTGCTGACACCTGCATTAGACCAAACTGGCCTTTTTCATAACTACTACCAAGTTTTTCATAACTAGTACCAAGACTCTACGATCGATTTACAGCAGAGAGTTCAATTTTATTTATTCGTGAGGCTTGGCAGAATCTAAATTAGTAGAAAAGCCAACCTTACATGCCCCAAACTATATTCTATTTAATGCTCAGTAGTGAGCCCTGTTGTTGTCACAGGGCACTTCTGTTCAAATTTTGCACGGTTTCCCCTGAATAAGCTTCAAATACTCATCATTTACAAAGTGTTCGGTTGCTAAAAGAAGCTTTGGAATATAAGCATGAAGGATCATGTTAATTGGTGTCAAACTGCTATTAAAAAAGCAAGGAATGGTGGCTGCGAAATCGAGTTTATAAGATGTTGGCGACAATCAAAACGAAAAGATTACAATTAAGCAGGCTTGGATTCAGAAGTGTTTTTAAAAAATACATGCAGTCAATTTTATTTTATTTTTTTGCCCTTTGAGGTAATACAGATGAGAAGCACAGCAATGAGTTCTAATTATTAGTTCACAACTATGAGTACATCATTCTTCCTCTTCCTCCTCTTCTTCTTCTTCTCCTTCTCCTTCTTCTTCTTCTTCTTTTTCTTCTTCTTTTTCTTCTTCTTTTTCTTTTTCTTCTTCTTCTTCATCTTCTTCCTCCCTCTCCTCTCTTCCTCTCCTCTCCTCTTTTCTTTTTTCTTCTTCCTCCTCTCCTCTCCTCTCTTTCTCTCTTCTCCTCTCTTTCTGTCATCTCTCTTCCTTTCCTTCCTTTCCTCTTTTCTTCTCTCTTCCTCCTCTCCTCTCCTCTCCCCTCTCTTCCTCTCCTCTCTCTTCCTTTTCTCTTTCTTCTCTCTTCCTCCACTCTTCTCCTCTCCTCTCTCTCTCCTCTCCTCCCTTCCCTCTCTCCTCTCCTCTCCTCTCTTCCCCTTCCATTCTCTTCTCTTCTCTTCTCTTCTCTTCTCTTCTCTTCTCTTCTCTT
>WNWU01000083.1:1257124-1269670 GCA_012654045.1 Ptyas mucosa
AGAAGGCGAAGAAGGAATGGAAGAAGGCGAAGAAGGAATGGAAGAAGTCAAAGAAGGAATGGAAGAAGGCAAAGAAGGAATGGCATTTATTCCCAGTTGCAGTTCCACCACAGGAACTGCACTATCCAGAAAAGAACATAATAACAGAGTTGGAAGGGACATTGGAGGTCTTCTCGTCCAACCCGTGCTCAAGCAGGAGACCCTATACTATTTCAGAACAATGGTTGTCAAATCTCTTCTTAAAAACCTCCAGTGTTGGAGCACCCACAACTTCTGGAGGCAAGATTCATTGTTCTCACTGTCAGGAAGCTTCTCCTTATTTCGAGGTTGCTTCTCTCCTTGATTAGTTCCCATCCGTTGCTTCTTGCGATGGACAGACAGGGTAGACACTTACTTTGGAAACCTTTTCTTCCTCATGCCCTCCAGACAAGGTCTGATCTCAGTTCTGATGCTCTCTGGCCAATTTTCCACCATTGTTTTTTTTTTTTTGAACCAACCTATGTCATTATGGGAAATTTAATGGGTGATGGGTTCCACCATCCACCAATACTTAGACAACTTCCGCTGCTGTCAACGTGTCCAACCTTGAAGCTTGTGTTATGCCTCATGGTGCATCTGAACAACATTACAATAACTTCAAAAAGCAGTTAACTCAGTTCTCAGGGGCTGAATCCCTTCTGTTCTAATTCTGCTCATCAGAATTCTCTAACTCCGTCCTAAAGGATTGTTTGAGTGTTGGGACCAGGTTGAGGCATTTTGGCTTCTGCAGTACAGTAATACAGGTAGTCCTCGATTTATCACCATTCCTTCAAAAACCCAGGGCCTCCCTCATCCTCCAATGTACCACATGTTCCAAGTAACAGCCACAACAGGGGAAAACCAGGATTTCGTGGGCATCTTAACAACCACAATGGCGTATGACCATAAAATTCTGGGCTACAATAATAGCAATATCACTCAGACTTATATACTGCTTTACAGCTCTCTCTAAGCGGTTTACAGGGTCAGCCTCTTGCCCCCAACAATCTGGGTCCTCGTTTTACCGACCTCAGAAGGATGGAAGGCTGAATCAACCTTGAGCCAGTCAGGATCGAACTCCTGGCACTGGGCAGAGTTAGCTTGCAATACTGCATTCTAACCACTATGCACCATGGATGGATAGATTGATGGATGGATGGAAGGATGGGTGGGTGGGTGGGTGGATGGATGGATAGAAGGAAGGAAGGAAGAAGGAAGGAAGAAAGAAAGGAAGGAAGAAGGAAGGAATAGCAATAGCATTTAGATTTATATACTGCTTCACAGAGCTTTACAGCCCTCTTTAAGCAGTTTACAGAGTCAGCCTCTTACCCCCAACAATCTGGGTCCTCATTTTACTGACTTTGGAAGGATGGAAAGCTGAGTCAACCTTCAGCCCTGTCATGGTTGGAACTCTAGACTGTGGGCAGAATTTGCCTGCAGTACTGCAGTCTAACCACTGTGCCATCAGGCTCCACTATGCCACTTGGTTGTAACCAGTGGTGGGATTCAGCCGGTTCTGTCCGGTTCGGGCGAATCAATAGCGCCGACTGCAGTAAGCTCTGCCCACACCCAGATGTAATGCCTGGCCTATTTAGCCACGTTTTGAAGGCCGTGCGTATGTGTGGGAGGCGCGCACAAGAGCAAAGAGCATGCACGGAAGTCCGGGTGTGCGTGGTAGCGCGTGCTCATATTTACGAACAAGTAAGGAAGGAAATGAATGCCACTTCTTTTTGTAACTCAAGGATTACCTGTAGTTCCTCCCCCATCTTCTCCAGTCAACCTTCCTTCTCTCTAAGGTTAGTCGCAATCTTTGAGAAGGAACCCTAGTTGCCTGAACTGGCTGCTTCACTCCACAAGTAGAACCGGCCCTTGAGAAAAGCTTTGTTTCGAGGAGGTTTCCTTGGAAACGGTCACCAAACATGTGGAAGAATACTCATGCCGCATCTCACTTACCATGGAGCACTTCAAATGCAAAGTATCGTTGAGCACCGAGCCAGTTTCCCAGTTCTTCACTTTGGCAAAACGCGGGCACTTGGAAGGGCTTCCATTCACCACATTTTTGGTCGGTGACTGCTGGCCAGAAGGGACCTGAGCAAATAAGAGTAGAAAGAGAATCGTGATCTATGAGATGGTTTGGTCCAGCCCAGCTATTCAGAAAGAGGCTGATATCAAGGTTAGGGAGGTAGAGCAGATAGGCAAGTCCCTCGGGCTGAGGGTATGTGTGCAAATTGGGAAGCGGTTGGTGGAGCCACTCATGAAATGGAGGCCCCAACCAGTTACCAGACCCTCATTTCATTAAAAGACCAGCTAGTTCCTCAACATCCTGGAAGGATCTTCATGGAACGTCAAAACATTCCTGCAAATTAATATGTTTGTGTGTGTGCTTGTGTGTTGGGAGTTGGGTAACTTGTGGTGAAGTAATCCATCCATCCATCCATCCATCCATCCATCCATCCATCCATCCATGTCGTCTCTCTGTCCTATCTATCTATCTATCTATCTATCTATCTATCTATCCATCCATCCATCCATTTATGTCATCTATCTGTTCTATCCATCCATCCATCCATCCATCCATGTCTGTTGTCTATCTGTCATATCTATCTATCTATCCATCCATCCATTTATGTCATCTATCTGTCCTATCTATCTTTCTATCTATCTATCTATCCATCCATCCATCCATCCATGTCTGTCATCTACCTGTCATATCTGTCATATCTATCTATCTATCTATCTATCTATCTATCTATCTATCTATCCATCCATCCATGTCTGTCGTCTGTCATATCTATCTATCTATCTATCTATCTATCTATCTATCTATCTATCCATCCATCCATCCATCCATGTCTGTTGTCTATCTCTCATATCTATCTATCTATCTATCTATCTATCTATCTATCTATCTATCTATCTTTCTATTTATCATCCATGTCTGTCGTCTATCTATCTATCTATCCATCCATCCATCCATCCATCCATCCATCCATCCATGTCTGTCATATCTATCTATCTATCTATCTATCTATCTATCTATCTATCTATCTATCTATCTATCTACCTATCTCCCCCCCTCTCTCTCGTTCGCTCGTTCGCTCTCGCTCTCTACCTAGCTATCATATTTAGAAACCACCCCACTCTCTCTCACAGAGGGACCCAGCCCTCATATGATTCTGGAAGGATTTCTTCTCGTGCTCTTTGCTCTTCCAAGCTAGCTGTTCTAGAGGGCTGCGATGTCTGTCACCCTCAAGGTTACAGAGATTAAGACTTTGCAAGTGTGGGTGGAAGCATGGCTGAAAAAGGCAGAGAGCAAAGAATTGACAAGGGGGTGGAATGTCAATCAGAGGCAGAGTGCATGCTTCACAATTGCACATGATCCCCAATTGTTTTCTCATAAAGGTAAAATTTCCTTCATGTCAAGCTGGGGATTTCAGGAACTAATCCGTGTAATTTTCTTTGCCACTGTTTCAGAAGTACTTGACTCTTGTTTTCTTCTGGGTGGGATATAAGAAATCTACTCTTTTTTATCTAGCTAATATTAGAAACCTGTTCCAGTTCTAACTAGGATAAAGCCTATTTAACTTCCCAGCCCAGACAAGTTTGCGCCTGGACTGCTCAGTTATGGTCAGCCTTGGAAGACAGTCCAGGCAAGAAACACAATAGCTCCACTTTTATTGTAAGCTTGCATTAATGCAATCTTGCAAGTCTGAAAATACATTTCACACAAACACACCCCGTTTTGCTTTTACAGTCCAAGAAATTAGGACGGGTCCCTTCCGAGATGTTTACCATTCCTTCTGCGAGTTCAGCCTCATCATATCTGACCGTTGCTTGTTCTGTGGCTCTTCCTCCTGTCTCCCAAGGTTATTCTCACATACCATACCATTTCTTTTTTTTTTTTTGTAGTAAGTTTTTATTTTATTTTATAACATACAGAAATTCCAATTTCAATTGGACAGTGTGTTGTCCGGGTACAAATCATTTTGTAAAATATTGTTTACAACAATATTCATTGCATTAATACAAATTATATTAATATTAATAATCATAATCATAATATTTGTTTAACCAAGTTAACATAAAAGATAAAGGTAAAGGTTCCCCTTGCACATATGTGCTAGTCGTTCCCGACTCTAGGGGGCGGTGCTCATCTCTGTTTCTAAGCCGAAGAGCCAGCGCTGTCCGAAGACGTCTCCGTGGTCATGTGGCCGGCATGACTCAACACCAAAGGCGCACGGAACGCCGTTACCTTCCCACCAAAGGTGGTCCCTATTTTTCTACTAAACCATGTGAGCAGCTGTTAAAATATGTAGTATTACTACATTCTGCATTTTTTTTTACCTACTTTCAAATTGCTAGGTTGGCAGAAGCTGGGACAAGTCACGGGAGCTCACCCTGTTACTCTGCACTAGGGATTCGAACCGCTGAACTGCCGACCTTTTGATCGACAAGCTTAGCGTCTTAGCCACTGAGCCACTGCATCCCTCAATCTTCCTTAGATCATTGACCTTTCCATATACAGTATTTCCCCGTTTCTACCTCCTGTTTTTGTTAGCTAGCCATTGATAAAATCAGTCCCAAGTCAAAAAATATTCAGTTTCTTTCTTTTCCTTAATTGTAAGTGTTAGCTTGATTTCCTCTTCTTTGGGGGAGCCCCTGAGATATTGGAAGATGTCTCCCCTAGTCCTTCTTTTCATTAAACCAGACAAACTCAGTTCCTGCAACCGTTCTTCATGTGTTTTCGCCTCCAGCCCCCTAATCCTCTTGGTTGCTCTTCTCTGCACTCTTTCTAGAGTCTCCACATCTTTTTTACATCGTGGTGACCAAAACTGAATGCAGTATTCCAAATGTGGCCTTACCAAGGCATTTTTGCTGGCTCAAGGAAAAAAAAAATAGATTGGGGTCAAAAGGTAGAAAATGTATTTAAGGAGCAATGGGGAAGAAGCGATCTCTTACAGGAATTTCCTCTCTCCGTGGAAAAAAAATTATTTTTGAACACGCTGTTCCGCCTTCCATGTGCTCCCTATAGTCTTGAATTGAAAACATGGCACAGGTAGCACAGCCAAAATGGGAATTGACTAAAACAGCATGATAAGTCTTGTTCTTTGAAAAGAAGAAAAACCAAGAAGCAGAATTAAGATGCATCAAAGAAATCATGCAGTTCTTCTTGTGCCATATCCGTCATCGGACGTTGGCGATCATGTTGGCAATCCTATTTTTGTCAACAGCCGCATGAAAAAGTGCTGCTGAGTTTTGTCCAAACCGGTCCCTTAGGTTTTGAAGCCATGATGTTCTTCTTCTGCCTGGACCTCGTTTGCCTTCAATCTTTCCTTGGACAGGATTTTCTGGGTGTCGCAGCACACGTCCAAAATATTCTAACTTTCGCTTTTTAATGGCTTTGATGATTTCCCTTGGCTTTCCCAGGCGGCTGATCAAATCTTGCACAGGTGACTCAAACATATAGCTATGGGCTTCTATGGGGGAACATTTCCAAAAAGTGATGCAGATTGGAAAATGAGCCAAGGAAAATGAGCAGATTTGCAGAAACTAATGAACGAGAAACGGGGGTAGTTATAGGAGCTGTACTAATAAATGAGAACTGGAGGATAGTTATAGGAACTGTACAGGAAACTGCATATTAAAAGCAAAGAACAGTTGATGATACTTTAAAAAGTAATCCGTGTATTAAAATCAATGGGAACATACGCATTTATTGAATGCAGAACCCGTTCTGTCTATTCTGCCTTGGTCATACTGCAGGGTTCACTTTTTAGCTCCACAGTTTTAAAAAGGACATTGATAAAGTAGAGTATGCCGAAAGAAGATGAAATAAATTGAAGGAAAAAAAAAATATAAATTGGGAGGATTAGGTATTTTAGCCTGGAGGAGAGAAGGCTGCAGAGACAAGAGAACTGCCTTCAAATATCTGAAGGGCTGTCATGGAAGAAATGGGGTAGAATTATTCAGGAAACAAGAAAAAGAAACAGCAGGTTTAAACAAGGAGCCGATTTTAGTTGGGTGTAGGAAAATATCCCTAAAGGTCAGAGTTGTTTTGCAAAGGAACTGGCCCTCTTGGGAGATGGCAGATTCTCTTCCATGGAGCCCTGGAAGATCTTTCATCAGGAAAGTTTTATTAGTAGATCCTTGCATTGTGCAAGAGGGGGTAGTTTAGATGACCTCCAGGTTCCCTTACATTCTATGATTTCTGTAATGCAGAACATTCCCCCACCTCCCCGCATTTATAAAAATCAGTCGACATTTCCATTTTGCCCCGAAGGAAAACTTCATCCTTCTGTGATACTTGTGTGTTTTTGTTTGTTTGTTTTTGATTAAGAAATGGGAAGACGTAAAAGAAAGACTTGGAAAGTAAAACATCCTTAGATGCAAACTGGTCAGCTAACTTCACTATCGGGAGAAGTTCTCGTGTTCGTGAATAAGCTGGGAAACCGGAAGTCAAAGGGGAAAAGTCCTTTTGAGAAATTGGCCGAAGAAGCGAACTTTGGCACAGTGTAACTAGTAGAGATAGGACAGTGATGGCTAACCGTTTTGCCGTCGCGTGCCAAAAGCGTGGGGAGCGTGGGGGGGTTACACGCATGTGCCCAACACCCATAATTCAATGCCCCCACACCCCACGCATGCGTGCGTGACCCCCCATGCTCCCCCCGCTATTGGCACGCGATGGCATGGTGGGCCAGATAGGCCTGTTTTTCGCTCTCCCCAGGCTCCAGAGACTTTCTAGGAGCCTGGGGAGAGTGAAAATGGCCTTCCCCACTCCCTCCAGAGGCAGGAAATGGCCCGTTTCCCGACTTCTGGTAGGCTCGGAAGGCCCATAAATCAGCTGGCCAGCATGCGCATGGAAGCTACTTTTGAAAGGGAGATAGGGGTCTGAGTAGAAACTGTGGAAACTAGGCAGTGGAAGAGGTTGGAGGTGGGAGAAATATCTAGATTGGACAGCCAAGAAGTAGATGCAGACAGAGATAAAGATTTAAGAGAGGAATATGGGAAGCAAGTCAAAAAAAAAAGCATAGCCATGAAAGTATTGAAGCGGGCAAGAGACGATGGATAGATGATTTCTCTTTTTTGTCATCGTTCTGATTTGCTTTTCTTTTTCTCTCTCTTTCTCTTCTTTTTTAGGTAGGTGACATGACTAGACGTTGGGTAGGATAGAAAGAATACGCTTTTTAATAAAAAATGACAGCTAGAATAAGAAATAGAAATAAGAGGAAAGGGGAATATTAGTGTATATATTTTTATAAAATAAAATAAAAGCCGTAACAAGAGAAAACATGGAACCATTGAATAATGGCAGATTGCAACTTGATATAAATGTGTATTATTATTAGAAATAGATTAGTTGGTTGAATGTAATAACTATGATTAATTACTAGTTTTATTTGTATTAGGATGTGTGACACACTGTTCACGCATTGATACATACATATATAAAATAAAATAAAAAAACTTGGGGGAAAAAAAAGAGACCGTACAGAAGGAACAAGATTTAGCCTGTTGCTGTTTTTTATTTCCTGATATCGGGTCTACAGTACGCGCAAGTTTCAAATTGCTCTCTAGTTCTAAAGCTCATTATGAAAATCATAAGTGGCTTGTTTGTTCGCCTCCCTTTGTTTTTGAGAACAGCAAGAGTTTTAACCTTTAAGGTCATTCATACAGTCTTAAAAGGAAATAACTACAAGGTGAAGCAATCAAAAGCTTTTCTGATTTCTTGGGGGGGCGGTTTTTATCACTTTTTTTTTTCCTTCTTCTTCAAGAAATGTTCCAATCTATTCCACGTGGGAAGTTTGTTCTTCGGCCAATAAATTTGGGCATGTAGAAAAGTGGAAGAAACGAGAATTGGGAACCAGTATGGATTCTCATTATTGGGTTGGTATGTAGACCAACTGCATAATGAGAATAAAGTCCATGGGTGGGGCGAAAAAGGGTTTAATAGCAGGTGAATTCAGGGAGAAGGAGCTGAGCACTCCCAAGGAATGCTAGGAAATTAAGCTTTTCAAAGAAACAATTAGGAGGTCCAATCTCTTCTTGAAAGACTCGTGACACAGCTGGAAACGGTCGGAGGACTTGATCTGTTTATTTAGCTTCTGGACTGTTTGGCTGTATTATCCATCAAATGCCAACTGTGCCATTGGCAATTCCACGGGGAGGGGCACCCTGACGTTTTTACTGAAAAGAGAATTTACTCACCAGCTTGATTTCCCAGAAAACCGGGACATTGTACCACCCCACCTGGGCATCGTAACCGGAGAGTCACCTTGTGGCCTGCCACTTACCTGGTCCTTGTCTGACGACATATTGATTGGCATGGGGTGCGTTTCAGATCCCCCGCACTGGTCATTGACGTTCTCCAGCTGCGTTGGCAATGTCCTTGGCGACTTCCGGTCCGTTTCGCAGAAACTGATGAAGGAGAAAAAGCACACAACGGAACCCATGAGTCATGAGATTATAAATAAATAATTTGGGCTCAAACCAGGTTCTGAGGTTAACCATGCATTCTTGAGTCCTGGCGCAAGCAGAGTCCCAATCAAGAGCTAGTTCTATCTGCTCACTGCAAGTAAAGGCAAGCTTTTCCTTCTCTTTGAACACGAGAGTTCTCACGCAATCAAAAGTTAGAATCAGTTCAGGGCTATACAAAGGAACAAACGGAAACTCTACCTTCTGCCCAAAATAGAATTGTTCCTAGGCCTTTGTGGAGAGTGAAAAGTGAAAAAAAAGAAAAAGAAAAAGAAAAGAAACCAGAAGATGGATAGTTATAAACTGAACTTGCACTGAATATTCGGCGATTGCCGGAAATCTTCCGTAAGGGAGTCTCAAAACTTTTCTACAATACATTTTCTGATCAAAAGCCGTTTTGATTTCTGACCATTCCTGGATTCTTGTGGGACTATTTAATGAGTTTCGGTCCAGCTTGCCAAGGAAATTCGACACTCGGGTGTCACACAGGTGCGAAGAGCCCAGTTACAAGCAAACAAAAAAATTTTAAAAAAAAAATTAAAAATCCAGCAATGGAAACTTGTCTACTCGGTAAAAGCTAACAAGTCCCTTCCAATGCTTTGTGTTACTTTAATTAGATCTTGTGGCATTCCTGGAAATAAATACAACGGCAGAGCTTACATCTTAGCTTGCCAGCAGCCAGCTTCCTAGAACATTAAAAAATACGACCCCCCCAAAAAAAGAATATTTTTAAATAAATCAGGATAGGAAGTACAATGGGTCTGTGGAAGGGGTGAAATCTACCGGTTCGGAAGTGCGGGCGCTGTCGTCACGTAAGATTTTGGACCCTCTGTGCATGTACAGATTACTTCCTGATTAAAACCAGGAAGTAATGACGTCCGGGTAGGTGGGCGGAGCCTTGCGCTGCCGCCGCTACCGGTTCACCAAACCATGCACTGCTGCCGCCGCTACAGATTTGCCTAAACTGGTGCGAACCGGTAGCATTTCACCCCTGGTCTGTGGCTGAATCCACAACCACATGCTTCCTACTAGAAAAATTCCATGCAAAAACACAGCTATTCTGCCACCATCAAGGAGAATTCCTCTAACTTTCAGCCTCCTCGCCTTCCGTATTTATGAGACGGCTGCCATACTGCAAACCAAATGTTCAGGTAGTCTTCAACTTACAACGCCCGTTTAATGACTGCTCAAAGTTAACAACGGCGCCTGAAAAAAAAAAAGTAACTGACGACTGTTACAGCATCTCCATGGTCACGTGATCAGATGCTTGGCAACTGGCTCGTATTTATGACCGTCCGACAAGCAAAGTCAGTGGGGAAGCCCGATTCACTTAACAACCAGGTTACTAACTTAACAACTGCTTAACTTAACTGCTTAACTTAACAACTCGCTTAAGGACTGTGGCAAGAAAGATTGTAAAATGGAGCAAAATTCATTTACCAACTGCCTTGCTTAGCAACAGAAATTTAGGGGCTCAATTGTAGTCATAAGACGAGGACTAGGTACGTTAATGAGAGAGCTGTCATACTGCGGAACTGCCACCGCAAAACAAATATGCAAGCTTCATATTATTCCCCAACCACATTTTGTTGACAGGGTTTTGGGGTTCACTCCAGTTAGGGGTCTGCTACATTGGATCATCAGAGTTCTACCCCAAATGAAGAGAACCCAGAGACTTCAAGAGTTTCTCTGTCCCTCCAATTCTCTTTTTTTTTTTAGAAATCCCTTTTTAAAATTTTTTAAATATATATATAAATATTAAATACACGAACAGTGTGGCATCTGGTCATCATTAATTTTGATACCAAATAATAGGGATGAGGCGATCAATTTTGTTAGCCTTAGTGACATTAATCATACTCACATCATTAATAGTAACATTGTACGTAAGACGATCATCTTTCAACTTCTAGTTCATAGTATATAGAAATATATGCATAATAATATTTCCCCCTTTTCTAATTTCTACCTCTATTTCTATATCTTAATATCGCAAATCTTATATTGGTAGGTACCTTCTGACAGGGGAGGGCTGCTGGGGGTTCGCAGGGGTTCGGGAGAACCTCTAGCTAAGATTCTGTGCAGTTCGGAGAATCCCTCAAATCCCACTCCTGCCCTGCCCCTCCCAGGAGTCCTTACGCGGCCTGTTTTGGATGCAGGTAAGATCAAGGAGGGTGAAAAATGGGCCTCCTGGAAGTTTGGGCCCGTTTCCTGCCTCTAGAGGGTCTCTGGAGCCTGGGGAGGGCGTTTTTGCCCTCCCGGAGGCTCGAGAAAAGCCTCCGGAACCTGGGGAGGGCAACCCCCCTCCCGCCGCTGTGGTGATGAAGGCTGACTAGGCCACGCCCACCATGGCCACACCCACCCAACAACAGAGCAGAGAACCCCTTGCTAACATTTTTGAAGCCCACCCCTTTCTTCTGATCTTTCCTCTCCCATGCCAAGTTCAGCCCGTTTGGCTCTAAAGGAGGCTAAAATAGATTCTTTCTGCAGGCTAAACTAGTGTCCTCTATATTTTGGGGTGAATAAAGAGGCCTCTCACAGGTTTACCCTTCTGGTTCACCCCGTTTTTCTAAAGGTTATGTGTGGGACATCAATACAATGCAGGGAAGGGGCTCAACCCAGCAGCAGACAATTGAGATGTCGTAATAGCACACAATTTTTCTCTTCCAAAATCAAACAGGAAACCAAACTCCTTAAAATAATAATTATTCGTCACTTCGAGTGGAGGAATTATTCCCCGCTCTACAGAGCAACACATAGAAAAAACAGGATAGAGAAATTACCAAGGTACCTGTTTCAGCAGTCCAAGGGAAAAAAAAATATTGAGCTGTTATCTCTCTGGGCAGACACCCCCCCTCCCCAATTTCAAAATCCATCTGGTCCCCATCTTGGCTGTTCTCCAGGGCTTGGGTTAAAGGGGCGTTGGTTGCTTTTAGTGTTGTAGCTCTCCAGATGTAGACAGTGAGGAGGTTGGGGAGGAACATGGGCCGGTCCTGGAGTCTGGGGAAGGCTCTGATGAGGGCTCTGCGTCGGAGGCAGAGAGGGGGTCAGGGCCGTAAGAGAGTTATCAGCTGCCTTCGGAGTCAGACACCAGTGAGGCAGAAGAACAGCTGGAGCCTGTTCCCAGTGTGCGCATGCGCAGAGTTGCCAGACGAAAGGAACAGCTACAGAACAAGGGTCGACTCAGGAGTAAAGCCACAGGTGGACGATGAAGGGCCCTTCCCAGAGGGAATAAAAGAGGAGCGAAAGGAAAGTGGAGTTTGCAGGAGACAATTAGTTTGCTTAATCAGTTCGTGACTCTCCGAGACTCCTTGCCAAGTTTTGACGATATCGGCCTTTGAAGATATCAGTTTTGAAGATATCGGCCTCCAAGCCAGATAAAGCCTGTGACTGTAAATTCTCCCTTGAAAAACTTTGCTGGATGTGAATGAGAGGAATTCACAGTAACTTAATAAAAAGGGTTTTTTTTCTCGGGACAAGGAATCTGCTTTGTGCTCTTGGGAAATCTAAGTCAGAACATTTACTGAGAAGCAATTTAGTGGTTAAGGCGACAGGTTAAGGAAACTGGGAGACAAGGAGTTTTAGTCCTGCTTCAGGTACAAATTCAGCTGGGTAGCCTTGGGGTGATTTTTCTCTCTCAGCCCCAGGAAGAAGAAGGGGGGAGGGGCAAACCATTTCTGAGAATATTGCGAGAAAAAGTGCAGGAACTTGTCTGGTCAGGAGTCAATACTGATCCGAAGATGCACACAGATAGATGCACACACATCCAAAGTCATTGTTGAGTTGAGCAGCCTCCAATTTCTCCAATAATTTTTTTTTAAAAAAATTAGAACTTTAGAATAGAATACAAAATTTGGAATGGAATTAATTATAATAGGAAATATAGAATAGAATAGACTGGAATAGACGAGACAAGAATGCAATGCAATGCAATGCAATACAAAACAATTGAATTCAATATAGTACAATACAATACAATACAGTTGAAAATATAGGATAGGATAGGATGGAATAGAATAGAATAGAATAGAATAGAATAGAATAGAATAGAATAGA
>WNWU01000083.1:1269838-1287074 GCA_012654045.1 Ptyas mucosa
AGAATAGAATAGAATAGAATAGAATAGAATAGAATAGAATAGAATAGGGAACCAATGTAGTTTCTTAACATTTGGGGATCATTGCTTTTATTCCTAATGGATAAAAACTTCCATCATTCTAAATATTTTAAATACAAGCAACGTGACTTAGGCATACTATTTAACCATTTGTGTACATCCCTTCCAGAATGCTTTGACCATAAAAAATGCTTAAGGATCCACCTAGCTTTATGGCTAGTTCCACGATCTTGCAATCTTGTGGCCGAAGTTGCAATCGAAAGAGAGAAAGAAAGAAAGAAAGAAAGAAAGAAAGAAAGAAAGAAAGAAAGAAAGAGAGTCACATTTTATTTTGCAGTTTTGTTTCACCGCTCGCAAAATACGGAGCGCTCACTGGACTGCAAAAAAAATAAAAATAAAAATCCGGCGAATATATGACGACTTCAAAAGCAGAGGTACCCTCGCTCCAGCGTTGAATGATATTAAAGTCTTCTGCCATTAAAGGGACTTGTCTCCACGACGGGATTTATTCCCGTGTATTTGCAAGAACACATCAAATGATTCGCCCAAAAGGGAGCTGTTTCTCTTTCTTTATATCAGTATCGTGCTTGCCTGTACTGAGACCCACACGTATGCTACACAAATGCACTCGCCAAGCAAAACTAAATTCTACAATGCAGGCACAAAGGCTCGTGTCCTCCCAGAGTGTTCATTGTCTACTTTTAAGAATAAGTACATTACGGGTCGAAGTAGGGTTGTTGTTTCTTTCAAGAAAAAAATTCTCATGGCTGAGCCACTTTAATCAAACAAACAAAAAAGGTTTATTTATTGGATTTTTTTTTTAAAAAAAAAACTCAGAACGGCCAAGGAACAGAACAATAAATCAGGAAGTGACCGCTTCAGATCTTATTTTTGTGACACCCCTTGTTCCTTTGATACAAGGAACCACACGGGGACAATACTATTGATTAACTTTACGGAACGGTTGCGAAGTCAAATCTGAGAGTGTAGTAAGCAGTTTGGAACATGATCAAAACACACACACAAACTGCTAAATTAGCATCGTCGTGGCACTAGTCAGAATCAATAAAAATTTCTCAAGCTGTGCGGTGCTTTGGATTCCAGTCTGGAGGAAAAAAAATGGTATCGGGGTGTGTGGGAGTACGAACGGAGCATCTGTTACAACTCATTAAAGCGGCTGCATCTGTTTCTAGGCATGGTGAAGTTCTGAAAACAGATGCAGCCGCTTTAATGAGTCACCGGCAGGTGCTGCATTCTTGTTCCTCTATGCTCTGAAACAGCAATTTGGAACAAAATCCAAAGCAATGCAAATTTCTATCAATTATATGTCTTTTAATGACTGCATTCACATAACCAACGGAATCTATATTGTTTGGTGTTTCAGCCCCCTAAGTAGAACCAAACCAGGGAATGAAATCTGCAGGAAGCTCATAAAAAACTTCTTTTAATTTTACAGATTAACAGAGTTGGGAAGGGACCATGTAGGTCATCTAATCCAACCTCCTGCCCAAGCAGACCCTATACCATTTCTCACAGATGGCAGTCCAGTCTCTTCTTGAAAGCCTCCAGTGATGAAGCTCCCACAACTTCCGAAGGCAACTTCTTTTCCATGGGTTGATTGTTCTCATTGTCAGAAAATTCCTTCTTATTTCTAGGTTGAATCTCTCCCTGCTCAGTTTCCATCCATTATTCCTTGTCTGGCCTTCAGATGCTTTGGAAAATAGCTTGACCCCCTTCCTCCTCTCTGTGGCAGCCCCTCAAATATTGGAAGACTGCTATCGTGTCTCCCCTGGTCCTTCTCTTCACTAGAGTAGCCATGCCCTGTTCCTGCAACTGCAAACATCCTGCAAACATCGTATGTTTTATCCTTCAGTCCCCTCATCATCCTGGTTGCTCTTCTCTGCACTCTTTCTAGAGTCTCAACATCTTTTTTATAGTTTGGTGATTGATATACCTAATATTGATATTGATATACCCAATACTGATATTGGGCATAATAACAGAATCTTTCAAGTCTAATTTGTGCTGTTCCTACTCCTCCTCTAATCTCTGCGGTTAGAGTATTCTAACCGCAGAGACTATCTCTCATATTATTATTTTTTTTAAAAAAAAAATGTGGAGGAAGTAATCTTTTTCCTAGCTTGGTTTTTTTTTTTTATGGCTATTATAAAAATCAGATAAAGAGCAGAACCCAACTTACAATTAAATCACCAGCCAAGGACAACGTGATCTAGGCTAAAGATCAATTAGACAATGATTAATTCCACATTGTGGGGGTAAGCGAATGAAAGAAATTGGAACATTCCACAGCATTAAGAAAAAAAAAAAGAGACTATTTTACTGGGCAAAGAAAACGCAGTTTCTTTGTTTCTACAGGTAGCCCTCGACTTAACAACAGTTCATTTAGTGAAGAAGTTACAGAGGCCCTGAAAAAAGAGACTTATGGCCATTTTCCCACACTTATGACCTCTGCAGCATCCCATGGTCGTAAGACTTCCGGTGATGTTTTCAAAGTGTTCCCTAGCACAGGGGGCCCCAACCTTTCGGACCTCAGGGACCACTAAATTCATAATTTTAAATCCCGCGGACCTCTAATACGATCTGCCTAATGACCGGCTGAGTGGGGGGGTGGCTAGATGGTCATGTGACTGGGTGGGCGTGGCCAACTTGATGTCACTCACATCAAGGGGCGCCTCGCCAGCCTCTACTCGCCCCTCTCCTCCCAGCCACTCCTCGCCTGCCCGCCCGAGCTCCTTAGGGCCCCAACAGGAAGCAGTTGCTGGAGCTAAGCAGCCACCATGAGAAAGAGTTGGCAAAACAGCTCAGTTCAAATTGGATCTGACCGAGAAGGAGGCTCAGCAGAAGCACCTCACTGAGGACTAGGAGCATAAGCTTTCCAAGCAGACGGAAGACCTGAGGGAGTGCAAGGCCAGGTACTGTTGCCTGGAGGCTCAGCGGACTGAGATGGTCAGCCAGTTCCAGACCATGATGCAGTCCCACTGGAACAAGGTTCGCCAGCTCTTCGCCACCAGCGGTGCTTCCCTCCAGCCTTCGCCCAAAGCCCCACACCAGGAGGCCGAAGCAGACCCCAAGTCGGAATTTCTGCCCCACTCCGACCTGCACAAAAAGACCCCGGAAGGTGGAGACTCTCTGCAGCAACACAAACGTTCATTGCACGTGTCCGTCCCAGGAGTCGTAGTTTGAGGACCCTTGATTTAGTGCAATATAAAAAATGCAAATAATTTTTCTGCAGACCACCAACATTTTCTCACAGACCACCAGTGGTCCACGGACCACCAGTTGGTGACTGCTGCCCTATCATAGGCAGACTGCAAGGTTGCCCTCACAGAACTGTAACCTGATGGTCAGGCATGACTAGAACGCAAAGAAGGAACCTTCTCTCATCTGGTTCCTTGAGATGTGTAGACTTCAGGTTCTAGACTGTTCAGCTAGCTGGGATTTTAGGCACTGGAGTCCCCATTGCTGGGGAACATCGCTCTACATCACCGTTTCTCAACCACAGCAATTTTAAGATGGATGGACCCTGAGTCCCAGAATTCCTACTGGCTGCTGAAGTCCATTTTAAAGTTGTTGAGAAACGCTGTTCTAGATCAAAGGGTCAGGCCTGAAGTCATTGCATTTTCGGAAACTTAATGCCCCATGTACCATGTATCTTCCAAAATTAGTTTTCTTGCTCCACTTAAATTCGGGATCATGTATTTTAATGCACCCAAGTTTTAAAATTTGCAGGAATACAGAATGCGATGTGTCTTTATTGCTTGATCTGGGGTCTACAACCCATGAGCTCTGCCTTTGGCAAAATGCTAGCTCGGCTTCAAAAGAGCTGACAGAAGAAGACAAAGTGCAAAAGAGTTTATTCGCGTTGCAAATTTAATGAAACCGGTTACTAAGCAGGTCAAATCTCAACCCAGCAGTATCTAGTCAAGCTAACCTGGTCAAACCTCTCACATTTCGCAGAGGATAAGGAAGAGATGCCTGACAAAAAATACACAACAGCCATTGCTGTATGTAAACAAACAAGGTTGGAACCTATCTTTAAGTCTTAGCACTCAAGAGCGTATTCGGAACTGACTCAGATATAAGTCAGAGTATAAATAGAAGAGGACTTTGTAACTTCGAACAGTTGCTAAAAACCAAGGGTTGTAGGTCGAGGACTTATCTGTATGTAAAATGGGTCAACTGAATGGGGTTTAGATGTTTAGAAAGGTAAAGGTAAAGATTTCCCTCGCACGTATTGTGCTAGTCGTTCCTGACTTTAGAGGGCGGGGCTCATCTCCGTTTCAAAGCCGAAGAGCCAGCGCTGTCCGAAAATGTCTCCGTGGTCATGTGGCCGGCAGGACTAAATGCCAAAGGTGCACAGAACACTGTTCCCTTCCCACCAAAGATAGTCCCTGTTTTTCTACTTGCATTTTTTAGGTGCTTTTGAACTGCTAGGTTGGCAGAAGCTGGGACAAGTCATGGGAACTCACCCCGTTACGGGGCGCTAGGGATTCGAACTGCTGAACTGCCGACCTTTCGATTGACAAGCTCAGCGTCTTAGCCACCGAGCCACCGCATCCCTCTACATCAATGACTAGGTAGAGTTGAATTAATCCAGGACGTGACAGAGTCTGTTGTGGATTAATGCAATCCTCAGTTGTTAATTGGCTGGATCAGCTAACTCGTTTTTGCTGTTGTCTCAATATGAGGTTGACTCAGCCTTCCATCCTTTCTAAGGTAGGTAAAACGAGGACCCAGATTGTGGGGGCAATAAGCTGACTTTGTATAAATATACAAAAGTATGAAGGCTACCTTTTAATTTTTACATTTCACCATCCTCCTGCATTCACACACGCTAAGCCCGATGAGCGTTAAGTTCAGGGCATTCCTTTCTTCTTGTCAGTTTTTGTAATGTTGCCTTATTGCAGATGCTGCGTTTTATTTTATTTTTTTAATGAATCAGCACCACTCCAACTGAATTGTAACTGGTGTGTAGCTACTTACGGGAGACACGGAGGATGAAAATTGATTTCTAACCTGCAAAGCAACATTCTCCACCGAGGTTTCTCCCCTCCCTTAAATTCTACCGGCAGCAATATTTCCATTCTATTCTTCCTCTACGAAGAAAAAAAAAAACCCCAGGAAATCCCAGGGAGTTATAAGATAAAAAGCACCCTGAACTTCACAGCTCAGAGGGAGGTTTAACTGTTGACTAATTTCCCTTTTTTCCTCTTTTCAATCAGCCTACGGGCTCCACAATGCACACCTCTATTTATTGAAAAGTTCTTGACAAGGTGCCTTTGTATGCAATAATCTTTTAAGAGCTTATCTTGTTCCTGTGCAGGCCATTTTAACTCCCTTCGAGGGCATGGAAAAAGCCTTAATTTGCCTCAGGCAACATTAAAATGTTCTGCTTCTATGTTTGAACTTAGGCTGGCTTCTCAAGAAGCCACCTCCTCACTAGCATCATTCTTGGGTATTATAGTTAATAGTAATAGTAGCATTAATGCGGGTTCAGATAGATGACCATTGAGGGGCCCTCTTCACTCAAAGTAGTAAAAGCAAGAACATGTTCGACCGGAAAACACTTTCACTGGATTCTTTCCTAAAGAGGCCCCATCTGTCACAAGTTAGGAACAAACAGTGACATATGGCTGAAGAGGGCCAGGGTCAAGGGAATCTACCTCTCTAGGAAACTCCCTCGGTAAGCTAAAAATACTTTAATTGTCTATGCTATAGAAATCTACAAAAATTATGAGTGTTCTGGTCAAGATATTGTAAAACTTTTGTGATTAGGAAAATGTCAAAATAATAACAGATGCATCTCTGTAACCGGAACTGCTGTGTTAGCAAAATCCTTTGTTTGGAAGGGTATAAAAGAATTGGGGTCTCAGAATGCATAGGTGTTCAGATTCTGAGGTAGCCGACTACCGATCTGATCCCTTACTGCGCAATAAGAATAAACTGACTCTGTCTGCCTCGAAGGGATGTCGCTCAGTTCCTTTCTTCCATAACATGGGTGTGTACTTGCATCTTTTGCCTAGGACACACAATTATCCAGAGGCAGGTTTGTGCAGCGGTGGACTTCATAAATTTTAGCAATGGGTTCTCTGCCCAGTTGCTGGGTGGGCATGGCCATGGTGGGCGTGGCCTATTCGACCTCCTGTACCATGGGAGGGGGGGTGTTTTTGCCCTCTCCAGGCTCCGGAGGCTTTCCTTGAGCTTTCAGGAGGGCAAAAATAGCCTCCCCAGGCTCCAGAGGCCCTCCAAACCCCACAGAATCTTAGCTAGAGATTCTCCCGAACCCCTTCGAATCCCCAGCACCCCCACCCGTGGGTAGGTGGATGTTACAATTATAAATGCTTTATTTATTAGGTTTTTTTAAAATCCTGCCTTTATTATTGGAATGGAATGGAATAGAATATTTGTGAAAATCAAGACAGAAGCCAGTGATTCCTATAGGCAGTCTCCTTTGCTTGACTGTCCCTCCATCCTTGCAAAACGGAGAGAATGAAGAGGAAGAGATTTCAAGAGAGTAAGCTACTCGCTCTTCCGTATATTGGAATTAATCCAACTTCACCATCAGCAGGCAAAAGTCAGGCAAAGGCGAGGTTGCCTACAGAAACTGGGGTTTTTTTTCCTCTCGCCCTCCCCTCCCCTCATCGCAGAGTGGAGAGATTGGAGAGAAAGGGATTGCAAGAGAGTAATCCGTTTGCGTAGCACGCCAGCGACTCCCCTCCCTGGATGATGGCAAGGTTGCATTTTCTTCTGATGAGCAGAATACCATAAGTGGGCACTTGAGGCTTCCAAAGGGCAAGGGAGTTAGAAGTGGTGAGAAGATAAACAAAAGAGCTGAAAATGGTGTGTGTTTGTATGTGCGTGTGGGAAGGAACGGAGGCAGCTCCAGTCTCCTTTTTGCACTCTTAATGTGCAAAAACTCTTAATGTGCAGAAACTTCAGCGTTTCTGGCACACATGCCCACGTGACGCTCTTCTGCTTTCTGGCGGGAGTATGCGCACCAGCCAGCTGATCACATGCGTGACATTAACTGGAAGACTTGCTTGCATGCACGCCAGAAATCAGAAATACCTTATTCGGTGCGCGCATGCCCCCTGAGCAGCTCCTCTTTCTGATTGCAGCCCTGATGAGCGCATGCACGAAGTGCTCCCTTTTCGACACTCGGTGCCGAAAAGGTTCGTCATCACTGCCATAAAAGCTGAAAACCAAACAAAATGGCTGCATGTTGAAGTCACACATAACCCAGGAATAAAAAAAATAAAGGTTTCTTTGTACACTTGTGCCCAATTCTAGGGAGCGGGGCTCGTCTCTTGTTTCTTGGCTGAGGGAACCAGCATTATCCACGGTCATGTGGCCAACATGGCTATACGCCAAAGGCTCACAGAACGCTGTTACCTTCCCACCGAAGCGGTACCTATTTATCTGCTCGCATTTGCATGCTTTCGAACTGCTAGGTGAGCAGGAGCTGGAGCAGGGAACAGGAGCTCACCCCTGGGTCTCGAACCCAAGCTGTCAGCTTTCCAGCTGAAAAGTTCTGTATCTTTAACCACTGATCTGTTGCACCCCAGAGTCCAGGAATAAGACCCCCCCCCCCATCCCCAAAAGAGAAGAAAGCAGAACCTCTCCTTTTTCCTCGCCCAGACACATGTTTATAATTAATAATCCGAAACGTACCAAGCACAAACCAAACACTTCCTACTCAGGAATGCAAGACCATCATGTTGAAACATAATATGCTCATGTAATCAGCAGCAGGGGGTAAGGGTTTTTTCCCCCAAAGAATTCCAAATGCTACGCTAGTTTCCAGAAGTAACCAACCAGGATGTAATTGATAGGCTGTTACTCAGAAGTTTAGACAGAGTTCAAAAAGAAAAGAAAAAACAGATCCAGAGATAACATGATACGATAAGAAAGCTCCGGAAGGAACAACTCATTTCACAAGAGCCCCGGAGTTGGTTCTGTCTGTCCTTCCGTTAATCCCACTCCAGAACACTGGTTTACAAATTGAAAATATTTTCCCAAATACCTGGCGGCCCACATCTTAATCATAGCTCTTTAACTTTTCATGCTAACCCTGGGGGAGAATAGAAACCAGATCGAATCTGTAAAGAGATCTCTTGGTTCGCAGCCAACAGCATGGATTCCGAAAGCTTTTCGGGTTTCCAAGAACAAAATTATTCGGTAGCAACGTTAATCTGCTACCTAGATCCTAAAATCCCAAAGAGCTGCTGATCCAGTTCTACAGAGGAATTATTGAGTCTGTCATCTGCACCTCTATAACTGTCTGGTTTGGCTCTGCAACCCAGCAAGAGAGACGCGGACTTCAGAGGATAATTAGAACTGCAGAAAAAACCATGGCTGCCAACCTGCCTTCCATGGAGGACCTGTATACAGCAGGAGTCAAAAAGAGGGCTGGGAAAATATCTACAGATCCCTCGCATCCTGGACATAAACTGTTTCAACTCCTACCCTCAAAATGACGCTACAGAGCACTGCACATCAGAACAAGAAGACACAAGTACAGATTTTCCCTGAACGCCATCACTCTGCTTAACAACTAATTCCCACAACACTGTCAAATAATTTACTAAGACTGTATTACTATTATTCTTCTCTTCCTTACTAGTATCTATCTCTTCCCACTTATGGCTATAACCATGTTGCTTGTATCTTTCAATTTATATTGTTTTTATTTGTTTCCCAGTACGATTTGATAGCTTATTAGTAAGTGTTGTATCTTATGATTCTTGACAAATGTATTTTATTCTCCTTATGTACACTGAGAGAATATGCACCAAAGACAAATTCCTTGTGTGTCCAATCACACTTGGCCAATAAAGAATTCTATTCTATTCTTTAAAAAAAAAATGAAGAAAACGTGACCAAGTAGATTTCAAGCTCTACCAAGCAAAAGACATTCTGATTTTTGTTTTTGTTGGCGTGCAATTTCTTTTCTTTCTCTTTGGAGAGGATTGCAGCCTTCCTAAACGATACAAGGATTTGTTTATTGAAGGATGAATAATAATACTTTCCTAGGAAGCCTTTCCCCTAGTCTTATGTTGGGGAAAACATCTAGCGTTTTTTTTTTTTACCATTTCTCATTCAAACCAATGAAATACCGATGTCTTCAAATCCTTGGAAAGGAGATGAGAATATTGGTGACCTTCTCTGTTGTTGCATTAATTTACTGATGACGAAGGCCAGGGGTCCATGCGAATATCCTGTTTTCTATTTGATCAACTTACATTAACCCCCAGGAGAAGCCAATAGGCTTCCTCTCTTTCCGTATGAAGACCTCAGATATGGTTCAACTTCTTCTTCTTCTTCCTCTTCTTCTTCCTCTTCCTCTTCCTCTTCCTCTTCCTCTTCCTCTTCTTCTTCTTCTTCTTCTTCTTCTTCTTCTTCTTCTTCTTTTTCTTCTTCTTCTTCTTCCTCTTCCTCTTCTCCTCCTCCTCCTCCTCCTCCTCCTCCTTCCTCTTCTTCCTCCTCCTCCTCTTCTTCTTCTTCTCCTTCTCCTTCTCCTCCTTGTCCTTCTCCTTACCCTCCTCCTCCTCCCTCCTCCTCTTCTTCTTCCTCCTTCTCCCCTCCTCCTCCCTCTTCCTCCTCTTCCTCTTCCACTCCCTACTTCTTCTTCTTCTCCTCCCTTCTTCTCCTCCTCCTCCTCCTCCTTCCTCCTCTTCCTCCCCCTCCCCTCCTCTTTTTCGTCTTCTTCTTCCTCCTCCTCCTCCTCTTCCATTTCTGTCATCAGACGTTAGTGATCCTATTTTTATCAACAGCCTCATGAAAAAGTGTTGTCGAGTTTTGTCCAAACCAGTCATGGACTTTGTTTGCCTTCAATCTTTCCTTGGAGGATTAAGTGAAATACGCCGTATTTTTCCAGGTGTTGCATGACATGTCCAAAATATTCCAACTTTTACTTTTTTATGGTTTTGATGATTTCCCTTGGCTTTCCCAGGTGGCTTATCACCTCCTCATTTCTGATTTTGTCAACCCAGCTTCTACGTAATTGCTGCTTGTAAATCCACATTTCAAATGCTTCTAGTCTCTTCAAGGGGCTTTCTGTTGGAGACCAACCCTCCACACCATGTTTTTTCTGCTTAAGGAAAATCAAGTCATGAGGTTATCTGCATAGTCACCAGGATTTTGACCTTGACTTGATGGCTCTTTAACTTTTATTTTTATTTATTTCATTTTATTAAATTTATATACCGCCCTTCTCCCCGAGGGGACTCAGGGCGGTGAACAGCCATAAATAAAAAACATATATACAAAATTTAAAAGCCAAATAAAACCGAATTAAACATTGGCCCCAATATTTAAAATCCCAATTTACAATATTAAAACCCCAAATTTAAAATATTACAATTTAAGATTTCTAAATTATTTTACAAAAGAAGGGGAAAAGGGAAGAATTAGGCCAGGCCCGCCTGGTGGAACAGGAAAGTTTTTAACTCACGGCGGAAGGCACGAAGATCCGGGATCCTCCGTAACTCTGGGGGGAGCTCGTTCCAGATAGTGGGTGCCCCCACAGAGAAGGCTCTCCCCCTGGGGGCCGCCAGCCGACATTGTTTGGCCGACGGCACCCGGAGGAGCCCCTCTCTATGGGAACGTACCGGTCGGTGGGAGGCTATTGGTGGTAGTAGGCGGTCCCGTAAGTACCCAGGTCCTAAGCCATGGAGCGCTTTAAAGGTGGTAACCAACACCTTGAAGCGCACCCGGAAGACCACCAGGAGCCAGTGCAGCTCGCGCAGGAGAGCACCACGTCGCTCCCATCACCACCCGCGCGGCCGCACTCTGCGCCAGTTGGAGCCTCCGGGTGCTCCTCAAGGGGAGCCCCATGTAGAGAGCATTACAATAGTCCAGGCGAGAGGTGATGAGGGCGTGAGTGACCGTGTGTAACGAGTCCCGATCCAGAAAGGGACGCAACTGGCGGATCAGGCGAACCTGATGAAAAATCCTCCCGGTCACGGCCGTCAAATGCTCCTCAAAAGACAGCCGTGAATCCAGGAGGACGCCCAAGTTGCGCGCCCTCTCTGCCGGGGCCAATGATTCACCCCCGATAGTCAGCGATGGTACCAACTTTTAACCTTTAAGCACCTGAAAGAATATTCCATAGTTGATCAAGACGATTGTTCCAGGAAGCAGGATATAGAAAGAGGAAAGCCAGATTCCCATTGAAAGTTTAGAAAATAATAAGAAGCAATGGGAATAATTTACCAAAGGAAGTTCGGAGCTTCCTTCACTGAAAATGTTCAAGCAGAGGCAAGACAAACATCTGTCCTGGATGATTTGATTTAGATTTTTGCACTGAACAACAAGACGGTTGGACTCAGTAGTAGCTGTGAGAAGGATCTTGGAGTCCTAGTGGACAACCATTTAACTATGAGCCAGCCGTGTGCCAAAAAAAGCCAACACAGTTCTAGGCTGCATAAACAGAATCAAGATTGTGTGAAGTGTTAATACCACTTTATAATGCCTTGGTAAGGCCACACTTGGAATACTACATCCAGTTTTGCTGGCCACGATGTAAAAAAAGATGTTGAGACTCTAGAAAGAGTGCAGAGAAGAGCAACCAAGATGATTAGGGGACTGAAGGATAAACATACAAAGAACAGTTGCAGGAACTGGGTATGTCTACTTTGATGAAGAGAAGGACTAGGGGAGACATGATAGCAGTGTTCCAATATCTCAGGGGCTTCCACAAAGAAAAAGGAGTCAAGCTATTCTCCAGAGCACCTGCGGGCAGGACAAGAAGCAACGGATGGAAACTAATCAAGGAGAGAAGCAACCTAGAACTAAGGAGAAATTTCCTGACAGTTAGAACAATGAATCAGTGGAACAACTTGTCTCCAGAAGTTGTGAATGCTCCAACACTGGAAGTTTTTAAGAAGATGTTGGGTAACCGTTTGTCTGAAGTGGTGTAGGGTTTCCTGCCTAGGCAGGGAGTTGGACTAGAAGACCTCCAAGGTCGCTGTTATTCTATTCTATTCAACATTGTCAATGTCTCTTTCCCGTTCTAGGATTATACGCCTTTACACATTAACATTTGCAATCGTCACAGCCTGCAAGCAGCTCTCTTCAAGGGCAAAATCCGATCTGAATTTTATTTACTCCTATGTTTCCCTTTGACTAAGAGGTGATGCCCTTATGGGCAGAGCAGGCTTTCTATCCCAATTGTGGAAAATAAGATCCTTTAAAAATACGTTCCATTGCCTTATGGGTTTCGTGAAAGGCGTAAGCCTCAAGAGTCACAAGGGAAATATAGCAGCCCAGCTAGACCTGAGGCATTAAAAGCCGGTCAAAGAGATCCGATATGACAGCCATCTTTAGGCAAAGTAAAAATAGAACCAGAAGAGGGATTATCGAAGGAGTCACGGTCAACTTTCACCCCGTGGTTAGCGGGGGCCAGATTATATCTTTGGAGTAAGACATCTTGGCATGTAGCAATCGATGATCTTCACCGTCTTTTCATTTGGGGCATTAGAAGCATTTTTTTTGCCTCTTCATGGTCTTTCAAGGAAAGTAAAAGTTTTTTTTCTCCAAGTTGGGGGTTCATCTTTAGTGTTTTCCTGGAAACTTCCAGATAGTTTTTGTTGCCAGCAACATGTCTTCTTCCTGATTTTTTTTTTTAAAAAATGTCCTATTCTAGTCTAAATCTCTGGGATTGCCACTAACTACATTGTTGTTGTTATTATTAGTTGCGAAGTGGTGTCCAACCCATTGCGACCCCATGGACAACGTTCCTCCAGGCCTTCCTGTCCTCTACCATTCTCTGGAGTCCATTTAAGCTCACACCGACGGCTTCAGTGACTCCATCCAGCCACCTCCTTCTCTGCCGTTCCTTTCTTCTTTTGCCCTCAATCTTTCCAAGCATTAGGCTCTTCTCCAGGGAGTCCTTCCTTCTCATTAGGTGGCCAAAGTATTTGAGTTTCCTCTTCAGAATCTGGTCTTCTAAAGAGCAGTCAGGGTTGATCTCCTCTAGGACTGACCGGTTGGATCGCCTTGCTATCCAAGAGACTCGCAGGAGTCTTTTCCAGCACCAGAGTTCAAAGGCCTCCATTCTTTGGTGCTCAGCCTTCCTTAGGGTCCAACTTTCACAGCCAACCATTGCAACTAACTTCATAGATAGTCTAATACGGAATGATCAGTGCTACTAATTTTTACAGGGTTTGGCATTGAGAATTTTTCCTGATCTTTCATTTTATTTACACATGATGACTAATAAATTTTGACCATATATATAGGCGGAGGAGCGGGAGATTTTCAAAATGTCCTACAGAGACAGATATTGCCAGTTCTATTAGATAGACCAGACCAAGAAATCAACTCCACAGCGAGGCAAAAACTTCAGGTAGACCTCAACTTTCAACCATTTTCTTACTGACCATTTGAAGTTACGATGGCACTGAAAAAAGTGACCCATGACCATTTTTCACACTTACAACCATTGTGGTCATGTCATAAAAATTCAGGTGCTTGGCAACTGACTCATATTTATGACGGTTGAAAAGAATCTCTTTTCAAAATTGGATGAAGCCAATTCTGAAGTCATTCTGAAGCCACCTGTCTGGGATGTTTTAATTTGAATTTCTTCATTGGACTGGAGATTGGGCTCACTTGCCCAACCAATTATGAAGTCAATCTTCCGACTTCATCATTCTCTGATGCCTTTGTTCGGTGGTGGAGCAGTTAAGATATTCATTTTGAAGTGGGAAAACCACAAGAGTCATGTCAAAAAATTTTAACAAACAGTCCTTGCCCGCGAGTGCAATGTACCTCCATCTCTTTTGGGTCCTTCAATCCCTCAAAATATGTTAAGTCACATCTATGGCTGCTCCAAGATCCCCCACAAATCCTCACATTGGCCCATAGTACAGTTGGTGTAGTTTTCGCCTCAGCGTGTTTTGTAAGTCTGACTGTTGTGGTTTGCAAGTCCCATCTTAGGGCTTAACGCGACTTACTTAATAAATCATGAGCAAACAAACCTCAGCTTAATGAGATGTAAACATGTCGTTTTATGCGTGTCTAAACAACTGATGTCTCAGCTGGTCAGAGTACACAAGGAAACCAACGTGATGTAAACGAGCAGTCCGCGATGTTGTTTTTTTTGTATGAGGTAGTAATTACGGACGTTGCTATGGTAATTATGAATAGGTTTTTGTCATCGTCTTCAAGAAGTATTTAAAACAGAATTACAGAGTTGGAAGGGACCTTGGAGGTCTTCTAGTCCAACCTCCTGCTTAGGCAGGAAATCCTACACCACTTCAGACAAATGGTTGTCCAACATCTTCTTAAAAACTTCCAGTGTTGGAGCATTTAAAACTTCTGGTGGCAAGTTGTTCCACTGGTTAATTGTTCTCACTGTCAGGAAATTCCTCCTTAGTTCTAAGTTGCTTCTCTCCTTGATGAGTTTCCACCCATCACTTCTTGTCCTGCCCTCAGGGGCTTTGGAGAATAGCTTGACTCCCTCTTCTTTCGGGCAATCCCTGAGATACTGGAAGATTGCTATCATGTCTCCCCTAGTCCTTCTCTTCATCAGACTAGACATACCCAGTTCCTGTAACCATTCTTCATATGTTTTAGCCTCCAGTCCCCTAATCATCTTGGTTGCTCTTCTCTGCACTCTTTCTAGAGTCTCCACATCTTTTTTACATCATGATGACCAAAACTCAACTTACAACAATTTGCTTAGTGACCATTTGAAGTCCCAACGGCAATTGAAAAAAGTGACCCATGACCATTTTTCACACTTACGACCATTGTGGTCCTGTCATAAAAATTCAGACACTTGGCAACGGACTCATATTTATGACGGTTGCAGTTGTCCTGGGGTCACATGATCCCCTTTTGGGACTTTCTGACCAACAAAGTCAATGAGATTCACTTAATGACCATCTTCACAGCTGCAGTGATTCACTTAACAACCCATGGCAAGAAAGGTTGTAAAATGGGGCAAAATTCACTCGACAACTGTCTCGCTTAGCCACATAAATTTTTGGGCTCCGTTGTGGTCGTAAGTCAAGGACTACTTGAATATATGCTGCCAAATCACATATGATATGCCTATTGTTCTACGCAGGTTTCCCTTCCCCGGCTGTCGCTTGCAAACTATAATTACTCAATGGAGAGAGTTCACTAAGTGAAGGCTTCCTGTTTTATTCTTAACTTTCCTGCTTCTTAACTTTCCTGAGGAAAGAGAATTGGCCCCCTGGTGACTGTAAACTGACCGGCTCAACTTGTCCCCAGCTCTATTTTTATTCAGACAAAAGAAGCTTGGAATATTTTGCCAAGTTGTTTAAATCAGAGTTTCCCAGATCTGCAGCGGTAGCCAAAAAAAGCCAATGCCATCCTAAATTGCATTAACAGAGGGATACAATCAAGATCAAGGGAGGTACTCATACCACTCTATAAAGCCTTAGTAAGACCACACCTAGAGTCCTGCATCCAGTTTTGGTCACCACACTATAAAAAAGATGTTGAGACTCTGGAAAGAGTGCAGAGAAGAGCAACCAGGATGATGAGGGGACTGGAGGATGAAACATACGATCAACGGTTGCAGGAACTGGGCATGGCTAGTCTAGTGAAGAGAAGGACCAGGGGAGACAGGATAGCAGTCTTCCAATATTTGAGGGGCTGCCACAGAGAGGAGGAAAGGGGTCAAGCTATTCTCCAAAGCACCCGAAGGCCAGACAAGGAATAATGGATGCAAACTGACCAAGGAGAGATTCAACCTAGAAATAAGGAGAAATTTTGTGACAGTGAGAACAATCAACCCATGGAACAGAAGTTGCCTTCGGAAGTTGTGGGAGCTTCATCACTGGAGGCTTTCAAGAAGAGTCTGGACCGCCATCTGTCAGAAATGGTGTAGAGTCTCCTGCTTTGGCTAGATGATTTACAAGGTCCCTTCCAACTCTGTTAATCCGTAATCTCACCTGGGAAAATGAACCAGCATTAGGTTCCATCCCTCTGGAATGGGTTACCCATGGGGCTTAGGACAGCCCCCGACCTCCGCTCTTTCCTCCGTGACCTGAAGACATGGCTTTTCCAACAAATTTGCTGATCTGATGGGCGATCTTATTTGGGAGATTTTAAATGATTATTTTAGTAGTTATTTTATTGTTTTTATTGTTTTAACTTTGTGAGCCGTCCCGAGTCCTTTGGGAGAAAGGCGGCATATAAGTATAATTAAATTAAAGGTGGTTTAGGGCACAACACATGAACCCCTAACCCAATAACGACAAGGATATTTAAATGAACTTAAAATGTTTTACCTACACTGGAATAAAAGGACTTTCTGATAAGTAATGAAGGAAAAGGTTTGGGATGCACCGGCTTAAATCCTACAGGATTCTCTTGCAGCCCAGTTTTAAATTTTAACAGTTTTCTTATTTCTCTCTTTTACAATTTGTAAGATGCCCAGAGTTGCCTTATGGGGGAGACGGGTGGCATATACATTTATAAATACATAAAAAAATAAATTTATAAATACATAAAAGATAAATAAACCTCTGGGCTTCCCTCTCATCTTGAAAAAGAGTATATTTTTGAAGAGTTCTCCTTTCTTTCTCTGTATGTGTCTGACTGCTTTGCACCTTTTTTGTGCTCAACACCACAAGAGGATTGTCACTAAAACCCCATCTCTTCCTAAAATCTAGTTCATCTGTTTTCCTCTTATTATTCCTTGATCGCTGCTTCGTTTCTGGGGATGCTAAGCAGATTCTCACTGCTGCCTCATTCTTTTTCAACTGCGGAGAATTAAAACCTCCCTTTGCTCAGTAGCCCAGCTAAAACCCTTTGCGTTTTCTCTCCCTGCTGCAGAGCTGTCTGCTGACTAGGACGAGACTTAGAAAATTACTCGCATTTCAATGTCCCAATGCTATGAAGTTAGGGGTTGACGTGTATGAAGTGGAATGCCATTGCTAGAGGGAAATCTTTTCTTTCTTTCTTTCTTTCTTTCTTTCTTTCTTTCTTTCTTTCTTTTTCTTCTTCTTCTTCTTCTTCTTCTTCTCCTTCTTCTTCCTTCTTCCTTCTTCTTTTCTTCTTTCTCCTCCTCCTCTATTCTATTCTATTCTATTCTATTCTATTCTACTCTACTCTACTCTACTCTACTCTACTCTACTCTACTCTACTCTACTCTACCCCATCCTATCCCATATTCTATTCTATTCTATTCTATTCTATTCTATTCTATTCTATTCTA
>WNWU01000083.1:1288636-1304760 GCA_012654045.1 Ptyas mucosa
GAAGAGAAGAGAAGAGAAGAGAAGAGAAGAGAAGAGAAGAGAAGAGAAGAGAAGATGTCAGAATGGAAGGAGAGGGGAGGAGTGGAGAGGAGAGGAGAGGAAAGGTGAGAAGGTTACAGAATGGAAGGGGAGGAGAGAAGAGAGAAGAAAGGGGGGAGGGGAGGGGAGGGGAGGAGAGGAAAGGAGAGAGGGAAGAGAGGAGAGGAGAACAGAGATGGAAGAGAGGAGAGGAAAGATGAGAAAGATAATAGCAAAACAGCTCTATACTCCATGGGTAAATATCCATAGACATAAGACAGTGCTGTGGGAATTAGGTGTCCACCAGAGTGATGGCATGGGGGAAGAAACTGCCTTTTTGTCTAGTTATTTCGGCATGCAATGCCCTATAGTGGCATCCTGAGGGAGGAGTTGAAACAGTTTATGTCCCTGATGTGAGGGGGGTTTACTTTCTCAGCCCTCTTTCTGACCAGTATATAGGGCAGGGATCGGCAACCTGTGGCTCTGGAGCCGCATGTGGCTCTTTCATCCCTCTGCTGCGGCTCCCTGTTGCTGATTGGCTCCACAAATGATAGGGCTTTCAGTTAGGACAGGTAAAGGAAAAAGGACGCCACGCTAGGAGGAGACTCTATGGTGGGGGGAAGCGGACTTCCGGCCAGCAGAGGAAAAAGGATGCTGCGCTAAGAGGAGACTCTATGGTGGGGGAACTGAACTTCTGGTCGGCTCCAGAATTGAACAGGGACTTCCGGTTAGGACCTTTGTAGCTCTTTGAGTGTTTAAGGTTGCCGACCCCTGATACAGGTCCTCGAAGGAAGGCAGGCAGGCAGTGGGGTACCTTTATTTCTCACTCTCCCCACCCTGTACAGCATTCACATATGGGAATCTTACTTCTTCCTGGCTGTTGCTAAGACTGTACTCAGGGAAGAGAGGTGGTTAGGCATTTGGGGAAATGCTTAACCAAATGATTTGGAGATGATATAAATACAGGTAGCCCTCGACTTAGAACAATTCATTTAGTGACCATTGAAAAAAAATAGACCTATGAACATTTTTTGTGCTTACGATTGTTGCAGCCTCCCCATGGTCACATGACCAAAATTTGGACACTTGGCATCTGGCATGTATTTATCACAGTTGCACTCTTCCAGGGTCATGGGATCACCTTTTGTCAACCATCCCAGCCCGCTTCTGACAAGCAAAGTCAGCGTGGGAAGCCAGATTTGCTTAATGACCAAATGCAACACAATGCAACTCAACCCAACCCAACCCAACCCAATAGAATGCAACAGAACTCAACTCAACTCAACTCAACTCAACTCAACAAAACTCAACTCAGCTCAGCTCAGCTCAGCTCAGCTCAACTCAACTCAACTCAACCTAACAACTGCTGTGATTCACTTCACTGTGGCAAGAAAAGTAAAATGGGACAAAACTTACTTAACAACTGTCTTGCTTAGCAATGGAAATGTTGGGCTCAACTGTGGTCGTAAATCGATGACTATATGTAATATAAAATGATTTTTGCATCCTACCTGTCCACCTGGACTTCGACATTTCTCATTCCCATCTTGGCTTCAGCATTGCCATTGAGTTCCTTGCTGTCACCCTTCAGAAGATCCAGAACAGGTTCAATCTCCTTGAGCAGTTCACTGTTCTCAACACTGCCATTCAGGCAATGGTCAGGAATATCCTGGTTTCCTTTCAGAGTGTCTTTGGCCACATTGCTGGCTACCATGCCGTTGATGTGCATCAGATTTTCTTCCCCTTGCCCATTCTCCCGGGCACACCTGGAGCTGACGGAGCCCCCCATGGTGTGTTCTTCCCCCTGTTGCTTGTCTTTGGTGTGGATGCTCGGAGCAGATGCCTGATCACCTACAGTTGGCGTCCCACACAGAGGTCTGGTGACTCGGATGGTCTTTGGCGTCCCGTCTCCAGCAAAGGTTGTCTCTAGGTGAGTGGTGAAGCCCTCTGGGCCTCTTAAGATGAGAACAACGTAAGTTTCTGAAGCGATGCTTCTGAGGACTCCTAAGGCCGCGTCATAGTTCATATCAACCAGGGGCTTCCCATTGACCGCTAGGATAATATCTCCCGTCTGAATAAGGCCACTTTGTTCTGCTGCCCCTCCTCGGATCAAGTCAGAGATGATCACGGGTGGCTTGTTGACTCGTTCCTTCACTAGGAACCCAAGGCCACCCACCTTGCGTTTGAAGAGCTTCACCGAGATTACATTCGGTTGAATCTGTTGGACACTGAATACATTCTCTTCCATTGTAGTCCTGAAATTGTCCAGCCCTCGAGAACAGGAGCTCAACAGTTATAGAGATGGACTCTCCGTTAGTCCACGGCTGAGCCACAAACCTCTAATGAGCAAGAGAGACAGAGTAGAAGGTTTTATATCTGTTTGCAAGCTGGGAAAAGCCGACCTTCTTTGGGTGAGCTTCACCTCTTGATAAAAGATAAAATTCGTAGGTCATGCAGCCATCTCTGCAGATCTGGTCCAGCTCGTTTTCATTCCCTAGAAGGCAACAAAGCCATCCGTCCTACATGAAATGAATGGAAAACTCCATTGGACATCTTCTGGCTCAACAGATGGCTGGAGAAGACGGCGCTTGCCAAGCATTCTTCGGTGTCTTGGGACATGGGATTCGCTTTACATCTTCTTTACCTACAGAGAGAGGGTGGGAGGAAGAGACAGAGAAATAAAAAAAAATCAGACTGGCTTAGACATTCGAGATGGGCCAAATAGACTAAAACCAAGAACATCTAACACGGTAGAGCAGAATCTGTTGTGAAATTGTTGAAAGTTACTGTTGTGGCCAACCAGTGGCCAGCAGAGCTTGTAGCAGAGTCAGACAGTGAGGAGGTTGGGGAGGAACATGGGCCAGTCCTGGAGTCTGGGAAGGCTCAGATGAGGGCCCTGAGTCAGAGGCAGAGAGGGGGTCAAGGCCATTTGGTAGTTCTTTGCTGTCTCTGGAGTCTGACATCAGCAAGGCAGAAGAACAGTGAGAGCCTGTTCCCAGTGTGCGCATGCGCAGAGCTGCCAGAAGACGGGAACAATTAAGAAAACAGGGTCGACTTGGGGGTAAGGCTTGGAGATGATTGGCCCCACCCATAAGACATAAAAGAGGAGCGAACGGGAGGTGAGCTTTTGCAGGAAGCAATTAGTTCATCTGGTCAGTAAAAGCTCTGGAAAAGCTCTGTTTGACTCTGTGCTAAGTTTGGCCTTGCCCTGCGTGTGGGAATTAGTTCTCTGGCAGCATTCCAAGGGAGATAAGGTGGGTGTTTGTAAACACTCCCCTGAAAGACTGTTGGAGAAGCCTTTTGGACTGGGGAATGACAATAATTCACAGCCGTTTGAATGAAAGAGGTTTGCCAGGACTAAGTTTGTGCTGTTTGCTTTCTGAGGAAGGCTACGTCAGAACAGTCACAAGTTTGTGGCGAAGTATATGACGACCTCATCCCCCGTGCGGTCTATCTCTTAATCTGAATTTTTTGTAGCGTTTAACATTTTTAATTTGCATAACTTTAATATTCAAATTATTTTTTTTTCTATTTCTGTATAAGCCTCCCAGAATCGCCTTCTAAGAAAGATGGGCAGCTTAAAATTTTTAATAAACAAACAAATTAAAAAACAAAGAAACAACCGGAGGACTTTGAGCTCCAGCATAGGAGACAAATATTCCATCCTTGATTACATCTCAGTCAGGTTTTATCAAGCATCACATGGAACAGGTTCAATCATTTGTTATTTTTCATTTGAATAACATTGCCTATCGTGGGGTTTTATTTAAAAAAATATGTTTGAGGTCACTTCCAAGCTTCCGAGGTCAGTTTTGTATGCCCAGTGGTGGGTATCAATAATTGTAATAAACAATAATTAGAACGAACCTTGGAAAAAATAACAGTGGGATTTCAATGCAAAAACCTTCTGAGCTAATTAGCAGGTACCGTATAAACTAACAATGGGAAATCTGGGCCAACATAATGTTTTACTGAACAGAAGATGAGGTTATTAATTTTCACATTTAAAAAGGAACGTACCAGGTTTGAGGGATGATTTGCTCTGGGGGAAAAATAACAGGTTGCTACACGGTAGAGGATTAGATTAAAAGAAAGTTTTCTATTGATAAAAGCAGCAGATGATTAAATCAGGCTGTAGAGAGACAGAAAGGTAGAATACGGAATAATGGAGTTGGTAGGGACCTTGGAGGTCTTACACTCAGGGGTGGGACTGCTGGGGGTTCGCAGGGGTTCGGGAGAACCTCTAGCTAAGATTCTGTGCAGTTCGGAGAACCCCCAAATCCGATCCCCTCCTCAAGCAGGAGACCCTATACCAGTGATGGCTAACCTTTTTGCCGTCGTGCGCCAAAAATGGAGGTCGTGCAGGGGGGGCACGCCCTCGTGTGCCCACATCCATAATTCAATGCCCCCCCCAGTGCCCCCCGTGCATGCATGCACGACCCCAATGCGCTCCCCTGCTTTTGGCACGCGACGGCAAAAAGGTTACCGGTGGGCTCGGTAGGCCTGTTTTTCGCCCTCCTCAGGCTCCAGGCTTTCTTGGAGCCTGGGGAGGGTGAAAACAGCCTTCCCCATCCTCCCGGAGGTCCTCTGGAGGCTGGAAACAGCCTGTTTCCTGACTTCCGGTGGGCCTGGAAGGCCTAAAAATCAGCTGGCCAGCGTATACATGTGTGCTGGAGCTGAGCTAGGGCAATGCTCGCGTGCCCACAGATATGGCTCCCTGTGCCACCTGTGGTATGCGTGCCATAGGTTCACCATCACGGCCCTATACCATGCTAGACAAATGGCCGTCCAACCTCTTCTTGAAAGCTTGGAGCACCCACAATTTCTGGAGGCAAGTTGTTCCACTGATTAATTCAAGAGCCTTGGATAGAACAGTGGTCTAAAGCACCCTGTTATTAACACCAGCTGTCTGCAATTATTGCAGGTTCGAATCTCACCAAGGCTCAAGGTTGACTCAGCCTTCCATCCTTTCTAAGGTAGGTAAATTGAGGACCCAGTTTGTGGGGGCAATAAGCTGACTTTGTATAAATATACAAAAAGTATGAAGGCTATTGCTTAGCGCATTGTAAGCCACCCTGAGTCTCCGGAGAAGGGCAGCATATAAATCAAATTTTTTTTTAAAAAAAATTCTTCTCACTGTCAGGATATTTTTCCTTAAAATTCTAGGTTGGATCTCTCTTTGATAATCTTCCACCCATTATCTTTTGTCCCGGATGATAGATTCCAATCTCTTCCTCTATTTACCCTTGCTGAATGCAGAAAGCACCCAATAAGCAGCTAATTGGCTTAGATGAAAGTCAATATGTGCAGCTTTTTAAGATCGTACGAGGCAAAGGTGGTGAAGATGTCAAATTATACGGAGCTGCCAATCGGTATTGTCAACGTATTTTGGAACAGAAAAGACTTTTGTGAAAGTAAAAGAAGGATATGACGGCGCCACGGTTCTCGAACAAGTGGGAAAGGGATTATTAGGGTGCTGTCCAGTGGCTGAATGAGAACAAGAAAAGGAAATAATAGTAGAGAATATACATAGCTCAGGATTGAATTGTTGGAGTTCTTGGTATTCTCTGAGCTTGATTGTTTTCCTGCAGATATTTTGTTAGTAGGCTAGGCAACAACTAGCACTGATAATGTTACCTAGTTGGGTAATGAAATGTCTGCAAGAAAACAACCAGGCTCAGAGAGCACCAAGGATCCTGCAGTTCTCCTCCTCCTCTTGCAAACCTCACTCCTTTCTAGCACTGATAATGTTACCTAGTTGGGTAATGAAACATCTGCAAAAAAACAACAAAGCTGAGGGAGGACCAAGGACCCTCGTTTCAACCCTGAGCTAGAGATATTCTCCTTTTCTAGCCAACGGCAGCAGTGCATGGAACCTGTTGGTGAAACATCAGCCTGTCAACAACCAATCTCGGAGGACCACCAAGAAGCCATCACAAAAACAGCGCTTGAACGGGGTCTTTCTATCGACAACATGGATTTAATTAGGCGCCTCTCAAAAAACCAAGAACATTTTTTGGGGGGGAAGAGAGAAACATGTGTTGGGGTTGGATGCATTCTCTCTACCATGAAGAAATTGTTGGAGCTCATCCCATCCACCTGTTTCCATGGAAGTTTCTTTCTTTTCCATGTCAATGGAGAGAGAGAGAGACACACAGAGAGATACAGAGAGAGAGTCAGAGAGACAGAGACAGAGAGACACAGAGACAGAGAGAGAGAGAAAGAAAGAGACAGAGACAAAGAGACAGAGACAGGGAGAGACACACAGAGAGAAAGAGACAGAGAGAGAGATGGAGAGAGAGGGAGAGAGAAAGAGAAAGAGACAGGGAGAGACCGAGAGAGACCGAGAGAGACCGAGAGAGACAGAGAGACACACAGAGAGAGGAAGAGAAAGAGAGAGACTGAGAGAGACACACAGAGAAAGAGAAAGAGAGAGACTCACAGAGACACACAGAGAAAGAGACAGAGAGAGAGACAGACAGACAGAGAGAGACAGAGAGAAAGAGAAAGAGACAGAGAGAGAGAGGGAGAGAGAGGGAGAGAGAAAGAGAAAGAGACAGGGAGACACAGAGAGACACAGAGAGACACAGAGAGAAAGAAAGAGAGAGAGAGCGAGACAGAGAGAGACCGAGAGAGACACAGAGAGAAAGAGAAAGAGAGAGACACAGAGAGAAAGAGAAAGAGAGAGACACACAGAGAAAGAGACAGAGAGAGACAGACAGACAGAGAGAGACAGAGAGACAGAGAGACACCCAGAGACACAGAGAGAAAGAGAAAGAGACAGAGAGAGGCAGACAGAGAGACAGAGAAACAGAGAGAGAGAGACAGAGAGACACAGAAAAAGAGTGAGAGAGAGAGAGAACAGCTGCTCTCCTTCAAGGAAGTGTGTTTTTACCTATTCCCTAACAATAGCTTCAGGCATATGGCCTCTTCTGAATAAAGAATCTTTCCTTGCCCATCTTTTTCTGACATCTGCTTGGTTTAAAACAGAGAGAGAGAGAGAGAGAGAAAGAAAGTTTTCTAGCAATCTGACATGTGATGGTCTCTAATAGGGCTGCATCCTGAGCAAAGAGTGTTGACGAGCAAGTATTTTTGATTTGTGGCTGGCTTACCCGTTCGTTCCCTCACTAGGCTGGCTGATCAGGAAGAATATCTCACTGATTTGACCATTAATTGGAATTTCTAACAAGGCAGGTAGGCAGGAAGGAGGATGGAGGACTTTCTTTCTGGTTTGGGCATGCAGAACAAATTAGACCAACTATCTTGACGTCTATGGAAGGTGGCATCTGTTGGGGGGATGCAAGGCAGGCGTGAAGGAAGAGGGAGGGCTTTGGATTGTCAACTTGATGGTGGGATCTTGAATGCTTCCTGTTCACACCAGACCCTGCTACTGATGTGGACAGGAAGACTTTGTTCAATGTGGCTGAATTGGCATGGAATTCATTAGAACATTCTTTCTCAACCTCAGCAACCTTAAGCGGTGTGGACTTCAACTCCCAGAATTCCCCAGCCAACATCACACGCACACACACAAAAACGGAAACAGATCAACATTTGATCAACAAGGCCAACCTGATAAAATATGATTACATTTATGAAGCCATAAAACAAAAGATAAAATCAACAAATACATGAGAGGGGATTAAGACAATGATGTTATTTTCCAATTGCTTTGCTGCAGTAAAGGGCAGACTAAATTCAACACTAACACAACAAGTTCAACACTAAATTGGCACCAGATAACTTGGGACCATTTTTGGCAACATAATGACTCCTAGGGGATGCGGTGGCTCAGTGGCTAAGATGCTGAGCTTGTCGATCGAAAGGTCGGCAGTTCAGCGGTTCGAATTCCTAGCGCCATGTAACGGGGTGAACTCCTGTGACTTGTCTCAGCTTCTGCCAACCGAGAAGTTTGAAAGCAGGTAACAAATGCAAGTGGAAAAAAGGAACCACCTTTGGTGGGAAGGGCACAGCGTTCCGTGTGCCTTTGGCATTGAGTCATGCCGGCCATATGACCATGGAGATGTCTTCGGACAGCGCTGGCTCTTCGTCTTTGAAATGGAGATGAGCACCGCCCCCTAGAGTCGGGAACGATTAGCACATATGTGTGAGGGGAACCTTTACCTTTACCTTTAATGACTCTAAGCTGATGACCTACTTAACTCCACCCCCAGCTCTATCTGTTCTCTTACAGTGACTCTTCAAAACTGTGAATTTGTTTCTTTGTTGTTGGGGGTTCTTTTTTTCCTCTGTTTTAAATGAAAGAAGTTATAAAATATCTTGTTAGATCGTATAGACTTAATAATTGCTAAGTATTAATTAGTTATATTGAGTAATGATAGGTGTGATTACGTAATACTTAATTGTTTTATCAACTGCTGTAATTATAAATGGAGACATGGAGATTAATTCTGTTGAATTAGATGGAATAAGAAGAAAGAAGACTTGCTTTCCTTTTATCTATTTGTTTAATGATTAGGATTATGATAAGTGTGAAATGGAGTTTAACTTAGAGAATTTGAGCTGTATTTTATCTTGTAATTGTATTTGCTCTGGGAAGTCAGGGGGGGGTGGTTGGGGAGTGGGGAGAAAATGTATGTAAAATTTTTAAAACTTTTTCAATAAAAAAAAACCTGTGAATTTGAAAAAATGTTAGTTCACATCTGACTAATGTTGACTGGCTTTGCGTAAAAGCTGGACAACCTTCCACCATCTGGATTCCAGATAGCTTCCAGATGTTGGAAGGGTTCTGCTTATCACTAAGTCCAATTTGGACACCCTGAAGTACCGGGTCCAGTAGATAAGAGCATCATTTCTAGAATCGGTTGAAAGTGAGATTCAGGTAAATCCCATGGGTGAAATAGACATTGGCAGATTTGATGCTCAATCAGTCTTCTATTTCCATATGAAAGAAGAAGCTGTCAACATTTTAAAAAATCTGCTGACAGTTTCCATAAAGAACTGAAGCTCCAAACCGTAAGACTGGATGATATTACAGGAGGCATATAATTTTCTACCGTTCCTCAGTCAAATGTGCATTTAGACTCCAATGAAGTGTTTTTTTAAAAAAACACTTAATAAACTCACCTGACCTTTGCCAGTGGTAGCATTCACCATACAATGCCCCAAAGGAATAAAAAAATGGTTTAAACCAGGGCTCTGCAAACTTAGACACTCAAAGAGCCATTTGGACCCGTTTCCCACAGAAAAGAAAACACCGGGAGCCAGAAAACCTGGGTGGGTGTGGCCAACTCGATGTCACTCACTTCCACCAGTCACATGACACCCCTCTAGCCACGCCTACCCAGCCGGTCATTAGGGCAGGGAACCAGTTGTTAAAAAACACCGGGAACCACAAAATCCTTTTGACATATTTTTATTTATTTTTTATTTTTATTCTTATTTATATGCCGCCCTTCTCCGGTGACTCAGGGTGGCTTACAATGCGTTAAGCAATAGCCTTCATACTTTCGTATATTTTATACGAAGCCAGCTTATTGCCCGCACAAACCGGGTCCTCATCTCTCTCTCCCCTCCCTCCCTCCCTCTCCCCCCCCCTCCTTCTCTCTCTGTATCTCTCTATGTCTCTCTCTCTTCCCCTCTCTTGGTATCTCTCTGTCTCTGCCCTGGCTGCTTCTCTATCCCCCGCCATCGCCATTACCTTCTCAGGCCAGGCAAGGAGTGACTGGGGGGGGGGGGGGGGGGCCGCCCGGGGGGGGGGCCCCCCCCAGGGGGCCACAGCAGAGGGCCCAAAGAGCCGCATGCAGCTCCAGAGCCGCAGGTTGCTGACCCCTGGTTTAAACAATTAAAGATGTTCTTATCGGGTTTGATGATTGCCTTGTTGTATTGCCAGATGTTGCATCTAATTTTTTTGGGGGGGGGGTTCTGATCCACTGCTCTGGTTTCTTTCGTGGGAAAGAACAGTGGAAAAATGAAATTATTCACAGCGACAGGAATACGAACAACAACTTAGAAGAGGCAGAAGGATTGGATTTCACGCGTGAAATCTTGGTGGTTTTGCAAATCAGAGTTTATGACTGAATGTCTGGTCCATCCCAAGCTGACTGCAGTTTATTAAAGAAAACAAAATGACTTAGCACAAAATGAAAAGCCAAGCTTACACTGTACACAATTCATACAAGACAAACAGTCGTGGCAGCTGTGAGTCATATATATGCTCCTGGATGAAAATGTGATGGCTATTAGCTGGGTGGCAATTAATTAATGTTGGCCATTCATATTCATCACTTCCACTTATTTCACACCACTCTCTAGTACAGTTGCAAGCAAGTTTAGAAAGGAAGGAAGGAAGGAAGGAAGGAAGGAAGGAAGGAAGGAAGGAAGGAAGGAAGGAGAAGAGAGTGGGAGGAAGGAAGGAAGAGGGGGAGGGAGGGGAAAGAAAGAAAGAAAGAAAGAAAGAAAGAAAGAAAGAAAGAAAGAAAGAAAGAAAGAGAAAAAAGAAAGAACCTCGTGACCTAAGCCAAAAACGCCATCTTTTGTATTCAATGATGAATCCAGGCAAAAGTTTTTTTAACTAATTGACTTGAAAGTTCTACAAACACCTCAGATAATTATCGAAAGAATGGCTGGTGAACATGACACAACTTGCAGAGCTGGCTAAAGAATAGAATAGAATAGAATAGAATAGAATAGAATAGAATAGAATAGAATAGAATAGAATAGAATAGAATAGAATAGGGGAGGCGAGGCGAGGAGAGGCGAGGCGAGGCGAGGCGAGGCGAGGCGAGGCGAGGCGAGGCGAGGCGAAGAGAAGAGAAGAGAAGAGAAGAGAAGAGAAGAGAAGAGAAGAGAAGAGAAGAGAAGAGAAAGGTGAGCTTTTTCTGTAATTGTAGAGTAAGAGATAATTTATAGGGTATGCTCCCCCCCTCCCAATAGCATTTCGTTTGATTTAATTTAATTTATTCTGGACAGAAATAAGCAGAAGCTGGCTTTAATTTCCTTTTACTTCAACAAATGCTTTCATATATTATCAACAAACATCCTTAGTGTGCTGTGTTTATTCTGGAAATGAAAGTTGTAAATTGAGAGAGAGAAGCGGGTGAAAGTGCTAATTACCTTAAGGCAGTGATGGCTAACCTTTTTGCTGTCGCATGCCAAAAGTGGGGCATGCTCCCCACACATGCGTGCGCAACACCCCCCACACACGCTCCCCACACTTTCGGCACGCAACGGCAAAAAGGTTACCGGTGGGCCCATTTTTCACCCTCACCAGAATCCGGAGGCTTTCTTGGAGCCTGGGGAGTGGGAAAATGGCCATTTCCCAACTTCCAGTGGGCCCAGAAGGCCGAAAATCAGGTGGCCGGCGTACACATGTGCGCTGGAGTTGAACTAGGGCAACACTCGTGTGCCCACAGATATGGCTCCACGTACCACCTGTGGCATACGTGCTATGGGTTCACCATCACAGCCTTAAGGTAAAGGTTCCCCTCGCACACATGTGCTAGTCGTTCCCAACTCTAGGGGGCGGTGCTCATCTCCGTTTCAAAGCCGAAGAGCCAGCGCTGTCTGAAGACGTCTCCGTGGTCATGTGGCTGGCATGACTCAATGCCAAAGGTGCACGGAACGCTGCTCCCTTCCCACCAAAGGTGGTCCCTATTTTTTCTACTTGCATTTTTTACGTGCTTTCGAACTGCTCGGTTGGGAGAAGCTGGGACAAGTCACGGGAGCTCACTCCATTACATGGCGCTCGGGATTCGAACCGCTGAACTGCCGACCTTTCGATCGACAAGCTCAGCGTCTTAGCCACTGAGCCACCACGTGCCTTAGATTTTTACTGCTACCTGCAGGCTAATCATTTTTTTGCTCCAAGTGGCTGAGAAAGTCCAGCTTTGTTTAAATTTCATTAAAGTGTTGGAAACTTATTGGAATCTGCTACCCTTTGTTCTCCATTAACAATTATTGGCTACCTTGCAAGTCTGACACTTGGAAACGTACAGAAGACAAACCACAGGTATATCAGCCTACCCCTCTCCTCCCCTGCCCTTGGGAACAGCTGTTGTGACCGAGGCCCACGTAGTGATTACCAAACACAGTTCAGTCCTGAACAAACTTAGTTTATTAAAACAGCTGAGAATTCATTCGTTCTCAGCTTAGTTCAACGCAAATTCTTCATAACCAGTCCTACGGTCTTATCACCAACCTTGGATGTCTTTGGCAACCTGCCAAAGGCTTTTCTTGGCAAAAAACCTCACAAAGTTCAAGAGACTCTGACAAGAAGCTCTGGAATCAACGTTGCTTTTCTACAAAGAGGCCAACGGCTCGTTGCTGCTCTTTTAAGCCTTATGGGAGGGGCCAATCATCTTCTGGCCTTACTCCCGAGTTGTCCTTTTTGCTTCAGCTGCTCTTGCCTTCTGGCAGCTCTGCGCATGCGTGCACTAGGAACAGGCTCCTCCTGTTCCTCTGTCTCTCTGCTATCCGCCTCTGGAGGCTCCGGAGTCCGCGCATCGCTCCCAGATGGCCCTGGCCCCATCTCTGCCTCCAACGCAGAGCCCTCGTCCGGGCCTTTCCCAGCCTCCAGGGCTGGCCCATGATCCTCCCCAGCCTCCTCACTGTCCGACTCCGCTGCCAGGTCTGCAGGCTGCTGGCAGACCACAACAACACCCTCCTCCCAAAGTCAACCTTTTCTCCGTTTCCCCACCCATCTTATCCCTTTGATGGCATCCATTTTCACGAGCCAGATTTAAAAATGCTCCCTATTGTCTCGCTTAATCAGTTTCCACGGGGATTTATGCCGGCAGACCAAGAGCCCCTGAGGCTGATGGATTTATGCCACTTTAATTTCTTCGTCTTCTTTTCTTTTCTTCTTCTTCTTTTTTTTAAAAAAAGAGAGCAAACTGAGCAGACCGAACAAAAGGTGTCATCTAAATTTGAAAAGGAGGATGCAGAGATGACCCGTAGACGGCCATCTGTCCTTCGGCCTGGTTTAGCTTTAAAAGGAACTCAAGAGATACGATGCTTTGGAGATTTATCAATAGTAAGGATGCTTGTCTAGCTCCTGGTATGGGAAGAATGCGCACTTGGGTTGCATTCAGCTTCAGAAATCTATTTTCCATGGATGTTTTTTCTTATCAATCACCGTAATGAAAGAGCAGCAGAATGATTCATGTCCAGGCCAGTTAATTTTCTTGTCAGTTCTGTAAGGCCGTCTATAACTCACTACCCACCCAACTCTCTCTTCTCTTCCCCTCCGATGTCTACCTAATTCCCTTTAGCACAGGGTTCCATCACATTCCAGAGCGTTGCAACCCGTTCTCTATTAGTCACTGGCACACTGGAACTCTCTGTTTGTTTTGTTTTTCACGGTGCATCGTACCCGCTGCTTTGGGGGTACATCTAAATAAACTGGAAATGCTGCCAGGCAGATGTGACTGTGGGTCACACTAAGCTATGATGCGTTTTCGTTTATGACTTTGCGTTACGTATCAATCCAACTTATTACTGGATAGATTTACTTGGAACAGCTGACACCCCGTGACAATACTTTTAGCGCTACCAAACAAACGCCTTTGCCCATCTCAGATTCTTGGGAAGGACTTGAGAGTTGGATAAAAAGCCAACTCCAGCCTTAAACATCTGGCTGACTATGCAATGAACCATTCAAGAAACCAGGGTTTAAATATGCATGAATTTGAATAAATAATTGACTCCATCCATAAGTTGAGATTCCGCTGAGAATTCTCCTTCTTCTTTTTTTTTAAAGGTACACTTACTTCAAGCTGTGTTCCTATATCTACAGGGAGATTTTATCATTTCATCTGCATGTTAAGCGAGGGGATGTTTGCAATCTGCATTCACTGAAATTCACAGAAATGTTATGGAAATTATTTTTTTAGCCAGGCTGGACTTTCTCGTAGAAAATGTGACTTGTTCTTAATCAGAAGAATGTAGGGGAAATTCGTTTTATTGGCATTTTAATCAGAATTGATCCTAATTCATGCACCAACACACAAACTGGGATACGGTCGTATTTTGAGAGCATGCGGTTTTTCAATTGTTACGAGTGCTTCTCGCTTCAAAAAGGAAGAACATTCGGGGAAATGTGCATGGAAAAAAAAGGAAATGTACATAAAAATCGTGCATGGGAAAACTTTACACAAAGCTGTACAAATATTAAGGGAAAGCGCCCACAAATAGTTGAATATTAGGGAGAAAAATATGCAAAATGCATGCTGCTTCTTGTACTCGCCAGCTGATGCAGAGATCAGATGAAATGGTGTTAAAAAATCAGAAATGGGATAAATGGAATTCATTTTAAATTCATCAATTTGTATAGAGCTACTATCGAAAGGCGGAAAAATCAAAACTGAATACTTTTTAACATGGATCTGTTGGATAGTTAGCCATTTTATCAATGGCTAACTAGCAGAAGTAAGGGACGTGGTGGCTCAGTGGCTAAGACGCTGAGCTTGTCGATTGAAAGCTCGGCGGTTCGAATCCCTAGTGCCATGTAAGGGGTGAGCTCCCGTTACTTGTCCCAGCTTCTGCCAACCTAGCAGTTCGAAAGCACTTAAAAAAATGCAAGTAGAAAAAATAGGGACTACCTTTGGTGGGAAGGGAACAGCGTTCCATGCGCCTTTGGCATTGAGTCATGTAGGCCACATGACCACGGAAACGTCTTCAGACAGCGCTGGCTCTTCGGCTTTGAAAGAGAGATGAGCACCGCCCCCTAGAGTCAGGAATGACTAACACATATGTGCGAGGGGAACCTTTACCTTTACCTTAACTAGGAGAAGTTAGAAACATAGAAGCATAAGAGAATGATTAATTACCTAAGGAAGGTCCACTGAAATGGATAAGCAAATACTACTATTACTACGTGACCAATATCAATGTTATGAATATTACTGTTTTTATTATGATTACTATTTCTCAAAGGTAACCGTACTCAGACGTTGTTTATGTAGACGTTGAATTTTTTACTATTTAATCAAAACTTTTTAAAACTTAAAAAAAAGAAGGAGGAAAAAGCTGTAATACTTTGAGAAAGTAGGATTCATTATGGGAAGAAATGAAAGCTCTCGCAAGCATTTAAAATATTTCCCAATGTTTTTTTTTGGAGGGGGATGGGACGGGACGGTGGTGGTCTTTAAAATATAAACTGCAGAAGGAATTTTGAATTTATGTTGGTGTGTTTTGGCAGAGTTCTCGTGTAAGAGATGGAGTTCAAGTCCCTACCAGATCATGAAATCCCTGGGGTGACTTTGAGCTAATCTTAATCTAAGCTCCCTTACTGGGTTACTGTAAGGAAGAACAGAAGGAAAAAATCAACCAGGGGTATTTGGCAGCCTTAATCATTCCAAAGAAAAGTGGGCACGGATTTATTTTAAGCTTACCTGGGCTTTATATAATTCTGTCTATAGTGCCTTCAAAAGAATATAACAGAACTAGAAATCGGGAATCAGAAAGATTATGGGAGCAGCTGTCTTTCAAAGAAAATCCATAGCAATGGGGCAATGTATGTGTGGGGGGGGGGAGAAAGAGAGGAAGAGAAAGAAAGGGTAATAGAGAGAAAGAAAGAGAGTAGGATAGAGAAAAAGAGAAGAAGAGAGAGAGGAAGAGAAGAGAGAAAAAAGGGAAAGAAAAGAGAGAGGGGGAAAGAGAAGGAAAAAGAGAGAGGGATAAAGAGAGAAGAAGAAAGAGAGAGAGGAAGAGTGAGAGAAAGGGAAAGAGAGGGAAAGAGAGAGGAAGAGAAAGAAAGAGAGAGAGAGAAAGGGAAATAGAGAGAAAGAAAGAGAGTGGGATAGAGAAAAAGAGAGGAAGGGAGAGAGGAAGAGAGAGAAGGAGAGGAAGAGAGAAAAAGAGGGAGAGAGACGAGAGAAAAAGAGGGAAAGAGAAGAAAGAGAGGGAAAGAGAAAGAAAAAGAGAGCGATAAAGAGAGAAGAAAGAGAGGAAGTGAGTGAGAGAGAAAGAGAGAAAAAAGGGAGAGAGAGAGTGAGAGAAAGGAAAAAGAGAGCAAAAGAGAGGGAAAGAGAGAGGGAAAGAGAGAGGGGAAGAGGGGAAGAGAGAGAGGAAGAGAGGAAGAGAGAAAGAGAAAGGGAGATAGATAGATAGATAGATAGATAGATAGATAGATAGATAGATAGATA
>WNWU01000083.1:1307811-1324368 GCA_012654045.1 Ptyas mucosa
GAGATGAGATGAGATGAGATGAGATGAGATGAGATGAGATGAGATGAGATGAGATGAGATGAGATGAGATGGATGGATGGATGGATGGATGGATGGATGGATGGATGGATGGATGGATAGCTAGATAGCTGCCTGCCTGCCTGCCTGCCTGGATGGATGGATGGATGAACAGATAAAAAGACAGACAGACAGACAATAAGATGGATATGGGATGAGATGGATGGGTGAATGAATAGCTAGATGGTTGGATGGATGCATAGATAAATAGCTAGCTAGCTGGCTGCCTGGATGGATGGATGGATGGATGGACAGACAGATGGACAAACAGAAAGAGAGACAATGAGATGGATATGGGAAGGGATGGATGGATGGATGGATGGATGGATCGATGCATAGATAAATAACTAGCTGGTTGGCTGCCTGCCTGGATGGATGGATGGATGGACAGATGGATAGATGGACAGATGGACAGATGGATAGATGGACAGATGGACAGACAGACAGACAGACAGACAGACAGACAGGCAGACAGGCAGATGAGATGGATATGGGATGAGATGGATGGATGGATGAATGTACAGATAATAGAATAAGATTTTATTTATTGATCAAAAAAATAATGTACTGTGTTTCTTTGTTATCACCTTATTAAGAAAAATCCCTAAGCCTAGTTCCTCCTTGTTTCAAAAAGGAAAGAAAGAACCAAATATATGATTTACAACAATCAGTCACTCAGAATCAACTGAATTCAGATGCTTCCTTCTGGCATACTTTATCATGCTTTACCAATAGTCCCAGCACCCTTTCCCATAACAACGGCTTCTTCCTATGGATATCCCACAGATATGAAATTTCTCCCATATTCTTCTTCTTGTGCCATATCCGTCATCGGACGTTGGCGATGATGTTGTCCATCCTATTTTTGTCAACAGCCGCATGAAAAAATGCTGCTGAGTTTTGTCCAAACCGGTCTCTTAGGTTTTGAAACCACGATGTTCTTCTTCTGCCTGGACCTCGTTTGCCTTCAATCTTTCCTTGGACAAGATTAAGTGAAGGATGCCGTATTTTTCTGGGTGTCGCATCCCATGTCCAAAAAGTTCTAACTTTTGCTTTTTAATGGCTTTGATGACTTCTCTTGGCTTTCCCAGACGGCTGATCACCTCCTCATTTCTGATTTTGTTAACCCGTCTTATACGTAACAGCCGTCTGTAAATCCACATTTCAAATGCTTCTAGTTTCTTCAAGTGGTTTTCGGTCAGAGATCAACTCTCTACTCCGTATTATCATCTCCCATATTAAGTGGAAAGAAAATCACAGATGAGCTTAACAACCTATTCTGCTAACTTTACTGGAATAGTTGGATGACTCCCTCCCTTTTGCAATTTGTCTGCCGTTGTTTTTCTTTCAATACTCTAGTTTTATTTTTCACTTTTTTTAAAAAAAAAATTGCAAGCTGCTTTGTACGGCATGTTTAAAAGGATAGGATAAACATACGTTGGAGGAAACAAGGATCTCTAAAATGGATACAATTATAATTTATTCAGTCCTGATCGTTATCAGGAGCCTTTAAAAAAATATAAAAATCTTATAATAGTTTTTTTTTTAAAAAATATGGTGTAGTAGATAGAGGGGCCTGGTTTATGGTTCCGTGTCATTTGCTGGATTTTAATTCAACACACTATATAAACTCATCAAAAATTGAGGTGGTTTTTTTTTTCTCCAATAAGGCATTATTAAACAAAATATGGCTTATGAGGATAAGGTCATGCTCAGAGATCGGTTTCTGACCAGTTCTGGAGAACCGGTAGCGGAAATTTTGAGTAGTTCAGAGAACCGTTAGTAAAAATTCTGACTGACCCCGCCCCCATCTATTCTCTGCCTCCCGAGTCCCAGCTGATCGGGAGGAAATGGGGATTTTGCAGTAACCTTCCCCTGGATTAAGGTGGGAATGGAGATTTTGCAGTATCCTTCCCCTGGAGTGGGGAGGGAATGGAGATTTTGTAGTATCCTTCCCCTGCCACACCCACCAAGCCATGCCATGCCCACCAAGCCACACCCACAGAACCGGTAGTAAAAAAATTTGAAACCCACCACTGGTCATGCTGAGTTCTGAGCTAAGTTTTTTTTTCTCCTAATCATGGCTACGCTGAATAAACCATAATTGGCCAGATTCGTATTTCACACTGTCATAAAACGTTCTTTACAAGCCAGAGAAGCTAAAACAAGATAAATAATTAGTTACTTTAACATAAAGCGTTAAGACGGTCAATAAATGCCTCGAAATGTAAACAGATGGAGCACGGAAGTAGTAATTCATTGCAACCTCAGAGGGTGACGAGGCAAAAAACCCCAAGAATATTTTCAATTAGCATGCGCGAGTTCTATCACATTAAAGCTAAACTAGGGGTCAGCAACCTGCGGCTCTGGAGCCGCACGTGGGTCTTTCACCCCTCTGCTGCGGTTCCCTGTTGCTCAAAATATGCGTCACAACCGCCAATATGTGACACCCGCCGGCACGTGATTTATTGAGCTTTTCGACCCCCGGTAGGCCAACCATGGATAAATCCAAGAAAAGAAAAGTTTCAGAAGAAAACAGAACATTTAATTCGACTACATATGCTAGTTTTGTGGCCGCGCAGGAAATAGTCAGGCACGGGAAGGGTTTTGTGGCTCCCGGTGTTTTCTTTTCTGTGGGAAATGGGTCCAAATGGTTCTTTGAGTGTTTAAGGTCGCAGACCCCTGACTAAACCATGGTTTGTACAGGATTGTCTTTTGCTTTTTGCCAATGGGTTCTCGCTTTATTTATTTATTTTCTGTACCACTGGAAAACCGGTAGCAGAAATTTTGAGCACTTCGGAGAACCAGTAGCGGAAATTTTGAGCAGTTTGGAGAACCGGCAAATATCACCTCTGGCTGGCCCCAGAGTGGGGAGGGAATGGGGATTTTGCAGTATCCTTCCCCTGCCATGCCCACCAAGCCACAACACGCCCACCAAGCCACACTCACAGAACCGGGAGTAAAAAAAATTGGATTTCACCACTGGGAGGCACGGAAGACACAGACAAATGACTTCCACGGCTTGGATGAGGCAGCTGTTATTTTTCTTTTCTAAAGTCGATTTATTGATCTGAGGCCTCTGGAAGGAGAGTAATTTAGCAGCTACGGAGCTGCAAGACTTTAATTCTGCCAGAGGGCTACAATAATCTTCTCCAACCTTCAGCATTCTATGTATTTGTAATGACTGCGGTGTCCCCGCGATCATGGGATCCCCTTTTGCGACCTTCTGACGAGTCCACGGGGGAAGCCAGATTCGCTTAACGACCGTGGCAAGAAAGGTCGTAAAATGGGGCAAAATGTAACAACTGTCTCATTTAGCAACAGGAACGTTGGGGGCTCAATTGTGGTCGTGCGTCAAGGCCTACCTGCATCCCATCCCATAAAAACAGGGATGGGCTGCTTGGGGTTCTCAGGGGTTTGGGAGGATCTCTAAGCTAAGATTCTGCGCAGTTCAGAGAACCCTCAAATCCCACTCCTGACTGGCCCTGCCCACTCTGCCTCTCCCCTCTCAGGAGTCCCTACGCGGCCCATTTTGGGTGCAGCTAAGTGCAGGGCATGCACGGAGGCTCAGGGAGGGTGAAAACGCGCCTACTGGAAGTTTGGGAAGGCCTCCAGAGCCCGGGGAGGCCGTTTTCACCCTCCCGGAGGCTCAAAGAAAGCCTCCGGAGTCTGGGGAGGGCAAAACTGCCCCCTCGCCGTGGTGCAGGAGGCCGACTAGGCTACGCCTGCCATGGCCACATCCACCCAGCAACTGGGCCAAGAATCCCTTGCTAAAACTTTTGAAGCCCACCTCTGCATAAAAGCAATAGGGTTACATTTCCCCCCCCCCTTTTTTGAAACAGTTTCCTCATCTGACACTTCTACAGCTTCTTCCAAGCAAACACACATTCATGCGTCAAAAAGAAAAAATAGTAATAAATCACAGGCGGCCAGAACAGGTCGGAGCAATGGCGCGTCCCTTTCAATCAAGCTGGTGGGAGAAATCATTTTGATTCAAGGAACAGGCCAGATTGTGGCTTTATCTATTTATAGGCCCCCTCGGTTTTTCTTCACAGTTCTGTTCAAATCCAAGAACACGATCTCCCTTCTTTGGTGCATGGATGCAGAAAGTCCGGTGCAACTAATGTAAGGCTAAGAGTCTCCACCAGGGGTGGGATTCAGCTGGTTCGGGGGTGAACCGGATGCTAATTTTACCTCTGGTTCGCCGAACCGGTAGTTGCAAGGACTGGGAGGGCGAAAAACGGGCCTCCAAGAAATTCTGGAAGTCCGGAAATAGGCCCGTTTCTGACTTCCAGAGGGCCTCTGGAGCATGGAGGAGGCCATTTTTGCCCTCCCGGAAGCTCAAGGAGAGCCTCTGCAGGCTGGGGAGGGTGAAAAACAGGCCTCCCGGACGTTCTTGAAATCTGAAAACAGGCCCATTTCCGGCCTCTGGAGCCCAGGGGAGACCGTTTTCACCCTCCCAGAGTCTCAAGGAAAGTCTCCGGAGCCTTGGGAGGGTGAAAACACCCCCCTGCTCCCGCTGTGGTGCAGAAGGCTCAGTAGGCCACGCATCCATGGTCATCCCCACCCAGCAACCAGGCATAGAACCGGTTGCTAAAATTTTTCAATCCCACTCCTAATCTTCCCCCAAAAGACAAATCCCCCCACTCACTCACTGCCCATTTTTTCCGTTCAACATACTGTGTTTTCCCGAAAATAAGACCCTGTCTTATATTTTTTTTTGAACCCTGAATAAGTGCTTGGCTTTATTGCCATGTCCTCAAAAGCCCGATTGGGCTTATTATCAGGGGATGTCTTATTTTGGGGGAAAACAGGGTATAACATGTCATCATCATCATCACCACCATCATTTTAGCCCTTGTCTATCCACTTTCCCACCATGTGCATCAAACGATAAAGCACTTCACTTGAGAAGGGTGGGAGCTGCCAACATGTAAGCAAAGCTAAATATAGTTGTTATTTTTTTTCGGAGCTCCTGCCAGGTTTGTGAAATATTCTTATGGGTGTCCCTCTGCTTTCAGCCTGAACGCTATGATAGTGTGACATGATATTTACAAAAGAAGAGGTGTACATGGTTGGATTTTATGCAGGTGATGCTTGGCTATAGAGTGGCTTGTTCAGACTGGGGTTTTGGCTTGTTCACTGTGAGATTTGTGCAAGCATTGCCACTGTAGGATTGGAATACAGAACAGAAGTGGAAGGGATTTTGGAAGTCCCTTTTTAGTTCAACCCTCTGCTTGAACACCAAGGGCTGTGTGATTTCTTCTTGAGGAGCATCCACAACTTCTGAAGGCCAGCTGTTCCACTGACAATTTCTCCTTGCCAGGAAATTTATTGTTAGTTCTAGGTTGGTGCTGTGGTCCGCCAGCAGCCTGCGGAGCTGGCAGCAGAGTCGGACAGTGAGGAGGCTGGGGAGGAACATGGGCCAGTCCTGGAGGCTGGGGAAGGCCCGGATGAGGGCTCTGCGTCGGAGGCAGAGATGGGGCCAGGACCATCTGGGAGTGATGCCCGGACTCCGGAGCCTCCAGAGTCAGACAGCAGAGAGGCAGAGGAACAGGAGGAGCCTGTTCCTAGTGCACGCATGAGAAGAGTTTCCAGAAGGCAAGAGCAGCTAAATCAAAAAGGACAACTCGGGAGTAAGGCCAAGAGATGATTGGCCCCTCCCAGAAGGCTTAAAAGACTAGCAACGGCTCTTGGGTTCTTTGTCGGAAAACAACGTTGATAGATTTGTTTCTTGTCTTGCTGCATTTATTTCTTGTCGGCGTCTCCTGCTTCTGAACTTTTGCCAAGAAAAGCCTTTGGCAGGTTGCCAAAGTAGACCAAGGTTGGTGATAAGGCCGAAGGACTGTGTTACGAAGAATTTGTATTGGACTACGCTGAGAATGAGTTAATTCTCAGCTGTTCTAATAAAGTCTGTTTGTTTAGAACTGATTGCGCCTGATAATACCTACTTGGGCCTGGGATACAACAGTTGGATCTCTCTTTGATAAACATCCACGTGTTACTTCCTCTCCTTCCCTCAGGCACTTTTAGAAAATAAGTCAACGGCCTCTTCTCTCTGATAGGCAGGGGTGGGGCTGCTGGGGGTTCGCAGGGGTTCGGGAGAACCTCTAGCTAAGATTCTGTGCAGTTTGGAGAACCCCCAAATCCTACTCCTGGCTTGCTGCACCCACCCTGCCCCTCCCAGGAGTCCCCACGCGGCCCGTTCTGGATGCAGGTAAGTGTAGGGTGCACATGGAGGCCCAGGGAGGCTGAAAAACGGGCCTACCGGAAGTTCGGAAAGGCCGGAAACATTTCCAGCCCCTCTGGAGCCCGGGGAGGGCAAAAACGCCCCCTTGCCATGGTGCAGGAGGCCGACTCAGCCACGCCACCATGGCCACGCCCACCAAGCAACCAGGCAGAGAACCCCGTGCTAAAATATTTGAAGCCCACCTGTGCTGATAGCCCTTCAAGTACTGGAAGGGCTACCATGAGACCCCTAACTCTTCTCTTCATTACACTAGACATAGCTAGTTCTCGCAACTGTTCATCGTACAGTTTAGCCTCCAGATCCCTTATCATCTTTGTTGCTCTAGAACAATGTTGGTGAACCTTTTCGGCACTGAGTGGAGCACTGAAAACCAGAAGAGCGGCTCCCTGGCGCATGCACACAGAAGCGGCAGAAATTGGAAGAGTAGCTACGGCCACCTGGTCTTCTGGTTTCTGGCATGAATGCACGCATGAAGACCAGCTGGCCATGCACACGACAGAAACCAGAAGCTCAACTGCTCAGCTGCCAGGGAGCTGTTCTTCTGGTTTTGGCGCTCCCGTGTGTGCGAAGACCAGCTGGCCAGTGCACATGCGCACACTGGAATCCAGAAGAGGAACAGGTGATGGCTAGCATCCCCGGAGAGATGGCTCTGTGTGCCACTTCCACCATGTGTGCCATAGGTTCGCCATCACCGCTCCAGAACTAGATTAGACTAGAATTAAACTCTTGGTCTCCTGGTTCCCAGCCAACTCCTTTAACCACTATATTGGGCTGGTTTTCTGTCCCTTTAAGTCAATCTTGACTCCTGGCATTTGCCAGAACAAGTCCCTGTAGTTTTCTTGGCAAGATTTTTGGACTTTTGGAGTTTGCCATTACTTCCTTCTTAGAGCTGAATATGACTTAAGCTTTACTTAACTGCTAATTCAGGTCTGCATTTTTCTACATTTTTCTGCCCCCCAGCCTGTTCTCCTTCAAGCTGATGAAAGAATTTGCTCTCCAAACTTCTTCCCAAGAAAAGAAGGCTGGGGAAATTCTCAGGGGTGAAACATTTAATAGCTGTGTTCGCTCATCAGGGTAAGTAAGCAGCTCATTAAAGCAACTGCATCGATACATGATGCTAAACTAGATTATTGTGGATGGGGGGAGAGGGGTTAACCTGATGTGTGAAGCAAACGGTATTTATTTATTTATTGTACTTATATCATTTGTTAAATGCTCCAACTGCACGACTCTGGATGGGGATCAATGAAGTACAAACCAAGAACCAAAAAAAATCAATAAAGAAAGCTGTTACAACAGAAGGAGCAAAATTGCACAAACAGGTGTACAGATGGACGCCTGCAACAAATCCAGAGAGGTTGACAGAATGGAAGGGTTGCAATATTCGACATTCGTAGAGGAAGCTTGTTTCCTGCAATTGGTCTGTTTTAGTTTATAGCTGTGTGAGTATCGTGTAAAGGTTGAAAAAGGGGTTAATTCAGTAACCAGCTTTTGCTGCACGTCGGATGCCTTTAGTGAGTAAGATCTTATTTCTGCATGTCCCAACTCTTCTCTATCTACAGGCTTCCTGGGTTCTCGTACTTGGATTAAGACATTGCACGGAGCTTTTTGTCATGCCCGTCGGAGTCTGACTCCGAGATGGAAGAGGATCACCTGACAGAGAGCAAGAGAGTGGCTCCGTTGGCTGTGGAGGAAATTGGAGTAAGGCAGAGTCAGGCTGGGCAGAGCAGGGGAGAGTTAGAACAAGGGAGAGGGGGTTCAGATGAAGACCAAAGCCCACCCCCTCCTCATCCTAGGGCACGCAGGGAAGAACGGAGAAGAGAGCAACGTGGGTTGCGTGGTTTACGAGGAAGGAAAGGGCCCCGATTCCCTACACAAGGCACACCTGGGGATGGAGTTTAAAGGAGAGGCAAATGGGAGGGGCGGTTGTCGAAAACAAACGCTGAGTTCATGTTCATGTTGACTGCTTTATCTGAGTTCCTGGCATCCTCCCAACTGGTTTGATTTACAGCCGTGCTAACTTCAATCCTGGAATTCCGTATTTTGTTTGCCCTGACGGATTAATTACCTTATCTTGCTTGCCCTGTTGGAATTAGGGTTGGAAGTTTTGTCTGCTTACAGGTTTGTGAAGGGTTTTTCTCCAGACCGGAGAGTAAAGGGACGTTGGGGGTAAAGTTTGGAGCTAACAAAGGGACTTGTATTTATTTTCTGGCTCTGTTGTTTTTGTGCCACGCCCCGGGTCATCACACTTTTTCAAATTAGGAAGCAGGCTGTCAACCCTGAAGCTGACCTGACCGATGCCATTTTGATGCTTTAAATGTTGCCACACTGGAGCTGAGAGGATAGGGAGGGGAGGAATAGAGATAGCTGGGGTTTTGTAGCCAAAACGAAATACTTTCTCTTGGGAACCAAGGACATTCTCACACCTGGTCAGAGAGAGGAGGAGTGACGTTACCAGGCAACCGGGCAGCACCGTGATTGGACCATGTGACTGACTGACTGACTGCGGAAAGACTTTTAATTAGGTGAAAACCGCAGGAACCTTCAGAGTCGGTTTTCACCAGAACCGTGCCAATATGATATACCCAATAAAACTATTCTTTTGAGGAATCTACCTGCCTCGGGGTTTTGCTTGTAGGGGTCACAGGTGGGATTCACTTACCTTCCCTACTGGTTCACAAATGTGCAATCTGGGCGAGTGGGCGGAGCCTCCCACTGTCGGTTCTGTCTCCCGAACCGGACAGAACCAGCTGAATCCCACCTCTGCTATGGGTGTATTACTTGGAACCTTGACCCGGACTTCCGGTTGAAAAGAAGGTGTGTGACAAGAAACCTCAGCAGTACCATTCTTTGCCATGTCTAACCATAACATCAAAAGCTCAAAAGCCCACCACGAAAACCTCAGAGGAAATGTTCCTTGGGAAGGAGACGAAGAAAATGGAGTCCTCTTTCCAAAAGCAATGAAAGAATCTGAGCAGCTGCAGAAGAGAAGTCCGTGTAGATTTGGGTTTTAGGCATAACTGTGCGTGCGTGTGTGCAGGAGTCTACACCTCCAGGTTTAAAGAGGAGTGATGATAGTTAGGGAAGGAATTATGGGAAAAGATCTTAGGTTTGAGGGGTGATTGGTGCTCTCTGAGCTTGGTTGTTTTCTTGCAGACGTTTCATTACCCAAACTAGGTAACATCATCCGTGCTAGAGTCTTGAGTGCAGCACTGATGATATTACCTAGTTGGGTAATGAAACGTCTGCAAGAAAACAACCAAGCTCAGAGAGACCAAGGACCTCACAGTTCTCCTCCTCCTCCTCTCCTCCTCTTCCTTCTCCTCCTCTCCACAAACCCCAAGCCCTTTCAGCACTGATGATATTACCTAGTTGGGTACTGAAACGTTTGCGAGAAAACAACCAAGCTCAGAGAGACCAAGGACCCCACAGTTCTCCTGCTCCTCCTCCTCTCCTCCTCCTCCTCCTCTTCCTCCTCCTCCTCCTCCTCCTCCTCCTCCTCCTCCTCCTCCTCTCCACAAACCCCAAGCCCTTTCAGCACTGATGATATTACCTAGTTGGGTACTGAAACGTCTGCAAGAAAACAACCAAGCTCAGAGAGCACCAAGGACCCTTCATCTCAACCCTGAACTACAAATATTCTCCTTCATTGACCGTAAGCATCCCTCAACCGAAGAAACATGATACAGAATGAAATCACCCTGATTTCATAGAAACGTGCCACCTAAACAAGACGCTGTCGGTTTTAAAAAGCTCCTTTGCTTCTCGTGTCATTAGCGAAGGCCAATGTGGATGTTTTTGACCTCCAAAACGGTCTCTCGTTTCTGGAGGATAAATCTGGCAGTGACTCCAACCAACAGTTTTTAGACACAGCAGGTCTTAGGAAGCCCGCTGGCGTCCATCTGCGACAACATGTCCGTACAAGAAGACGGCGAAATGAACTTCAGGCTCCTGTACAACGTGGCAATGAAGTGCCAAGACAGGGGGCCTGTGTAGGAGATGCAGGGAATTACAATTGCAGCATCATGCTCTTTCGTGGCAGATACAGGTGGTAAATGAAATATTCCTGGGGATTGGCAGGGAAGGGAATTTTAAGAGGCAGAGCTGGGCTGCAGCCCCACGAAGTTTAAGGTGGAGCTTAAAAGAATGCTGCACACTGCAATGTTAGGTTTTCCTGAAAATGTTTTCCATTTTTCAAAAAAGGTAAAGGTTCCCTTCGCACATATGTGCTAGCCATTCCCGACTCTAGGGGGCGGTGCTCATCTCTGTTTCTAAGCCGAAGAGCCAGCGCTGTCCCAAGATGTCTCCGTGGTCACGTGGCCGGCATGACTCAACGCCAAAGGCTCACGGAACGCTGTTCCCTTCCCACCAAAGGTGGTTCCTATTTTTCTACTTGCATTTTTTTTACGTGCTTTCGAACTGCTAGGTTGGCAGAAGCTGGGACAAGTCACGGGAGCTCACCCCGTTATGCGGCGCTAGGGATTCGAACCGCTAAACTGCCGACCTTTTGATCGACAAGCTCACCATCTTAGTCACTGAGCCACCATATCCCCTTTTCAAAAAAACCCCGAGACTGTAATTCTGTCGACTGCATTTCAACATGTGCCTAAACAGGAGGTTTATGAATTATGCACCATTTTCTCTCTCCTTCCTTAAACCCAAAAATCTGAGCCGGTTTCGAAAAAAAGGATTGCACAGCACCTTGACTCAGGAAACCCTGATAAGAGCCTTGGTGGTGCAGCAGACTAAAGTGCTGTTAACTAGCACCAGCTGCCTGCAATTACTGCAAGTTCGAATCTCACCAGGCTCAAGGTTGACTCAGCCTTCCATCCTTCCGAGGTAGGTAAAACGAGGACCCAGATTGTGGGGGCAATAAGCTGACTTTGTATAAAAAAAGAACACTGCTTTGGGGGGGAGGGGGCAAAAAGCCCTACTAAGCAGGTATATACAAAAGTATGAAGGCTATTGCTTAACGCATTGTAAGCCGCCCTGAGTCTCCGGAGAAGGGCGGCATATAAATCGAACCAATAAATAAATAATAAATAAATATTAATTGTGCAATTCTGTTTCCTCTTATTTTTGTAGTAGGCTACTTAAAGAAACTCCTGAGGAGTCTGCGGTTTTTTAAAAATAAAATTATATAATAATAATAATAATAGTAACTTTATTGTCATTGTACGTGTATACACAGTATACCCATACAACAAAATTCACTTAACACCCAAAGACCAGGTCCATCACACATAACAATTCCCAAACATGGTTTAAAAGAAATCAAGCCCGGTTACGAATTGTTTTTGTCTTTGAATGTGAGCGTGCAGATTCCATTTCACACCTCTCCTTCCACAGGGCTGTTTTTAATCACTCTCTGAAAATTCTTCAAATTACTGCAAGCCGGCAGGTACACAGAAAGAATTAGGAGCCAGAAGAAAATGAGGGGACGGAGGGGGAAAAGAAAAAATGAGACACCACGCCAGCCGTTGAGATTTTTAAACCTTGCATAAATATGGAGAGCCACCGGGATGGTTAGCAAGCGCCTGTAACTCTTTTGATGTTTTCCCTTCCACTTTGGAAGACAACGTTAATGTACAGCTGGTGCCAAGCCTGGCACACTGGCAGTAAGTACCAAAAGTGAGGCTGGTTCTCTAAGACGTTGGGTTAAAATCTGCATGGCTGGCTTCACTTTCTTTCTTTCTTTTTTTAAAAAAAAGAAAGTTCTGCATATTTTATGCTGGATTGAGATTTGTTTGTTGGTTTTGAACTGCGTGTCCTAGTTTTAACAATCTGGAAAAAAAATATACGTTAAGTAGGAAGGCTATTGCTTAACGCCTTGTAAGCCGCCCTGAGTCTCCGGAGAAGGGCGGTGTATAAATTGAACCAATAATAACAATAGTAATAAGATTTTTTCGTAACTGGATTTATGCTAAATCGTTCAGCTTTGTTGCAGTTTTGCTTGGGAGTTGATTTAAAAACTGGGTGTACCGCAGGGGTTCGGGGGAACCTCTAGCTAAGATTCTGTGCAGTTCGGAGAACCCCCAAATTCCACTCCTGGCTGGCCCTGCCCACCCTGACCCTCCCAGGAGTCCCCACGCAGCCCATTCCGGCCTCTAGAGGGCCTCTGGAGCCTGGGGAGGCCACTTTCGCCCACCCGGAGGCTCAAGGAAAGCCTCTGGACCCTGGGGAGGGCAAAAACGGCCCCCCCACCATGGTGCAGGAGGCTGACTAAGCCACGCCCACCCAGCAACTGGGCAGAGAACCCCTTGCTAAAAATTTTGAAGCCACCCCTGGTGTACCTTATGTACAGATGTGCATATTCAGTATTATGTAGAACATTAAATACCAGGCAGATGGCAGCGCACCAGAGATAGGTTTTAACAGGTTCTGACCAGTTCTGGAGAACCGGTAGTAGAAACTTTGAGTAGTTAAAATTCTGACTGGCCCTGCCTGCATCTATTCTCTGCCTCCCGAGTCCCATCTGATCGGGAGGAAATGGGGATTTTGCAGTAACCTTCCCCTGGATTGGGGAGGGAATGGAGATTTTACAGTAGCCTTCCCCTGCTACGCCCACTAAGCCACACCCACCAAGCCATGCCACGCCCACCAAGTCACGCCCACAGAACCGGTAGTAAAAATATTTGAAAATCACCACTGCAGCACACAACTGGCCTTATATAATTTCGGAAGGTTGAGCTTGATAGGGCCTACTTAACATTGGATGGGACACCACTAGGCAACTTTAGAGTCAGAAATAAGCTCTGTGAATATTACCACGATTCACCAGGAATTGAACTCTACGTGACGGTCACTGAGTGGGACAAGGGCAGGGAGGGAGAAACAGGCAAATAATTTCTGTCTACTACTGCAAAGTCATGTGATTTGGGGTGTGTTGAAGGACATCTTCTTGAGAACAGGGCCAGCAAAAAGACACGTCGTTAATCTCTTTTAAATTTAAACTTCATTAAAATTAATGTCAATTGTTTAAACTTAATTCATATCATTAGTCTCTATGGTTTTTTTTAAAAAAAAATTGGTATGTTGCACAGTCTTCTTGAGTGGCAACTTCTAGAGAGGCTCTGAAGGTCACAAGGACGCTTTTGGTGAACCACAAAATCCTCCCAAAGTTTTGTTTATTCACTTCTATCTGCTAACAAGTCTTTGTAGGAGATGACTAGGATGAGCCCGAGGAAAGGGTCAAGCAAGTCATCAGTCTGGAATCTCTTTGTGCCCATAAGAGATTTAAGTCCAACACTACCTGCCAGCTAATAAGAGAAAAGAACAGAAGAAAAGGAAAAGAGAAAAGGAAAAATTGCTTAACGCATTGTAAACCGCCTTGAGTCTCTGGAGAAGGGCGGCATATAAATCAAATTAAAAAAAGAAAAGAAAAGAGCAAGAAAGAGCCCTAAAACTGGAAGTGGAGAACTGCTAAGAGGCTACAGAAGTTGTATCCTACAAAGCTACCATAGGATCAGCCCTTGAGCTTCCTCTGCATGGATGATGTAAGATCATGAAACGTCTGCAAAAAAAGAACCAAGCTCAGAAACACTAAGGATCCCATAGTCTTTTTCCTCCTCCTCCTCCTCCTCCTCCTCCTCCTCCTCCTCCTCCTCCTCTTCCTCTTCCTCCTCCTCCTCCTCCTCCTCCTCAAACCCCACTCTCTCTAGCACTGACGATATTTATTTATTTATTTATTAGTTCAATTTATATGCCGTCCTTCTCCGGAGACTCAGGGCGGCTTACAATGCGTTAAGCAATAGCCTTCATACTTTTTGTATATACCTGCTTAGTAGGGCTTTCGCCCCCCATAAGCGGTGTTCTTTTTTATACTAAGTCAGCTTATTGCCCCCACAATCCGGGTCCTCATTTTACCTCCCTCGGAAGGATGGAAGGAAGGCTGAATCAACCTTGAGCCTGATGAGATTCGAACTCGCAGTAATTGCAGGCAGGTGGTGCTACTTAACAGCACTTTAGTCTGCTGCGCTACCAAGGCTCTTTTACCTAGTTACCTAGTTGTTACCTCGTTAGATCATGAAATGTCTGCAAGAAAACCACCCAGCTCAGAGAGCCCCAAGGACCCCACAGTCTTTTTCCTCCTCCTCCCCCTCCTCCTCCTCCTCCTGCTCCCCCACTCTCTCTAGCATTGATGATGTTACCCAGTTCGGCAATGAAATGTCTTCAAGAAAGCAACCAAGCTCAGAGAGCCCCAAGGACCCCACAGTCTTTTTCCTCCTCCGCCTCCTCCCCCTCTTCCTCCTCCTCCTCCTCTTCTTCCTCCTCCTCCAACCCCTCTCTCTCTAGCACTGACGATGTTACCTAGTTAGATCATGAAATGTCTGCAAGAAAACAACCAAGCTCAGAGAGCACCAAGGACCTCTCATTTCAACCCTGAGCTACAAATATTCTCCTTTACTGGTACCTTGAGCTTCCTGCCCCCCCCCCCCACGGCCCATTTGTTCTTGCGCTGCTCTGCAACTCCGCAAATAACAGATATTAAAATACCCAGCGTTGCCACTCACGTCAAACAAAACCGAACCCCCATCACCTCTTGCTGTTTGGAAGAAATACATTTCAGACCACAAACGTCGTCTCAGAAGATTACGAATAATGGAGAGGATGGTAAAAAAGCGAGGTTACCGAAGGTTGAGTGGTCTTCGGTGCACTTAAGAAAAGCAAGCCGAGATGTTTAAATCGGAAGACAATGAACCACGGGTGGGGAAGAGGTTCTGTGCTCCAAGGAACGACTCTCTCGAAAGCTTTTGAGCTAATCCTCCTCAGAGCTAGACTGGGATGCACTAAGGTAAGAAGAAGCAAGAATGCATTTGGTTTGGTTAATCACAAAGACTGGGTGTGCGTTACAACCCGGTTCTCAGCACAGTTGCACAAGATCACACCTTCGCAGAATTTAATTTAATTTAATTATTTCAATTTATATGCCGCCCTTCTCCGAAGACTCAAGGTGGCTCACCCTGAGGACCACGTAGCTCATGCATGCACATAAAACCGCAAACATCTCGAGCGTCTGAAGCCGAGACTGAAAGGACCAAACACGAGGCGCTCTTTTGCAATCACAAAAATAACTTCACGCTCAAGTGCAGGAAGAGTAAACTTACCTGCAGTATCAGATCTAAAACAGACACTCTAAACGAAAGCAGGAAAGTTGCTATAGAGATGTGGAAAACTGGCAACTCTTAAGCAGGGAGAGCAAGCAGCATATAAACAAGGCAAGTGTTTGGGTCCACACATGTGCAAACCAAGATAAATTTCAAATGCGAGGCATCTCCGGTCGGTGGAAGATTTAAGAACAGACTTGCGCTCTTCTGCATATCTTCTGCATGTATCAGCCTGCCTTTTAAAACACGCACAAATTAGAGCGCACAGTTTAGCAACACAGTGTTGAAGGTTCATAAATCACCTCCTTGGCTGAAAGCTAAACTGGGTTGCCGTTGAGGATGAACCTATTCAGTTCCAAAACAATCCCCCCCCCAAAAAAAACAGACTAGAAATGTGGTGGATAAAAATGGATGGATGATTAAGGCATCGAAGTCTCAAGAATAAGAATTTAATGTTAACCTCTTTCAACATCCAGAATAGAATAGAATAGAATAGAATAGAATAGAATAGAATAGAATAGAATAGAATAGAATAGAATAGAATATGGAATGGATTGGATTGGATTGGAATAGAATAGAATTCTTTACTGAACCTTGGTGACGCAGCAGATTAAAGTGCTGTTAGGTAACACCAGCTGCCTGCAATTACTGCAAGTTCGAATCTCACCAAGCTCAAGATTGACTCAGCCTTCCATCCTTCCGAGGTAGGTAAAATGAGGAGCCGGATTGTGGGGGCAATAAGCTGACTTTGTATAAAAAAGAACACCGCTTAGGGGGTGCCGAAAGCCCTACTAAGCAGGTATATACAAAAAGTATGAAGGGTATTGCTTAACGCATTGTAAACCGCCCTGAGTCTCCGGAGAAGGGCGGCATATAAATCGAACCAATAAATAAATAAATAAATATTGGCCAAATGTGATTGGACGCACAAGAAATTTGCATTGGTGCATATGCTCCCAGTGTACATAAAAGAAAAGATACATCAAGAATCATAAGGTACAACAGTTAATGATAAATAGATAGATAGACAGATGATAGATAGATAGAAGACAGAAAGAAAGAAAGAAAGAAAGAAAGAAAGAAAGAAAGAAAGAAGGAAAGAAAGAAAGAAAGAAAGAAAGAAAGAAAGAAAGAAAGAAAGAA
>WNWU01000083.1:1330720-1345448 GCA_012654045.1 Ptyas mucosa
GGGTGGACTTCAACTCCCAGAATCCCCCAGCCAGCTCTGCTGGCTGGGGGATTCTGGGAGTTGAAGTCCACCCATCTTCAAGCTTCCAAGGTTGAGAAACACTGGTCTAAAGTCAGATTTCTCTATCAGGTTGTGATAGAAACGACTCCCCACGTCCTTATAAGGCTCCAAACACACACAGATAGGACGGAAAGAAGGTACTTTCTGGGTATCCCAATGGAGAAGCAGACAATCCAAGTGCTCCCAGGATCGTCAGCCTTCCACGCTCCCTGTACGTTGACCAAGCTGTCTGTAGAGGATGGAAGCGAAAGACTAAACTATGTGGACGGCACCGGTCCCTGCTCAAATAGAGAGCCTGGGCGCCCGAATTTCGAGCTTCGGGACTCGGATTTGGCAACTTCAATGACAGTAAACTCCCGCTTCCAGAAACTGACCGCAGGTGAGCAGCTCCCGCCGGACGTTGGCTAATCCCATCCCAACCTCACGTGACAGAAACGCGCTTTGGAGACCGGCTTCAATCCGGATTAGAATGCTGCCCTTTGTCGCCCAGTCTAACCCCCTTCTAGCCTCGAATTCCCATCTCCGCGGAAGGTGCGGAGAAACAAGCGCCCGCAAAGCGCGCGCCCATTGAAATCCATTCCACAAAAGGTGTTTGTTTTTTTCCCCCTGGAAATCCTAAGAAGGGTGTCAAGGCAAACAAACTCTTAAGTCATTTCTTTGGGTCGTTTTTCCTTTTATTCCGATCCAGTTTCCTCCCCCTGAAACACACACAAAGGCACGCGCGCACCTTTCCTTTCATATCCTAACGGATGGAAAGGTTAATTTATAGAGGCTAATTCTGGATAGTTTTATTGGAACAAGGCGTCCCCTCCACCCGGACACGTGAAAAGATTTATCAGCGTTGCAGGTTCTTAGAAGCCCCCAGCCCTGATTCAGGACCCCAAGAACTCAAGGGGGAGATTGGACGGAGCCGGCACCCCCGTCCGCTCGCTTCAAGGGGCGGACTTTCCGAGTTTGGCTTAGAAAACCGAGCAGAAGGCAGGTAAATAAAAGCTAAGGGTAAACCTGAACGGTGGCGCTTAATTAAGAGCCTTGGATAGTACAGTGGTCTAAAGCCCTGTTATTAATATCAGCTGCCTGCAATTACTGCAAGTTCGAATCCCACCAGGCTCAAGGTTGACTCAGCCTTCCATCCTTTCTAAGGTGGGTAAAATGAGGACCCAGTTTGCTTCTGAACACGTGCAGAGTGCCTTCCCTCGGAAGTAATTGCCGATGGGATTTTAGTGCGTGGGTAAAGATTGGGGCCAACCTTTTGGGTTCCAGATTCTGGAGAGAGCAGGGCACGTGCTGACTCCCCGAAGTCAAAGCGCCGAGCTGGCGGGCTCCAGGCTAAACCGGCAGGAACAGTTTCAAGGAGACGCCCTTCCCCACGGGCACAGCTCGAACTCTGCGCGGGCAGGAAGCTCAGCAGTGGGCGGAGAAGAGAAGAAGAGAAGGAAAAGCACGTCCCGAGATTCCCGGGTCTCACCTAGTTTTGGGCGCGCAGGATGGGAGAGTAGAGTCAAGGGGAGGCTCGCGGAGATGCGCTCGGCTTCGGCTCCGCGCCTCCGGCGCGCAGCGAAAGACAGCCGCTCCTGCGCTAAGTTTGCCCAAAGCGCAAGATCGGCTTGGCCGCGCCTCAAGGCCACCGGGTCTCCCAAAGGCTGCGCGCAAACCCCGAAGGCGCTGTATGGAGTTACGCGCCGGGGGCGACGGGCAAAACCTGCGGCCACTGTTTCCCTACACACACACACACACACACACACACACAGCGGGGTCGGTGATTTTGCTGCGTTTCCCCAACCCCCGAGGCTTTTTGGTGGGAGCCTGGACAGGTACATCCTGCCAGGGGAGGGGGAGGGAGGCGTACAATTCAGGCCCCTGAGCTTGAAAGGAGAGAGAGAGGGGCTTAGGGGAGTTTGGGGGGCAGCTTCCAGAAGCCTCGCCGAGCGTCGCGGCAAATAGGAACGGGCGGAGACGATGGGAGCTGTAGTCTTAGCAACTTGAGAGGCACCGGGAGAGGAACTTCCTTGTTCAGCGAAGGCCTAAATTGAGTGCCAGAACCCCCCAAATAATAATAATAATAATAACAACAATAACAACAACCGCACGGGTGGAGCTATGTCTCTCTGAGCCTATGTCAAGTGTCCGCACAAGACACTTGACATAGGCTAGGAGCCTTGGTGGCGCAGCGGACTAAACTGCTGTTAAAGTAGCACTTAGCTGCCAGCTGCCTGCAATTACTGCGAGTTCAATTCTCACCAGGCTCAAGGTTGACTCAGCCTTCCATCCTTCCGAGGTAGGTAAAATGAGGACCCGGTTTGTGGGGAGCAATAAGCTGACTTTGTATAAAATAGAACACCGCTCGCCCCCCTCCCCCCAAAAAGCCCAACTAAGCAGGTATATACAAAGTATGAAGGCTATTGCTTAACGCATTGTAAGCCGCCCTGAGTCTCCGGAGAAGGGCGGCATATAAATCGAACTGATAAAATAAAAATAAAATAAAATAAATAAATAGTCTTCAAAGAAGCCCAAGGCAGAGTGGGGGGGGGGGGGGTTTGCCGGGAAGTGACCCTTCAACGCTGCCCAGAATCCCTGCGGGGAAAATTACCGAAAACCCACTGGGAAAGACGGCCGTGAGCTTTTCCCGAGGAGCGCTGCCACTCACCTGACTCCCGGAGCGTCTCACTTCGGAACAAAATCTGCCCCCCGAATTCGATCCGCCTGCTTCCTCCGCCTTCCCTCCCACGAAAGAGGCGGCCGCCGCTGCCTTTTTTCTTCCCCCCCTCCCCCCCTCGGGGAAAGAAACGGAGGAGGGGGGACGCGCGCGCGAAGCCCGACCGACCGACCGACCGACCGGTCGGGGGAATCCGCTGCGTCGCGCTGTGCCTCTCGGCTCCGCTGCTCGGGCCTCACTTTATTGCGCTCTGAACCGAACCCGAGGGCCAACCGCGGGGGGCGCAGCCAGCCTCCGAGCCTGCCTGGTTCGGGGAAGCTTTTTATATAGAGGCGCGCCAGTTCCACGCCCTAGGACGGGAGCCCGAATCACAAACTCTTTCGCTCAGGCAAAAAGCGCTGGGAGGGATTTGTACCTACTCCAGCCTCCTCCTCCCCCCCCCAAATCACCAATGCCTGGGGACCCGGCGGCGGCGGCGGCTGGTGTTGCAAGCACACGCCCCACGACAGGTTTGCAAAAACCCCTTGGCGCGCTTCCTTGGGAACGGAGCCCCTTGGAAGATTTCGGTGGGCTTCGCTTGTAAAAGGGAGATCGCAGCTCCCGGCCGGCTAAGGAATCAACCCTCGGAAAAACGAACGCGGTTTCTCCCCCTTTTTGGGGTGGGGGGTGGGGGGGGGGGGAGAAAGGTTCGGAAACGGCTCAGCTTCTGCCATTTCGGGTGGCCGAGCGCAGTGTCTCTGCAAGTCACGCGTGTCTCTGGGAAGGCGCCGCTGCCCCCCCCCCCCCCCCCCTAAAGTGTGTACATTTGCCGCCCCCAGCACCACCCCCGTGGAAAGCGCAAAAGGAGCTCGTTGGGACTTTTAACTTCGGAGTAAACCAAAAGGAAGATCGGGCGCCGCGGCGGTTGCCTCGCCCTTTATAATCGCGCTTGAGGATTATAAACCCACGTTCCGAATCTGAAACCGAGAAAGGGGCTGGGGGAGAGAGAGAGATGAGGGAAACCGCCTCGCTTGATGCTCCTACATTGCACCCCCCTGCGACCATTCTGGCTTTAACACATACACACACTCACACACACTCACACTCAGAGAGAGGGAGGGAGGGAGGGAGGGAGGGAGGGAGAGAGAGAGAGAGAGAGAGAGAGAGAGAGGGAGAGAGGGAGAGAGAGAGAGAGAGGTGTAACCCACAACCTTCTCTTTCACAAGCCCCGTTTGGAAGCCTTTCCTCGCCCGAATTTTTTTAAAAGTACAGTTAAGCCGCCCCTTCGCAGTGAACTTCTAAATCTTGAGCTCCGAAGCGAGATTATTCTCTCCCCCCCCCCCCCCCCTTTCCCCCCCCCCCCCCCCCCCCATCTCTCTCCCCGGCTTTCGGAAGCGAAGCTAGCTAAAACACACACTAGTTTGGGGTGGGGTGGGGACAACAGTTTAGTGAGGTGGAACAGCCTGAGGGGGGACCGGGGGGACGGAGGGGAGTGATGAGAGCCATTTCTTTTATGGGATTTGCAAAACGTCCTCGCATTCTCGTGAGAAGGTATATTGCGTTTTAAAGTTAAACCCTGGTTAGTACAATGCCTTCCGCCATCTCCTCTAGCAGAGTTGCCAGAAATTACGGAGGTGGGGAGGGCATAATTCTCCTGCTGATGGCATTTACCGGAGAGAGAGGGGGGAGGGAGGGGGAGGGAGGGAGAGAGAGGGAGAGAGAGGGGGGAGGGAGGGAGAGGGGGAGGGAGAAAGAGAGAGAGCGAGAGAGAGGGAGAGGAAGGGGTAGAGAGGGGGAGGAGAGAGGGAGGGAGGGAGAAAGAGAGAGAGGGAGGGGAGGAAGGGGGAGGGGGAGCAAGAGAGAGCGGGAGAGGGAGGGGGAGAGATAGAGAGGGAGGGGGAGAGAGAAGGAGGGAGCGAGAGAGAAGGAGGGAGCGAGAAAGGGAGGGAGAGAGAGGGAGGGAGGGGAGGGGCGAGAGGGGGAGCAAGGGAGAGGTGGAGGGAGGGAGAGAGAGAGAGTATTTTTGTATTTTGCTCTCAAGTCCTTTAAAATACTTGCTATTATTGTCCGGTTACTTCAAGGTGTCAAAATGGGAGAAGAAAGAGAAAATGAACCCATGGAATCTAGTGTAAACCAAAACCAGGGAAATAAACGTATGAAAATGGAGCTAATTGGCAAGCACAGTGTGTCTTTACTTTTACATTTAAGTACAATGGTGTGAATAGATTCCAGCCGTTCCCACTTAATATCCTCATTGTCTTTTCAGGGGTTCAAAATGCTATGTTCGAGGACAGAAGAAGTAGTGCGGATTGAAAGCAAAGGGGCTCTAACCCAGCATTCAGCTCTCACAGTAACTAAGCCGATGAGGACAAAGAAAGACCAGAAAGGAAAGAGCCTAGTGTGGTCTAGTATTAAGGCACTAGGCTAGAAGCCGGGCGATTGAAAGTTCTAGTTCTGCCTTAGACATGAAAACCAGCTATGTGACTTTGGGCTAAACACCAGGAGATGGTGAATTCTAGTCCCGCCTTAAGTATGAAAATCATCTGGGTGACTTTGGGCAAATCACCAGGAGACTGGGAGTTCTAGTCCCACCATAGGCGTGAAACCCAGCTGGGTGACTTCAGGCCAGTCACCAGGAGATGGTGAGTTCTAGTCCTGCCTTACACGTGAAAGCTGGCTGGGTGACTCTGGACCAATCACCAAGAGGCTGGGAGTTCTAGTCCCGCCTTAAGCATGAAAGCCAGCTGGGTGACTTTGGGCCAGTCACCAGGAGATGGTGAGTTCTAGTCCCGCCTTACACATGAAAGCTGGCCGGGTGACTCTGGACCAATCACCAAGAGTCTGGGAGTTCTAGTCCCACCTTACACATGAAAGCCAGCTGGGTGACTTTGGGCCAATCACCAGGAGACTGGGAATTCTAGTCCCACCTTAGATTTGAAAGCCAGCTGGGTGACTTTGGGCCAATCACCGGGAGACTGGGAATTCTAGTCCCACCTTAGACTTGAAAGCTAGCTGAGTGACTTTGGGCCAATCACCAGGAGATGGTGAGTTTTAGTCCTGCCTTAGGCGTGAAAGCTGGCTGGGTGACTTCAGCCAATCACCAGGAGGCTGGGAGTTCTAGTCCCACCTTAAGCATGAAAGCAAGCTGGGTGACTTTGGGCCAGCCACGCTGTCTCAGCCCACCCTACCTCACAGAACTGTTGTTATGGGGAAAAATAGGAAGAAGGAGGAATATTGAGTAAGTTTACTGCCTTGGGTTATTTATAGAAATAATAAAGTTAGGTAATAAATAAAAATAGAAATTATATTCCTGCGTAGAAAGTAATATGGAGAGATAGATCGCTGCTGATTCTTCTAATACTACGGTCTCCATTGATAAGACGATGAGTGATTCCACATGTAAAGTATCATCTCCAATATTTATTAAATCTTTGCTAAGTAAATAATGAGGCCAAGGGAAACATAGATCGTATTTCTTCCTCCTATTTTCCTCCCTGTCATGTAGACGAGACGGAGAGTGAACAATTGGCCCCAAATCAGCCAGGGCTCTTCCCAGTGGTGAAATCCCAATTTTTTTACTACCGGTTCTGTGGGTGTGGCTTGGTGGGCATGGCAGGAGAAGGATCCTGCAAAATCCCCATTCCCTCCCCACTCCTGGGGGAAGGATATTGCAAAATCCCCATTCCCTCCCCACTCTGGGACCAGCCAGAGGTGGTATTTGCCGGTACTCCAAACTACTCAAAATTTCCGCTACCGGTTCGCCAGAACCTGTCAAAACCTGCTGGATTTCACCCCTGGCTCTTCCGTGTCCCCAGGTGATTTCTCACTGCCAGTTCAGCATCTTAACCACTCCATGATAGGTAAAACTGGGGCTTGTCCCCCCCAGCTTGTTATGAAAGGTGTTTATTCATAACTTATTGACTGATGACATTTCTAGGTTGCGCTAATTTGTTACATTCTTGAGCAGACTACAAAACACACCGTAAAAATACAGTAAAGGCGGGTTTTTAAAAAAACAAAACAAAACACCATCAGAAGTTCAGAACAAAACAATCATCCAAACCGAAGATCCATCACCCCTTTGAACCAACGCTGAGATTGGAGGAGCCAGTTTTTAAGGATGAGCAAAACTGAACTCTAAACAAAACTTAGCTGACGATGTATGCCTTATAGGTGTACCTTGCAGTGATGGGTTTCAAATTTTTTTACTACCGGTTCTGTGGGTGTGGCTTGGTGAGTGTGGCTTGGTGGGTGTCACAGGGGAAGGATACTATACAATCTCCATTCCCAATCCAGGGGAAGGTTACTGTAAAATCCCCATTTCCTCCCGATCAGCTGGGACTCGGGAGGCAGAGAATAGATGGAGGCGGGGCCAGTCAGAATTTTTACTACCGGTTCTCTGAACTACTCAAAATTTCCGCTACCGGTTCGCCAGAACTGGTCAGAACCTGCTGAAACCCATCTCTGGGGAAATATAAGAATGGGTGTGATCTGCTAAAATAGAACTGCAAACGGTAAAACTTTTCCTTTTTTTTTTTTAATTGAAAAACTAAAACAAGCTAGAAGGTTGGCCATTGACATTTGGAGCACCAAAGCTTTTTCTGCCCCTTCCCCAAAGTCAGTTTGTTTGGGTTTTTTTGCAATGTGAAAACTAAAAGACAACGTGGGTTGAAAGTGGGAGCAGCAACTTGACGAGAGTCTAGTGGTTAAGGCGCCAGGCTGGAAACTGGGAGACGGTGAGTTCTAGTTCTGCCTTACCATGTAAGCCAGCTGGGTGACTTTGGGACAATCCCTATTTGCTCTCTCAGCCAGGGGTGAAATCCAACAAGTTTTGACAGGTTCTAGAGAACCGGTAGCGGAAATTTTGAGCAGTTCAGAGAACCGGCAAATGCCACCTTTGGCTGGCCCCAGAGTGGGGAGGGAATGGGGATTTTGCAGTATCCTTCCCCCAGGAGTAGGGAGGGAATGGGGATTTTGCAATATCCTTCCCTGGAGTGGGGAGGGAATGGGGATTTTGTAATATCCTTCCCCCAGGAGTGGGGAGGGAATGGGGATTTTACAGTATCCTTCCCCTGCCATGCCCACCAAGTCCACAGAACCGGTAGTAAAAAAAAATTGGATTTCACCTTACAGGGTTGTTGTTGTTGTGGGGAAAATTGGAGGAGGAACCTGAGTTATTTGTAATAATAATATAGGCGGCATACAAATAAAGAAATAAAATAAAAATCATGGAGACACCTTGCTTTATACTGGGCTACTTAATCCCCTTATGGGTATAGCTCAGTCCACTGCAATAATAGCAATAGCACTTAGACTTATATACCGCTTTACAGTGTTTTTACAGCCCTCTCTAAGCGGTTTACAGAATCAGCCTCTGGGCCTCCCCCCCCAACAATTTGCGTCCTCATTTTCACCACCTCAGAAAGATGGAAGGCTGAGTCAACCTTGAGCTTGGTGAGATTCGAACTGCCAAATTGCAGGCAGCCGGCAGTCAGCAGAAATAGCCTGCAGTACTGCACTCTAACCACTGTGTGGCAGCTCAATAAACTACGGTATTCTGGAGTTTGTTTCTTTCAGAGTGAGTGAATCTTGCAAGCCTCGTCCGGTGGTGAAATTCAGCTGGATCTATCCGGATCGCGTGATCCGGTAGCGCTGGCGGTAGGAGACTCCGCCTACCCGCCCGGATGTCCTCACGTCCCATTTTTGACCCTCTGCGCATGAGCAGAAGGTTCTGCGCATTTGCGGAGGAGGCACGCACACTAACATTTGCAAGCCGGTAGGGAAAGGTAAGTGAATTTCACCTCTGGCCTCGTCTCTAAATAATGAATGGCTTCAACTGGGTGTCAGCCTATTGTGGTTTGTTCCATAAATAATGGTCAGACAAGATGTGTAAATTGAACAAGCTATTTGGCCGAGGGTGAGAAATCAGGAAATCCAGGCAGTTCAAATGAATATAAAGGTTCATGGAAGATTAAGGTCACTACAAGAATCTGAGCTAGTAACAGTCAAAGCAAATTGGTGGTAAGTAAGAGTCAATGGAGCTCAAAGTTGGCTGGATTTAGATAGATTCAGATTAACAGAGCTGAAAGGGACAGATCTCTTAGATTCGAGACTGGTGACACATTTGACTCCTCCTTCAGGCTCAGTCTGTTCATCTCCTACAAGAACAGGAATATAATCCTATAGGAACAGTTTTGATCCTTCTTCTCAAAGAATCCCTAGTTCTATCATTCTAGCTCAGGCATATCCAATCAGCCTGTGGGCCCCATGTGGCCCTGGACAGCTAATAATGAGGCCCCACAAGATACAATAAAAAATATATGTTTATATATATATATTAACTATATTATATATTTTATTTGGACCCAATTTCTCTTCACTCAAGGTGGCCCAGGCAAGCCAAAAGGTTGTACCCCATGTTCCAGACGAACATGAGTAGACCCCACTTTGCCCCATTAAGAAAAGGGGGCATTAATTTTCAGTCACTAAGATCATGGCATCCAGCCCTCTGAATTCCTGGCAAATAGATGGGGAAGAAATGGAGGTACTGACAGATTTTAATTTTCCTGGGCTCCAGGATCACCGCAGATGGGGACTGCAGCCAAGAAATTAAAAGACGCTTGCTCCTGGGGAGGAAAGCCATGGCAAATCTAGACAGCGTACTAAAAAGTAGAGACATCACCCTGCCAACAAATGTGCGTATACTCAAGGCGATGGTTTTCCCAGTTGCAATGGATGGCTGTGAAAGTTGGACCATAAGGAAGGCCAAGTGCCAAAGAATGGAGGCCTTTGAACTCTGGTGCTGGAGAAGACTCCTGCGAGTCCCTTGTACTGCAAAGTGATCCAACCGGTCAGTCCTAGAGGAGATCAACCCTGACTGCTCTTGAGAAGGCCAGATCCTGAAGAGGAAACTCAAGTACTTTGGCCACCTAATGAGAAGGAAGGACTCCCTGGAGAAGAGCCGAATGCTGGGAACGATGGAGGGCAAAAGAAGAAGAAGGGGACGACAGAGAACGAGGTGGCTGGATGGAGTCACTGAAGCAGTCGGCGTGAGCTTAAATGGACTCCAGAGGATGGTAGAGGACAGGAAGGCCTGAAGGAACGCTGTCCATGGGATCACGATGGGTCGGACACGACTAATAACAACAACAACAACAATTTTCAGTCATGCCTGCAATTTTAATCTCCATCTCTTCTGCCCCTCCCCATTTCCCCCCTACCTTCTTCAAAGTACAGTGAGAACTCAGGTTGAACATTGTTGTTCCATCTTTGCAATTGCTCCTCATATCCATGGCAACAATTGCATGAGTGTGCGTTTGCGCGCGCACACTCACACTCACTCATGCACAGGGGGAGAGAGAGAGAGGGAGGGAGGGAGGGAGAGAGAGAGAGAGAGAGAGAGAGAGAGAGAGAGAGAGAGAGAGAGAGAGCGAGAGAGAGATACACCTTCTGTTTTTGATCAAGAGTTCTCCTTCACCTGATCAAAACAAGGGAGACTGAGAAAGGACAGGCAAAGTGGGAGTGGAGGGAGATTTAAGAGGTGTCATTCTTCGCTTTTGCAAACTCCAAGGGTCTCCTTCAAACTAAGGATTGCTCCAAAATCCAACGCAGAGCTTTGGGCTGGAGGTCAGCCAACATTGGGTCATTGTTTTGGGGTTATAGCAAAGGAAGCACTCGGCTGTTTCATTTCTCTTAGTGGCCCGGCACTAAATACCAAAAAGGAACAGCTGGGGGAAAAAAAAGGGGGGGGGGTGTACAGATATTCCTTGACTTATGAACCACAAGAGAGCATAATGTTCCGGTTGCTAAACGAGACATTTGTTAAGTGTACTTTGCCACGTTTTACGACTGTTTTTGCCACCGTTGTTAAGTATGCCTGGGGATGTCTAGTTTGATGAAAAGAAGGACTAGGGGAGACATGATAGCAGTCTTCCAATATCTCAGGGGCTGCCCCAAAGAAGAGGGAGTCAAGCTATTCTCCAAAGCACCTGAGGGCAGGACAAGAAGCAACAGGTGGAAACTAATCAAGGAGAGAAGCAACTTAGAACTAAAGAGAAATTTCCTGACAGTTAGACAAAATTAACCAGTGGAACAAGTTGTCTCCAGAGTGTTTTGCTCAAAGCCCATCCTTTTCTATATGGCATGTCTGTCTGAGCCAGGAGTGGTGCGGTGGCCTAGAGGTGGAGCTCTTGCCTCACAATTGGGAAGCTGTGAGTTCGATCCCAGGTAGAGGCAGATATTTCTCTCTCTGGGCACAATGAGAATCTATCTGCTGAACAAAACTCTGCATTGGCGACAGGAAAGGCATCTGGCCATTCAAACACTCTGCTTGTTCCATTCAGTTGCCCAGACTCCACCCGGCAAGGGATTATGCGGTTATTAAAAGATGATGATGTCTGTCTGAGCCAGTTCTCAATGGTAAATTGCAGCTTGTCCCACTGGATGCTTACCTACTATCTGGGGTTTTTTTCCCCATAGAAAAGATTTCTTTAGTCCAAGTTTGCTTCAGTCAAGAGAAGATCTGATTTGCTCTTCTTTTCAAAGCATGTGGAAAGATATCCCCAACAATATGCTAATAGTTAGGCCAATTAGTGGCCTGGCTCAGGATCCCAGGGGATCGCAAAAGAGAGAAGCACAATTTCTTCGGTGAATCTCAAGTCTTACTTAATTTAAAGCTGTGGGTTTCACCCAGGGGTGAAATGTTCCCGGATCAGATCGGATCGTCCGATCCGGTAGTGATTTTTCCCTGTGGTTTGGCAATCTGGTAATGATCGCTGCCTGGGTGTCAGTACTTCCTGGTTTTAACGCATGGTGCGTACGCTTCTGGACTGGTAAGGAAGGCAAGTAGATTTCACTCCTGGTTTCACCAACTCTGTTGCGAACCTCTCAGAATCGTGTTTTGGCTCGTGTTTCATAAATCATTCTTGCTTCCTTCCTATTTTCTAGTACTGGCTGTTAACTCAGACTGTCCGCAGTGCACTATCCTATTCGTGTTTTCTAGGTCCTGAATTTCAGAATTCCAATTTGTTTTACACAAGGTCTTGCAGTTCTTTATTTCCTTCACAAGGGTCTTGTTTTGCTCCAGCTTGTTTCTTTACATGATATGCTTGGCCACTCTTTCTTTGGTCTACTTTTTCTTTTGCGTTGCAGAACGCAGAACGTAGTTTGCAGAACGATGTTTCATTTCCATAGTTCCAGAGTATTGGGACGGGTTGGATGACTTGAATCAATAACTTTTTTTTTTTACAGTTTGAATTTTTGCTTTCCTGCATCTTTCCACAACTCCTTCCTTTGGGTTTCTACACTAAAGAATAAAGAAGCATCTACTAATATTTTTTCTAACCAGGCAATTTAAAAAACAAACAAACAAACCCCCACACATTTTTGTGAGCTACAGCACACTTTATCAGATTGACTATTCACCACCCTGAGTCCTGTTGGAGAAGGGCAGTATAAAAATCAAACAAACAAACAAATAAACAAATAAATAAATGAATGAATAAATAAATAAATGCTATTGCTATTCCTGCCTGCCTTCCTCCCTCACTCCTTCCTTCCTTCTTTCCTTCCTTTCCTCCTTTCCTCCTTCCTTTCTTCCTTCCTTTCTTCCTTCCTTCCTTCCTTCCTTTCTTTCCTCCTTCCTTCTTTTCTTGGTGGTGCAGTGGTTAAAATGCAACATTGCAGGCTAATTCTGCAGACTGCCAGCAGTCCGATCCTGACTGGCTCAAAGTTTGACTCAGCCTTCCATCCTTCCCAGGTCAGTAAAATGAGGACCCAGATTGTTGGGGGGCAAGAGGCTGACTCTGTAAACCATTTAGAGAGGGCTGTAAAGCACTGTAAAGCGGTATATAAGTCTAAGTGCTATTGCTATTGCTATTCCTGGTGCAAATGTGGGGGCATCTGGTTCCCAGTTTAGCACTGTTTCTTTTGTGAAAGTCTGCTTCAGATTGGGTAGTTGTCTGGATGCCAAGTATGGTCCTGTCACTCAGGGCTTTAAAAAGTGCAGTGACATTGTCCAATATTGGCTCAAACTTACAAATTATGCGTGTGAGTGGTTTGAGCTATAGGTGAAATAACCAGCGGTGTTTTTTTGTTTGTTTCTGTGGTTTGTCTTTTAGTAGGTCCTTCCTGGGAATTAATGTTGCTGTATGGATGTATGGCTCAGTGACTAAGACGCTGAGCTTGTCGATCGAAAGGTCGGCAGTTCAGCGGTTCGAATCCCTAGTGCCGCGTAACGGAGTGAGCTCCCGTGACTTGTTCCAGCTTCTGCCAACCTAGCAGTTCGAAAGCACATAAAAAAATGCAAGTAGAAAAATAGGGACCCCCTTTGGTGGGAAGGGCACAGCGTTCCGTGCACCTTTGGCGTTGAATCATGCCGGCCACATGACCATGGAGATGTCTTCGGACAGCGCTGGCTCTTTGGCTTTGAAAAGGAGATGAGCACCGCCCCCTAAAGTCAGGAACGACTAGCACATAGGTGTGAGGGGAACCTTTACCTTTACCTTTATGGACTGCTAGATCTGGGAATCGATCTGGCTCTAAAACAAGGGATGTGAGGGATGGGGGAAAGTTACACCAAAGGGTAAATTTAGTTTCTGGACTGGAAAGAGCTGAGAAGTGAAAAGAAGCGAGAACCGATGAAGCAATACATGAAAAATGCCGGAGCGTTTGGTATTCTGTTCCAGATTGGGATGTTGGAATGTTTTACATCACTCTTAGCTAATGAAAATCTCATTAGTCCCCCCACCCCCTCATTTGGATAGACAAAAGAACTAATTCAATAGAGAGGCGTCTAATAACCAGCAACAGACTCATTTGAAGACTGGAAATATTTTCCTGCCAAGCACAGAAGGGGCATATTTCGAGATGGGAAAACAGGGGGTCTGGGGGGGGGGGGATCAGCCCAACCTAGTAAGAAAAGATGGACCTAGTGGCATGCCTTCACATCCTAAAAATGGCATCTGCAGTTGTCGACACTCACAGGACATAGAACCAGTTTGGTCTACTGGTTAAGCTACCAGGTTAGAAATCAGGAGACTGTGAGTTCTAGTCCCATTTTAGACATGGAAGCCGGTTGGGTGACTTTGGGCCAATCACCAGGAGACTGTGAATTCTAGTCCTGCCTTAGATTTGAAAGCCAGCTGGGTGACTTTGGGCCAATCACCAGGAGACTGTGAATTCTAGTCCCATTTTAGGCATGGAAGCCAGTTGGGTGACTTTGGGCCAATCACCAGGAGACTGTGAATTCTAGTCCCGCCTTAGATTTGAAAGCCAGCTGGGTGACTTTGGGCCAATCACCAGGAGACTGTGAATTCTAGTCCCGCCTTAGATTTGAAAGCCAGCTGGGTGACTTTGGGCCAATCACCAGGAGACTGTGAATTCTAGTCCCATTTTAGGCATGGAAGCCAGTTGGGTGACTTTGGGCCGATCACCAGGAGACTGTGAATTCTAGTCCCGCCTTAGGCATGGAAGCTGGCTGGGTGATGTTGGGCCAGTCCCACCCCCACTCTCTCTCAGCTCAACCCACCTCGCAGGGTTGTGGCTGTGGAGAAAACAGTCAGAGGAAGGTATTATTTGTAAAGATAATAAAGGCAGGACACAAACAAAGAAAGAAAGATGGATTTGTAAATGAGGTAGAATCTGAACATTTGTTGGAAAACAGTTGTGAGTAAAACGTCCTCTGTACTATTTGTCTAGTTTAACTAGTATGTCTAGTTTGATGAAAAGAAGGACCAGGGGAGACATGATAGCAGTCTTCCAATATCTGGGGGGCTGCCCCAAAGAAGAGGGAGTGAAGCTATTCTCCAAAGCACCTGAAGGCAGGACAAGAAGCAACGGGTGGAAACTCATCAAGGAGAGAAGCAACTTAGAACTAAGGAGGAATTTCCTGACAGTGAGAACAATTAACCAGTGGAACAACTTGCCACCAGAAGTTGTGAATGCTCCAACACTGGAAATTTTTAAGAAGATGTTGGATCACCATTTGTCTGAAGTGGTGTAGGGTTTCCTGCCTAAGCAGGGGGTTGGACTAGA
>WNWU01000083.1:1370050-1382946 GCA_012654045.1 Ptyas mucosa
AAGGAAGGAAGGAAGGAAGGAAGGAAGGAAGGAAGGAAGGAAGGAAGGGGAAAGGAAGAGCAATAGCAATAGCACTTAGACTTATATACCGCTTCACAGTGCTTTTACAGCCCTTTCTAAGAGGTTTACAGAATCAGCCTCTTGCCCCAACAATTTGCGTCCTCATTTTACCCACCTCGGAAGGATGGAAGGCTGAGTCAACCTTGAGCCTGGTGAGATTTGAACTGCCAAATTGCTGGCAGCCAGCAGCCAGCAGAGGTAGCCTGCAGTACTGCACTCTAACCACTGCGCCACCATGACTCATATGGGTCCGAAGGAAGGCCTGGCCCCTGATCATCGTATATGGCCAGCCATGGGTATCCTCACATTTCTGTGTTGATGTATTTCAACTTGTGTGCGTTTGGGGTCAAATTGTGGCGGTGTTTATGGTTTTATTGACCTTGTGTGTTGCTTAAAAGTTCCTTGGGAGACTTAGATGTGATTGCCCAAGATAGTCCAAGTGACATGGCTGCGTTCACAAACTCTGATAACACTAAAATCAGGGTAAAAAGAAAAGGCTTATGTATCCCAGTAGTAACTAAATAATGGATCATTTCATGACTTAACACAATGACCTAGATTTACCGTTTGAAGGATTTATACAGCCATCCAACTCAAACATCGCAACTCTATCTGGCTGACCATAAAACAAAGAAAACGAAAACGAAAGAGCAATCCACATTATTCCCAATAGTTTTACTCCTTCATTATTATCTCCTTACGATGCACTGAATTACAGTTAATCTACATTATTGTGCCAACCAGTTGATACAATCCATTTCTTTCACAAATGATTTTTCTCCGATGTTTGGCTTTTCTGCCAAGAAAGAGATTGGTGATAGTCCCAATAGCAATAGCACTTAGACTTATATACCACTTTAGAGTGTTTTACAGCCCTCTCTAAGCAGTTTACAAAGTCAGCATCTTGCCCCCCAACAATCTGGGCCCTCATTTGACCGACCTCAGAAGGATGGAAGGCTGAGTCAATATTGAGCCTGGTGAGATTTGAACTACCGTGTTTTCCCCAAAATAAGACACTGTCTTATATTTTTTGAACCCCGAAATAAGTGCTTGGCCTTATTTTTGGGGAGGTCTTATTATTTTGAGGTCCGTGGAGCAAGATGGGGCTCCTTTTGCTGTCTTACCTGATTTCCAGCTTTGTGTTTAAATATTTTTGGGGAGGGCTTATTTTCGAGGGGGAGGCTTATTTTAGCATATGTGCTCAAAAGCTTGATTGGGCTTATTATCAGAGATGTCTTATTTTCGGAGAAACAAGGTACCAAATTGCAGGCAGCCGGCAGTCAGCAGAAGTAGCCTGCAGTACTGCGCTCTAACTACCGCGCCATCGTGGCTCATAGATGCAATCTGTCCTGAGTCTGCAATATGGAAAACCTTCCAGGCAGTTCTGAGACGGTCCACAAGAGGTATCTATACATGGGACAAAGGACGCTGCCTTCATACCTGCAGAAATGTTCCTGATGTGCATAGTACCAAATGATGAACAAAGTAGCAAAATGAAGAACTTGTCAAACATCTATGAACCTTCTACAGTGACTTGCAGGTTGCCAGCTTTGCACTTACAATTTCTCAAAGGCAGGAAACTATTTTAGCCCTGCTTCCAGGTGCCCATAATCTGGCTTCTCTCCATTGTTTGGGGGTTCCTGAACGTGTAAGGTGGCTGGCAGCTCTGTGCCAAGATAGCTAGCTAGTTCAATCAGAAAAAGGGTGGGGAAATTCCTCCAGACAAATTACATGCTGTGTGCCTAAGTGCCAAATTTGTTTGCTTTTTTTTTTTTTTAATCAGAGGAAATGTAACTTTTTGCAATGTGATTTACAAGGGCAGGAAATCTGATTGGGACACCAGCCAGGGAAAACTGGGCAGGCAGGAGCACACCCTGGCAATCTGGAATTAAAAAAAAAAAAAAGCAAACCAAGAAGATCAGAATTATGCTGAAAAGCTTACATTGTGATTGAGCTTCCAGTCCATTGGTGAAATCCAATTATTTTTACTACCGGTTCATTGGGTGTGGCTAGGTGTGTGTGGCAGGGGAAGGATACTGCAAAATCTCCATTCCCTCCCCACTCCAGGGGAAGGATACTGCCAAATCCCCATTCCCTCACCACTTCTGGAGGAAGGATACTGCAAAATCTCCATTCCCTCCCCACTCCTGGAGGAAGGATACTGCAAAATCTCCATTCCCTCCCCACTCCTGGAGGAAGGATACTGCAAAATCTCCATTCCCTCCCCACTCCAGGGGAAGGATACTGCAAAATCCCCATTCCCTCCCCACTCCAGGGGAAGGATATTGCAAAATCCCCATTCCCTCCCCACTCTGGTACCAGCCAGAGGTGGCATTTGCCGGTTCTCCGAACTACTCAAAATTTCCGCTACCGGATCTCCAGAACCTGTCAGAACCTGCTGGATTTCACCCCTGCTCCAGGGTTATTGGGAATAAAATTCTAGATTTCAGCTCATTACGTCGTAAAACCTATGTGCCTCTGAATACAGGAGTTTGGGAAAGCGATATTTTAGACTAGAGCTTGTCCGTGCCGTTTTCCTATTTTGTCAATATTTGTTCTGGGGGGGGGAGGCGAGAGAGAAACCGCTAACTCTGAGATCCAGGAGTCTAGATTGCCCAGACATAGCCCAGTCTGAACTGAGCTTTTCCCGCTGCTCATCATGCCTTAATCCCAAATACTCCCCCAAATCCTAGACTCAAAACCTCAAGGATTTTTAAGTCAGTGCAAGTTCATTTTTTTTAGAAGGATTTCATTTCCCCCGGGGATCAGCAAGGATTTTTAAGGTTAATTCATCTAGAGACGGCTTAAAATTGCTCACTCAATTTCCGAGAATAAATCACAGACAGCGCAATAAAATCCTGCAATGACAGGGGAAAAAAAAAACCCAGTGGTTTGGCTATGCAAGGTGGATGTAATTCTTGCACACGGCGACTTATCATCAAATGGCAGCAGACTGTTTCGTAAACAGATGCTGCTGTATTAAAAAAAAAAAAAAAATTTTTTTAAAAAGCATTTGAAAAAAAAATCACCAGCAAAAATGTACAACCGGCCATGAAAACATCAGCAAACCGTTATAACCCCAGTAAAAGGAGCCGGTATGATTTGCAAACCATTATTCAACAGACCATGGTTTAGGACAGCATGCGAACTCAATGGATACCCTGAGATTTTCCACTCAATTTAAGGAAGGAAGAAAATTTGCCTCGCAAAATCATGAGTCTCAACAAGGATCCTGCAAATTCCCTTTACGCTTGTTTGTATTTTAATGACCAGCTAAATTTCCTCGATCAACAGAGGGCGATAAGCACAGTTGGGGAGGTAAGTTAGCTCTGTCTACTGGGATATTATAATAATAACAAAAACAACAACATTAATTTCATGCATAGTTATGCATGCCAAAGGAAATGTTTTGTGCTGCTCATCCCTTGGTGAAGTCCCTTTGTTACTGCGGTGAGGTTTTATTGGGTTTTGTTTTTTTTTTTTCAATATTGACAGTTACGATGGGTATGTGCAACGCAGGGGAGAGTGAACGAGAGAACTAAGCTGTCGACATTCCAGATAATTCTTCGTTCTTAAAATACAGGGGCAGGCTACAGGCTTTCCTGTGAAAAAAGAGAATAAAGCACTCTCGTAAACTCTTAAATCCTAACAAATTTTTTTTCGTTGTTGTTGCTCCAAACCACTTCAGGTGTTCTTATGAACTTCTCCTTCCAGGAGTACGTGCTCAGAATTAACAGCCTGCAAAAGTTTAACAGGATTCGGACGGCCAGTAATTCAGGCCAAAGGGTCAGTTGATACTTCTGCTGAGATCGCATTTCCCAAAGGTGGCATATTTGGACCGGAAGTCGATCGAAAAGTCGGCAGTTCAGTGGTTCGAATCCCTAGCGCTGCGTAACGGGGTGAGCTCCCGTGACTTGTCCCAGCTTCTGCCAACTGAGCAGTTCAAAAGCAGGTAAAAAATGGAAGTAGAAAAATAGGGACCACCTTTGGTGGGAAGGGAACCGTGTTCCGTGCGCCTTTGGCATTGAGTCATGCTGGCCATATGACCACGGAGACGTCTTCGGACAGCGCTGGCTCTTTGGCTTTGAAACGGAGATGAGACCGCCCCCTAGAGTCAGGAACGACTAGCACATATGTGCAAGGGGAACCTTTATCTTTTACCTCTGCTTTCGCGGAGCGAAGGCAGAACCAGTAAAGATACCCACCAAAACCTCCTTAATCCTCCAACTCAGGGGTGAAATCCAGCAGGTTCTGACAGGTTCTGAAGAACCGGTAGCGGAAATTTTCAGTAGTTTGTAGAACCGGAAAATGCCACCTCTGGCTGGCCCCAGAGTGGGGTGGGAATGGAGATTTTGCAATATCCTTCCCCCAGGAGTGGGGAGGGAATGGGGGTTTTGCAGTATCCTTCCCCTGCCATGCCCGCCACACCACACCACACCCACCAAGCCACAGAACCAGTAGTAAAAAAAATTGGATTTCACCACTGCTCCAATTTCTGCATGTAGCACCTCATAAGAGCTTTTTTCCTTGGGTTTAAGAGAAAAAAAGATTCTACAAAGTAAAGGAGAGCATCCACACCATTCCACTGTCTCCTGTTCAGTCCTTGGATGCCAAAACACTGCTTTCCACTTGTGAGAATCCTGCCTCTTCTTTTTGAAAACAGATTATGAAAGAAACTTGTCTTTCCCTTCAACCGAACTAGAACTTGATTTATATTTATTTTTTTGGCCTGGAGTTCCCAAAAGTGTTAGACAAGAGCCAGGAAATGTCCTCATTCAAAGGAAAATCACATGGAGGGTGCGGATTCTTGGAATATCATACGGTTCAGAGCAAAACTGCTGATCCAGGTCTACAGAGGAATTATTGAGCCTGTCATCTGCACCTCCATAACTGTCTGGTTTGGTTCTGCAACCCAACAAGACAGACACGGACTTCAGAGGATAATTAGAACTGCAGAAAAAACGATGGCTACCAACCTGCCTTCCATTGAGGACCTGTATACTGCACGAGTCAAAAAGAGGGCTGGGAAAATATTTACAGACCCTTCGCATCCTGGACATAAACTGTTTCAACTCCTCAAAACGAGGCTATAGAGCACTGCAAACCAGAACAACTAGACACAAGGACAATTTTTTCCCGAACGCCATCACTCTGCTCAACACATAATTCCCTCAACACTGTCAAACTATTCACTAAGTCTGCATTACTATTAATCTTCTCATCGTTCCCACCACCCATCACCTCCCACTTATGACTGCATGACCGTAACTTTGCTGCTTGTATCCTTACGATTTATACTGATATTGTTTCCTAGTATGATTTGATTGCTTATTTGTACCCTCTGACTATCATTAAGGGTTGTGCCTTGTGATTCTTGACGAATGTATCTTGTCTTTTTATGTACACTGTGAGCATATGCACCAAAGACAAATTCCTTGTGTGTCCAATCACACTTGGCCGATAAAGAATTCTATTCTATTCTATACTAAATGAGATGGCTCTTTCCCAAATCTGCTTGCCTGCCTGCCTGCCTGCCTGCCTGCCTGCCTGCCTGCCTGCCTTCCTTCCTTCCTTCCTTCCTTCCTTCCTTCCTTCCTTCCTTCCTCCCTCCCTCCCTCCCTCCTTTCCTTTCCCTTCCTCCCTCCCTCCTTCCTTCCTTCCCTCCCTCCCTCCCTCCCTCCCTCCCTCTTTCCTTTCCTTTCCTTTCCTTTCCTTTCCTTTCCTTTCCTTTCCTTTCCTTTCCTTTCCTTTCCTTTCCTTTCCTTTCCTTTCCCTTCCCTTCCCTTCCCTTCCTTTCCTTTCCCTTCCCTTCCCTTCCCTTCCCTCCCTCCCTCCCTCCCTCCTTCCTTCCTTCCTTCCTTCCTTCTTCCTCCTATCTTCCCCACAACAAAAACTTTGTGGGGTAGTTGGGCTGAAAGAGAGAATGACTGGTCCAAGGTCACCCAGATGTCTTTTATGGCTAAAGCAGGACTAAAACTCTTGCTCTTGCAGTTTCTAGTGGGTGCCTTAATCACTAGACTAAACTGGCTCCAATTTGAGGCGTACTAGTCTGGTTGGTAAAACAAAGAGACCATCTTGGAGGCAAAAACTAGAGGCCAAACCATACCTAGAAATACATAGAAAAGTTGCAGGAACTGGGTATGTCTAGTTTAATGAAGAGAAGGACTAGGGGAGACATGATAGCAGTGTTCCAATATCTCAGGGGCTGCCCCAAAGAAGAGGGAGTCAAGCTCTTCTCCAAAGCACCTGAAGGCAGGACAAGAAGCAATGGGTGGAAACTCATCAAGGAGAGAAGCAACCTAGAACCAAGGAGAAATTTCCCAAGATTTAAGAACAATCAATCAGTAGAAAAACTTGACTCCAGAAGTTGTAAATGCTCCAACACTGGAGGTTTTTAAGAAGAGATTGGACAACCATTTGTATGAAATAGTATAGGCAGTGGTGAAATCCAATTTTTTTTACTACCGGTTCTGTGGATGTGGCTTGGTGGGTGTGGTTTGGTGGGCATTGGCCGGGGAAGGATACTGCAAAATCTCCATTCCCACCCAACTCTGGGGTCAGCCAGAGGTGATATTTGCCGGTTCTCCAAACTGCTCAAAATTTCTGCTACCGGTTCTCCAGAACCTGTCAGAACCTGCTGGATTTCACCCCTGAGTATAGGGTTTCCTGCTTGAGCACGGGGTTGGACTGGAAGACCTCCAAGGTCCCTTCCGACTCTTCTGCGATTCTTGGATGTGCACTCATAGCTCAGAAAAACCCACAAACTTGCAGGATGCGTACGGGTGGGTAGGTGGGAGCTTAGGAAGGGGGAAAAAAAAAAGAAAAAGAAAGAAAAGAGATAATGATGGTAATAACTGGCAATTAAATAGTCCCACGAAGAGCGTATTTCATACCTCGCAATTTCTTTTCAAACAGCAACGAGCCGCCTCTCTCGCTCCACGGCAGAAGCGAGCTTCTCCAGACAGGACTCTACAATGTTTGTCGACAGCATGTCAGTCACAAACAAACGTGCCTTGAAAGCCGAAAAGCCGTATCCAATGGGCGGATTAAGGAAAAACACACGTGAAATGAAAGCAGACAAGGAGGCAGATGAGTTGGGGGGAGAGAGGCTCACAGCCCCTAATGACAGGAAGATTGCTAAGAATAAACCTTCAGATCAAGTGTCAGGATTCGGGGGGGAGATTCAAAATGGCGGCTGGCCGAAGGAATCTGGCAAGGGAAGGCCTCTCTAACTCATGGATCAAGAAAGTATTTGATTGTTATACGAAAGAGATAGGAAACAGACCAACTGCCTTGGAGGTGCCAGGATTCTAATTGGCTATGGAGAAAAATCAGAGGTGGGTTTCAGCAGGTTCTGAAGAACCGGTAGCGGAAATTTTGAGTAGTTCGGAGAACCGGTAAGTACCACCTCTGGCTGGCCCTGCCCCAATCTATTCTCTGCCTCCCAAGTCCCAGCTGATTGGGAGGAAATGGGGATTTTGCGGTATCCTTCCCTTGGAATGGGGAGGGAGTGGAGATTTTACATTATCCTTCCCCTGTCCCGCCCACCAAGCCAAGCCACGCCCACCAAGCCATGCCGAAAGAACCAGTAGTAAAAAAATTTGAAACCCTCCACTGAGAAAAATGGACATGTAGGCATGTATGCATTTATCAAATGTACTGGCTGCCCATTTTACCATAGGGTAATTTTTAACCCTTTGCAATCTGCAGCAAAGGAACATTATAAGGGAGCATTATAAATATCATAAGTGCTAGAAGGGATGGAGGTTTGTGGAGAAGAGGAGGAGGAGGAAGAAGAGGAGGAGAACTGTGGGGTCCTTGGTGCTCTCTGAGCTTGGTGGTTTTCTTGCAGACATCTCATTACCCAAACTAGGTAACATCATCAGTGCTAGAAGGGAGGAGGATTTGTGGAGAGGAGGAGGAGGAGGAGGAGGAGGAGGAGATACATGGGGTCCTTGGTGCTCTTTGAATTCCGTTGGTTGTTTTCTTGCAGATGTTTCATTACCCAAACTAGGTAACACCATCAGTTTTAGAATGGAGTGGGCCTAGGGGCGATGATCTTACCTTGTTTGAGTAATGATAGATCTGCAAGAAAACCATCAAGCTCAGAGAGCACCAAGGACCCCCTCATTTCAGCCGTGAGCTACAAATATTCTCCTTTACTGGTATCACATCTATTATTTTATAGGTAGCTAGTTCTACAGAGAAAATGGCACAAACTGGCAGTCTTTGGAGGCAGAAGTCCTGTATTGACATTATCAAGAACTGTCCTTTTTGCTGTGTGGACATCCTATTTCTGTCAGGCACAAGCAATCACACACAGCCACTTGCAAACCCCTAAAGTAAGCAATTTTATTGTCCACCATTTATGTTACCAGAAACTCCCAAAACTGCTTGCCTTTCCCTGAGAACGACCAGATAAGGTTTCATGGATCTTGGCAGAAGTCAAGCTTATGCAAGGATAAGCTGTGCAAGGATTCCAAGCTAGAGCCTCACTTGACTCCTCCTTCCAGCTGAGCTGGCAGTTTCCAACAATTTGTTTCTTTGGCTTTCAATGTTTAACGCAATCATTTTTTTTCCCCCTTTTATTTTTTATTAGAATGATTGCACTTCCTACATTAAACTGGGCATTAGTTTAAGCTTAACAAACAAGAACACGGGAGGGAGAAAAGACCTAAGATAGCAACATGGTTATAATCCTTATAACCAGCTTCTCCTAAAAGCTAACGTTAGCGGCTGGAGTGGGAAGGATGTTGTTTTGTTTTTTTTGGCATGGGTTGAATTAACTCACAGAAAGGTTCCCCACCCAAACATACCCAAACATATTAAGAAAACTTACAATAGCTAAGCTAGTTCTGAAGTGAGCCAAGGATTGTTCATTCCTCACTAGATACAGTGTGCTATATCCTTAATTAAGCTGAACGAAAGAGAATGGGTAGGTGGAAAAGCGCATATATTATCATTATCATTTAAGACATTTGATACTACCTCTTGTGTTCAGAGTCGTGTACATGGTATTTTTTTAAAAAAAAACAATTATGCTACAAAGATAATAATCTAGAATTATAATAATTTAAGGAGAAAGCATTTCAATGTCACTGGAGAGAATTGGGGGGGGGGAGAAATCCCCACTCACACAGAAGGAGTAAACGTGCAGTCTCTTTAACATGCAGTGCCTAAACAATTGCTATTGTTTTCATGTTTACTGTTTGACTGATTTATATCCCCCACTTCTCCTCCAGGAGTTCGAGCCAACTCCTGTGTGCCGGTTTCTTCATTTTTTTGGCCATGTGGTAGGCTGCTTTAAGACGGCATGAGAAACTCAAATCTCTAAGCATATAATGGTCTGTGAGAATGGCTTTGGGAGGCAGGAGGAAGAATCACAGGCTAGTCAACCAGAATGCAAAAAAGGGTATTTCAGCCGACAAAAGGAAAAGGGGTATGGGAAGCATCTTAGAAAGAACCCTCCCTAATTTTCTAGAAAGTAAAAAAAAAAAACGTAAGGAGCGGCGAAATTGCAAAATTCTGTTAATGGAACCTTAACAGGACGTATATAAAAACTAATGGTTGGTGCTTCTCCTCTGCACTACTTCGGAGGGCTGATAAGGTGCAAGAATGGATGAGAACCCAGGTCTCCTTAGTGCTAGGACGGCATCTTAGAATACAGAATGTTAGGAAATGGCTATTGTCTAACTAGTTGGTCAGGCAATATATAAACTATCAATACATGTTTGTCAAAAGGTATTATATTGCTTTAAGACTGTATTGCATCATCCTGTATCCTGATTGGCTAAGCTCTGTAGCCAATGTACTTAAGGGGAAGCCTGAATCATGGCTTGAGAACACTACACCATTTTATCTGCTTATTTGCCGTTACTCTCTGTATGATCACTGTTTGCTCATTGCTACTTGTTGCTTTCTACTATTTATTGAATGTTTTAATACTGAACTTGTTCCTGTTTGAAACTCAAGAAGAACTGTTTTATTGTGTAATGACAACAACTGGTAAGAAGACTTTGTACTTGGAATATCCCTGAATTGATATTTTAACTATCGCCTTATCTGTGTATGACTTGGATTGTTTATTGGACTTTGCTAGTAAAAGACTACCACAAGTCAGTGTGTCAGTATATTAACTGTGGTTATTCACTCTCAGCCGCTTTCATGTGCATACTCAAGGGGTTCTCTGCTCAACAACCCATAACATCGGTTATGAGCCAAGAATATCCTTAACAGAGAACATAGAATAATAGGGTTGGAAGGGACCTTGGAGGTCTTCTAGTCCAACCCCCTCCCCATGGCAGGAGATCTGGACAAATGGCAGTCCAGTCTCTTCTCCAGTGATGAAGCTCCCACAACTTCTGAAGGCAATTTCTGTTCCATGGGTTGATGGCTCTCACTGTCAGAAAATTCCTCCTTATTTCCAGGTTGAATCTCTCCTTGATCAGTTTCCATCCATTCTTCCTTCTCTGGCCTCCGGGTGCTTTGGAAAATAGCTTGACCCCCTTCCTCCTCTCTGTGGCAGCCCCTCAAGTATTGGAAAACTGCTATCACAGTGATGGCGAACCTATGACACACATGCCAGAAGTGGCATGCAGAGCCATCTCTCCGGGCACGCCAGCCGTCGCCTGTTGCTTTTGCGTGCTCCAGCGCACTGGGAAGCTGAGCTTCTGGTTTCCATTGCACGCATGCACTGGAATGCGTGCACGAACTACTCAAAATTTACACTATCGGAGAACCGCTAGCAACCCACCACTGGATTTATACACCTGTACACAAAACCCCGAAGATGGCTCTGAAACCTGTGTAACATCAGGCATTCTGCGTCCACCAGACAAAGGGCACCTTTTCCTAAAGCGCTTTGCACCTTTCCCCAAGGGATGTGTACCTAGGCTCCTAAAAATGCTCGACAGCAGCAGAAAAGCTTTGCGGGCGAAACCTGGAGGTTTTTCTTATTACCCTTGGCTTGCATTCGCTCTACTCTGGCGAAAAGAATGAAGATGGATGGCAGCAGCCTGAACAATCCTTACTTTGGCGCTGAACCTGTTCCTGCCAAGGTGAATGCCATTGTAAATTCTACCTCTTGCAGAGAAAAACGCCCGTCGATCACCTCGGTGGCATTTTAAAGGGAGGGCAGGACTGTGGGAATGTACAGCTGATCTGGAGGAAGATCAAGGGGACTAAAGTTAATAATAAGGAGGTGGGAAGGTCCCAGAACTGTTCGTTCTTTATCTTGGGCTTCTTGGACTTCCAAATGTTAGAATAATAAAAAGATAGAATGACAAACTTGAGTGAGAATATTTCGGACGTGTAATGCGACGTCCAGTGATGGAGCACTCACATTTCCCCATGCTGGCTGGGGTGGGGAATTCTGGGAACTGACCGCCCACAAGTCTTAAAAGTTGCCAAGGTTGGACACACCTGATTAAAAAGAAGGGAGTACCGTATCTGGTGTCCGAACGAGACTGCCAACTGAGATGACTTTATCTGCTGAGAAAAGAGGTGGCGTTTCCAGTAAAATGTTGAAACCTAGGAGAGCCTGGTTATTATTACAGAAGCAAAGGGTGTGAGCCTTTCTCTCTCCTTTTCTTAGGAATGGCTGATCTCATTTTTCCCTCGCTGGTTGGAGGGGCTCCGTTTTGGCTTTTTAAATTTCCAAACCACCGCAGATGGCCACAGATGGGGAATGCTGACAAGAAATTAAAAGACGCTTGCTTCTTGGGAGGAAAGCTATGGCAAAGTTAGACAGCATACTAAAAAGCAGAGACATCACCCTGCCAACCAAAGTGCGTGTAGTCAAGGCGATGGTTTTCCCAGTTGCAATGGATGGCTGGGAAAGTTGGACCATAAGGAAGGCTGAGCTCCAAAGAATGGAGGCCTTTGAACTCTGGTGCTGGAGAAGACTCCTGCGAGTCCCGTGGACTGCAAGGCGATCCAACTGGCCAGTCCTAGAGGAGATCAACCCTGACTGCTCTTTAGAAGGCCAGATTCTGAAGAGGAAACTCAAATACTTTGGCCACCTAATGAGAAGGAAGGACTCCCTGGAGAAGAGCCTAATGCTGGGAATGATGGAGGGCAAAAGAAGAAGGGGATGGCGCAGAATGAGGTGGCTGGATGGAGTCACTGAAGCAGTCGGTGTGAGCTTCAATGGACTCCAGAGGATGGTAGAGGACAGGAAGGCCTGGAGGAATGTTGTCCATGGGGTCACGATGGGTCGGACACGACTTCGCAACAAACAACAACAACAATTTCCAAACCACCAGCAAGAAATAAGATTTCTCTGAGTCAACCTCAATATGGTTTTGCCTTTCTCACCACAGGAAACTTAAGAGATGCAAGTGAGGGTCCCCTGTGTGTGAGTGTGTGTGTGTGTGTGTGTGTGTGTAGATTTGGAAAAGGTCACTTGGTCACCTAAAGTCAATGTGGCCCAAACGATTTGCATGACCCTCACGCCAAACGCCGCACTGATTAACCGAAACTCCCCAAAGCAAACCTAAATCATTGTCTTCATGAAATGCTCTTTGTTCTGAATGGTTTGGGGTTTTTTTTTCTTTCCTTATTATTATTATTAATTTTTTTTTTTGAAGATCAGCTTTAGACGTCAATCTGTGGGGTTAGGTGGGAAAATTCAAGAAATTAATCCAGAAGCAACCGCTTTCCACCAGTTACACCGAGGCCACTTACGTGGTCCTGCATGGAAACATTTGCAAGTTACTGGAATGCAGGAGAACTGACTGCAAACAAGGCACCTTTGAATCACTTCACAGAGGCTGTTTGAAAAGTTTGCAACTTCTTCTTCTTCTTCTTCTTCTTCTTCTTCTTCTTCTTCTTCTTCT
>WNWU01000083.1:1399422-1416890 GCA_012654045.1 Ptyas mucosa
TAGAATAGAATAGAATAGAATAGAATAGAATAGAATAGAATAGAATAGAATAGAATAGAATAGAATAGAATAGAATAGAATAGAATTCTTTATTGGCCAAGTGTGATTGGACACACAAGAAATTTGTCTTTGGTGCATAAGCACTCAGTGTACATTATTTTATTATCTCTTCAAGCCCATATAAGAGCTTGAAGAACACACAAATGGTCCCCATTCATTTAGTGACCATTTGAAATTACAATGGCCCTGAAAAAAATGAACTTACAACCAATTTTCGCCCTTTCAGTCGCCAAGAATGCAACTTCCCCTCCATAAAACAGGCTCCCCAGATATTAAAGAAAGAGATGCAATGAATCTGTAGATGCAATGAATAGCTAGAGTCCTGCATCCAGTTTTGGTCACCACACTATAAAAAAAGATGTTGAGACTCTAGAAAGAGTGCAGAGAAGAGCAACCAGGATGATTAGGGGACTGGAGACTAAAACATATGAAGAACGGTTGCAGGAACTGGGCATGGCTGGTCTAGAGACGAGAAGGACCAGGGGAGACATGATAGCATCTTCCTATATTTGAGGAGCTGCCACAGAGAGGAGGGGGCAAGCTATTTTCCAAAGCACCCGAAGGCCAGACAAGGAATAATGGATGGAAACCGACCAAGGAGAGATTCAACCTGGAAAGAAGGAGAAATTTTCTGACAGTGAGAACAATCAACCCATGGAACAGAAATTGCCTTCGGAAGTTGTAGGAGTTTCATCACTTGAGACCTTCAAGAAGAGACTGGACTGCCATTTGTCAGAAATGGTGTAGGGGTCTCCTGTTTGGGTGGGAGAGGGTTGGACTAGATGACCTACAAGGTCCCTTCCAACTCTGTCAATCTGTCAATCTGAATCTAAGGCTACCTGGCCTCAGCTAAGCAAATCCTTTCCTTTGTTCCGGTGTTCTCAACATGCCTGCTCATGTGGCAACCTGAAGCGGGCAAATTCTTAACAAGTTATTTATTTCTCCAAGCGCCTCTGAGTCACGGCAAATGGAAATCTTGGCACATTCTTAACGCATGTCACCCGATTTCTAAAATCATGCTTGAGTCAACTGTCAGGATAGAAAAGGGGGCCTCCGTAAAAGTGACTTAACGGTTCAGGAGCTAAAAAAAAAAAAAGAAGAGACAACCTCAAAAACATAACTGTGTATTATTATTTTTTTGTCCTGTTCAACAACATGAGGCTTAGGCCAACTGAAGGGGAAAAAAAAAAGAATATTCAGACAGTATCAGCCGATTAGGGATATCCTGGAAGCAGTGATGAAATCCAAATTTTTTTTACTGTGGGCGTGGCGTGGTGGACGTGGTAGGAGAAGGATATTGCACAATTTCCATTCTCATCCCACTGCTGGGGGAAGGATACTGCAAAATCCCCATTCTCTCCTCACTCCTGGGGGAAGGACATTGCAAAATCTCCATTCCCACCCCACTCCTGGGGCCAGCCACAGGTGGTATTTGCCTGTTCTCCGAACTGCTCACAATTTCCGCTACCGGTTCTGCAGAACCTGTCAGAACCTGCTGGATTTCACCCCTGCCTTGAAGTGCAAGAATCTTTATTTATGGCATTTATTGTTTTTGTAGTATTGCTAAGGAGATGGACAGAACCTGTTTAGGATTTATGGCAGAGAGGCTGAAATAATTTGGCCGGCTTTCAGCCCAATGCACCTTGACTAGGGAAATGAGGGGAGAAATAAATATTTATTGCAGCATTCCCAGGGAAGCCTTGAGAGCAGGTTATAAAAGCATCTGTTATACATCAACGTTGCCAAAAGAGAGGTAAGGCTGTTGCCCCCCCCCTCCCAAAGAGGAGACCTATTTGCATGAAATGTGCTACTTGACATATATAACTGCAGAGAGTGAAAAATGGTCACATTTGGTAAAACTGAGCGTGTTGGATAAATCGCGAGCATTTCCACTTTGTGCGTTAACTTCAGATTAATTTCACAACACCTGGACAGACTCGACAATCAGGAGGCTGTGAGTTTGGATCCTAGGGAGAGGCAGATATTTCTCTCTCTGGGCACAATGAGAATATATCTGCTGAACAAAACTCTGCATTGGTGACAGGAAAGGCATCCAGCCATTAAAATGCTCTGCTAAATTCCATTCAGTTGCTCAGACTCCACCCTGCAAGGGATTATGGGCTGGTTAAATGATGATGATGGATAGACTCGACTGTAGTTTCAGCCAGGAAATTGTGAGCATCCTAGATCAAGGCAAGTCGAAAAAATGCTGGAGAATTCCTGGAAGCCTGGCACTCAAACAATAGGCCATCAACAGGCACATGGAGATAAACAATGTCTACACGCTTCTCGAAAGAGACAATCAAAAAGCCCAAAATGAAACTAAAAAAACAGGGCACGTCCTCACCAGCAATCAACACCCAGATGAGAAGAAATTAAGACCAAGATTAACACTAGACCAACACTCGAGAAATGAATAATACCCCTATCAAGGAACTACCAACTCAGACAAACAATCAAACAGTAAACAACCTAATCAAAGAACCATCACCACAAACAACACTGAGAGTGCAAGCCACTGGTATACAAAAATGAAAGCAAACCTGTTGTGGCCCGTACACGGTCTGTGCAGCTAGTAGCTGATTCCAACAGCGAGGAGGCTGGTGTGGTGCTGCCCCAGCAGCCTGTGCAGCTGGCACTCAAGTCAGACAATCAGGAGGCTGGAGAAGATGTGGTGCCAGAGGCGGGGATTCAGCCAGGGCCTTCAGAACCTCCAGAAGCTCCCTTAAGTGAAGAGGAAGAAGAGGAGGAATCTCTTCTCGATGCATGGGCACGCAGAGCTGCCAAAAGGCAGGAGTGGCTCCTCAGGAGGAGGTCTCCTCGAGAGTAAGGCTTGGGGCTAATTGGCCACTCCCTTAGCCTATTTAAGGAGGAACGCTGACTGAAGCAATTTGCAGGGAACAACTTCGTTCACATACCTTCGTGTCTTGTCTTGCTTATCTTATCAGCTTCCTGCAAATTGCTTCTGGGCATTCTGCCAACCACAGTAAGCTTTCAGTATTATTCTTTGAATTCTTGGCGGCTGTTAATGCAGTTAATTAACAGCCGTTGTTGTAAAAAAAACTGGTTTATTTAGTAAACTAAGGTTTGAATGGACTTTGTGCGTGCTGCGTTCTTTGGGGTCCATAGCTGGGGCAGAACAAAACCTCATTCCCTTCTAACACTGATGATGTTACCTAGTTGGGTAATGAAATGTCTGCAAGAAAACCAAGCTCAGAGAGCACCAAGAACTCCACAGTTCAACCTTAAACTACAGATATTCTCTTCTATCAGACTTCTTCTACATTCTGTCTTGGAAACTGGATTTCCAAGTGGCACAATAAATATAGTATAAGATGACATTGGTTTTAATGGCTCCTTGGCATAATATTTTACAATGCTGTCTTATTCGTCTGTCTAGTTTTGCTTTTTAAATCCTATTTACCTCTGGTAGGTTTATAAGATGTTCAGAATCATTTATGATCGGAACAAAATATAAGCCAAGTAAAATAAATTAAAATAAATCTTTGTCCTCTTCCAAGCTCTGGGAAATGCACCATGTAAAAAAAAAATCATCTGGAAACTGATAAACCTTAAGACGTGCAATTGCAAAATTGTATTACCTTCCAAATAGATTATCCCACTGAAAAGGGGTTGTTGTTTTTTTGAAACTCTGGGAAGCCTCCAAAAACAGAATCCCCAGTTCTACCTGCTCAGCATGATTTTATCACATCATGACCGTATTCGCAAATTTTGTGCTTCCTTCAAACAATAAGACCAGAACACCAAAGTAAGATTTTTAAAACTGGAATGTTTTTGCTTATTTTAAAAAGTCTACAGGCATAAAATATCGGCCCTTGAGCTTCTCTCAATGAATAACCTTTTTTTTTTAAAGCAAAAGATTGTGTGAAGTAGTGACCTAAAATATAGAGTGTTCTGAAAGACAGCAAAAGAGAGCGTGTTTACCCAAAGCTTAAGTGCTGGAAGATTTTTCATCTACAAGCTGCAGATGTTGATCTTATTATTGCTAAATCCTTAAAGGGTTGGCTGAAAGAGCCTAAGGAAGAGAGAGTGTGAGGATAAAACGTGAGAGCAGTCACCATTAAGCTCTTGAGATATCTGCAGGGGTGGCACGTAGAAGAGAGAAGGAGTATGTTGTTACAAAGAAGTAAGACAGACGTTGGTTAAGCTCTAGAAGGAACTTTTCGGTGGCCATGGGGACAAAGTCACGGGATTTGTAAAGAAAAGTTTTCAAGGGAAGCATTTAAGCAACAGGTAGAAAAGGACAGGGTTAGAAGAGACCTTGGAGGTCTTCTAGTCCAACCCCCTGCTCAAGCAGGAGAACCTATGTCATCCCAGCAATGCCAAGGAGGACATCAGGGCTCTCTGCCAAGAGCACTCTGGAATGCTACGAGCAGCTAAGATCCTTCACAGAAGACTCAAACTGCTAGGTTTCTAGTAAAAGATCGAGGTTTAGGAAGACACAGGCCATTCATAAGGAATTGAATAGAACAGAGTTGGAAGGGACCTTGGAGGTCTTCTAGTCCAACTCCCTGCTTAGGCAGGAAACCCGACACCACTTCAGACAAAGGGTTATCCAACATCTTCTTAAAAACTTCCAGTGTTGGAGCACTCACAACTTCTGGAAGCAAGTTGTTCCACTGGTTAATTGTTCTCACTGTCAGGAAATTTCTCCTTAGTTCTAGGTTGGATCTCTCTTTGATGATCCATCCGTTACTTCTTATTCTGCCCTCGGGTGCTTAGATTCTCTGAGAGTAAAAGTGACTGACCCAGGATTTTCTTGGAGAATTTTCCACCATCTAATGTTTCTCACCACCACCATCAAAATCCCAGAAGGAAGGCAATTCTTTTTGACTCAGAAGGACTTCAATCTCAACACTGTTGTATGAATGGTTGAGGGAGCTAGGTATGCCTAGCTTCTTGGAGAGAAGGATTAGGGACAGGGGTGAAATCTAAAATTTGTTACTACCGGTTCTGTGGGCGTGGCTTGGTGGGGGGTTGTCGGTAATGTGACTGGGTGGGCGTGGCCAACATTTTTTTTTTAACTTTTCAAAGCATTTTTTCTAATGCTTTGAAAAGCCTCTCCGCCGATCAGGCAACTCAGCTGAGATCGTCAGAGACTTTTTCAAAGCATTTTTTTTTACCACCTCTTCGGCCAAGAGGTTGCAGAAAAAAATGCTTTGAAAAGCCTCTGACGATCCCAGCTGAGCCCAGCTGGGATCATCAGAGGCTTTTTTTTTTTACTTTTAAAAGCATTTTTTTTCGTCGAAAGAGGTTGTAGAAAAAATGCTTTTAAAAGTAAAAAAAAAAGCCTCTGATGATCATGTGGCTCAGCTTGGCATGGGGGAGGGGGGGCAGGGATTTTTGCTACCGGTTCTCCGAAACATCCGCTGCCATCGCTACCGGATCGGGCGATCCGGTCAGAACCGGGACCATTTCACCCCTGATTAGGGGGGACATGATAAAACTGTCTTTTGATACTTGAAGGGCTCTCACACAGATGTTTGACTTATTCTCGAAAGCGCCCGAGGACAGGACAGGAAGTCATGGGTGGAAGCTTGGTTAAAGAGAGGAGATCCAACCTAAGAAGTAAGGAGAAATTTCGGGACAGTGAGAACAATTAATCATTGGAATGGCTTGCCTTTCAGAAGTTGTGGCTGCTCCAACACTAGAGGTTTCCAAGAAGACATTGGATATCCATTTGTCCGGAATGGTTGACCAGTGATGGTGAACCTATGGCACGTGTGCCAGAGGTGACACACGGAGCGCTCTCTGTGGGCATGCACGCCATCGCCAGCTGCTCTTCTGGTTTCTGGTGTGCACTTGTGCGCTGGCCAGCTCGTCGTCGCAAGTGCCGGAGCGACAGAAAACAGCCAAAAAAATGCCCCCAAAACAGGCCATTTTTCGGGCCGTTTTCCGGCTGTTTTTGGCCCGAAAAACAGCCCTGAAAATGGCTTGAAAACAGCCTGAAAAACAGCCAAAAAACAGGCATGCACGCGCCGGCCTGTTGGTCTTCAGGTTTCCGGTGCTCTGGCACGTGCACATACATGCACATGCACGCACGTTCCGGTTTGGGCACTCGGTGCCGAAAAGGTTTGCCCTCACTGGTATAAGGTCTCCTGCCTTGATCAGAAGGTTGGATGGAAGACCTCTGAGGTGTTGTGACCTAGGCTTACTGAGTCACTACAATACACAATTAGTCCCCCAAAATGCTATTTTATTGTAACAGCTGAGAATGAATTTCATTCCCAGCTGAGTCTCAATTAGTTGCAAAACAAGTCCTTCGGTAGAAATCCTTCGGGATAATCACCCACCTTTATCTTCTTCGAAACCCTGCCAAAGGCCTTACTTGGCAAAGCCCCACAAAGTTCAGAAACAAACAGGAGATGCCGACTGGAAACAGAGTTAGCAGCGTTGCTTTCCTGCAAAAGGCCCAAGTGCCTTTGTTTCTCTTTTAAGCCTTATGGGAGGGACCAATCATTTCCTGGCCTTACTCACAAGTCGTCCCTTTTGCTTTAGCTGCTCTTGCCTTCTGGCAGCTCTGTGCATGCGTGCACCAGGAACAGGCTCCTCCTGTTCCTCTACCTCTCTGCTGTCCGACTCTGGGGGCTCCGGAGTCTGCGCATCGCTCCCAGATGGCCCTGGCCCCATCTCTGCCTCCAACAGGCCTTCCCCAGACTCCAGGACTGGCCCATGTACCTCCCCAGCCTCCTCACTGTCCGACTCTGCTGCCAGTTCCTCAGGCTGCTGGTGGACCACAACATGAGGTTCCTTCCAACCCTACGATTCTATGTTTTATGTATTTGTAGAGTAGATGACCTTGATGCCGTTCCTTGCCATGCAATCCTTGGCTCTGTTTGAAGACTGAAGACTGAAGGCCAGGCTAGAAATACCAACTTATTTTCCGTTCCTTTGCAGATGGCCTTTTCTTCGTAAGCCAGAAGTATCTTTAATTCACGTCACTCTCTGGAGTGTCTGATCTTGGCAGTGTCAACTTTCTTGCAATCGGCAGATCCTGTCAGCTCCGAATCCTCGCTCTGGTCCTTTCAGAGGCAGTTGGGCCGTTTTTAAAAAACTTTTTTTCCCCAGGTTTTATAATCTTGTGATTAGTTATGCGGTGCCAACTGCTTTATCCCTGTCAGGAGACACAAAGCTGCTATCGGCTGAATTATCTTCTCAGGTTCAACTGACCCGTCTGGAATTCAGAATGGTGACAATTCCTGACAGGGAGCCAAGCAAGCAAGCCCAAGTGCGAGTTTGAAAGGAAAAAGCAAAGAAGAGAAGGAGGAGGCCTCTGTTTTGATTTCCAGAATCTTTACATAAAAATAGGCCTTCTCAGCCTTAAGGCCACACTCGGAATACTGCATCCAGTTTTGGTCACCACGATGTAAAAAGGATGTGGAGACTCTAGAAAGAGTGCAGAGAAGAGCAACAAAGATGATGAGGGGACTGGAGGCTAAAACATATGAAGAACGGCTGCAGGAACTGGGAATGTCTAGTTTAATGAAAAGAAGGACTAAGGGAGACATGATAGCAGCCTTCCAATATCTCAGGGGCTGCCCCAAAGAAGAGGGAGTCAAGCTATTCTCCAAAGCACCTGAAGGCAGGACAAGAAGCAATGGGTGGAAGCTTGGTTAAAGAGAGGAGATCCAACCTAGAAGCAAGGAGAAATTTCAGGACGTGAGAACCAATGTTTGAGTCACATTCAATGGACGCTTTGATGGTCATCTTGAGAGGATGAGAGAGGCCCACGGGTTGTGCTCCTGGCTAAATAAAAGCCATGATAGGATTCATTTTTTTCAGCCTCATTCTTGAGAAGGTGTCTATCTATCCATCCATCCATCTCTCTATCTATATCTATCTTGCTTCTTTCCATCATCCATCTATCTATCTATCTATCTATCTATCTATCTATCTATCTATCTATCTCTATCTATCTATCTATCTATCTATCTATCTATCTATCTTGCTCTCTCTCTCTCTCTCTCATCTATATCATCTATCTTCTATCAATCTATCATTTATCCATCCATCCATCCGTCCATCCATCCATCCATCCATCTATCTATCTATCTCTATCTTTCTCTCTCTCTCTCTCATCTCTATCATCTATCTTCTATCAATCTATCATTTATCCATCCATCCATCCATCCATCCATCCATCCATCTATCTATCTGTTCTAATGTTCTATTAACGTTTCAGAAACCGAATAGATCTTCATTCTCACGCGAGGTGAAAGGAATGTTTTCCCCGTTCGTGTAAAATGTGAGGTCGGATTTCGTTCTCCGTCCCCAAGTGAGAAGCCGTCTCACAGATAAGATGCCACTGGCAGTGCCTACCAGCGCATTATTAAAAATAGCCGTGGTGGAAAGAGAATCTGCTGAGTGCAGAGGGGAGGAGGAGGGGTCTGCCGAAGGCCACTAAAGAGAGGACCAGCCAACAACAACACCCCATCCTCCCCCTCCATGCTGCTACTCCGATCGCCAGATCCAATTAGCAGGGCCGCGATCAGCTGGCACACCACGAAGGTAGCCTTCTGCTGGGATTGTGGAACTGGCTTGAGCGTCAGAAGAGAAAACTGAGCAATTAAAACCGGCACTACTGATCTCCCTGCTGCTGCATTGCTGAGAAGTGTGTCGGAGCCTGGGAGCTTAGCCTGTCAATCAGTCGTTCTCCTGCTCTGGAGAGAGAGAGAGAGGGAAAAGAGAGAGAGAGAGAGGAAAAAGAGAGAGAGAGAGAAGAAAAAGAGAGAGAGGGAGAGAAGAAAGAGAAGAAGAGAGAGAAGAAAGAGAGAGAGAGATAAAAAAGAGAGAGAAGAGAGAGGGAGAGAAGAAAGAGAGGAAGAAAGAAGAGAGAAAAAAGAAAGAGAAAAAAGAAAGGAGAGAACGAAGAAAAGAGAGAGAGAGGAAAGAGGAGAGAAGAAAGAGGAGAAAGAAAGAAAAAAGAGAGGAGTGAGAGAGAGAAGAGAGATGGAGAGGAAGAGAGAGAAGAAAGAGAGAAGAAAGAAAGAAGAAAGAGAAAAAAGAGAGGAGAGAGAAGAAGAAAAGAGAGATGGAGAGAAGAAAGAGAGAAGAAAGAAAGAAGAGAGAGAGAGAGAGAATGCCTTTCTTTTAAAAAGAGAAAACCCCACAAATAAACGGGAATTCCAGATGCTTGTGAGATCAGAAAAAAGGACACCATGAAAATTTGAAGACTTTTAGCAGAAGTTGTGGTTGCACAAAAACCACAAAACCACCAAAACCTTTTTGAAGCCCGCAGTTGAGATTTCTGATTTTCTGGTTACTCTGAAAGGATTAAAAAAAAAAAACCCGCTCGGTGGTGACAGCTCAGAACTAGTCTTGTTTGGGATGAGAAGGTAGCCGGATGAAGTTGGGATTAGTTCTAATGGGAAGCTGCCAAGGAATTTCAGGGCCGTAGACTTGATTCAAGATCTGGAAAAGATTCCCAAGGAAAGGCAACGCAAGCTGTTCTGTGTGATCCATGAAACTCCACGGACATATCCCTAAGGCTGAGATAATCTGGCTTGAAAGTGAGCTGTGTTATTATATCATTCTTGATACGCAAACGATCACCTGAAGTTCCAGCCGCCCGTTCTTTAGCTGTGTTAGTCTTCATTTGCATCGAGATCACCCCAAGAATCTAGGTCAGCATAACACATATGCGGATCCTAGTAGAGTGGCCGTTTGCACTTGGCAGGTGGAAATTTTGTCAATGCACACATTTTCTACCTTCCGTCCAAGATTTTGGGTAAGGCACCAGGGGTGAAATCTAGCAGGTTCTGACAGGTTCTGGAGAACCGGTAGCGGAAATTTTGAGTAGTTCGGAGAACTGGCAAATACCACCTCTGGCTGGCCCCAGAGTGGGTAGGGAATGAGGATTCTGCAGTATCCTTCCCTCAGGAGTGGGGAGGGAATGGTGATTTTGCAGTATCCTTCCCCTGCCACGCCCACAGAACCAATAGGGAAAAATTTTGAATTTCAGCCCTGCAAGGCACCCTGTGTGCCAATAACCACTGGGACCCCCATGGTTGGTTTATGGCATCATCTTTCAACTTTAATTTTCAGATCTTGATGCTTTGTGATCTTTTTTTTTTTTTTGCCTTCATTCATACGCAATGCCTTGGTAAGGCCACACTTGGAATCCTGCATCCAGTTTTGGTCGCCACGATGTAAAAAAGATGTGGAGATTCTAGAAAGAGTGCAGAGAAGAGCAACAAAGGTGATGAGGGGACTGGAGGCTAAAACATATGAAGAATGGTTGCTGGAACTGGGTAGGTCTAGTTTGAGGAAAAGAAGAAGTAGCAGTGGCATGACAGCAGTGTTCCACTATCTCAGGGACTGCCCCAAAGAAGAGGGAGCCAGGCTATTCTCCAAAGCACTTGAGAGCAGGACAAGAATCAATGGGTGGAAACGAATCAAGGAGAGAAGCAACTTAGAACTAAGGAGAAATTTCCTGACAGTGAGAACAAATAACCAGGGGAATAATTTGCCTCCAGAAGTTGTAAATGCTCCAACACTGGAAGTTTTTAAGAAGATGTTGGATAACCGTTTGTCTGAAGTGGTGTAGGGTTTCCTGCCTGAGCAGGGGGTTGGACTAGAAGACCTCCAAGGTCCCTTCCAACTCTGTTATTCTATTCTATTCTATTCTATTCTATTCTATTCTATTCTATTCTATTCTATTCTATTCTATTCTATTCTATTCTATTCTATTCTATTCTATTCTACTCTACTCTACTCTATTCTATTCTATTCTATTCTACGCTACGCTACGCTACGCTACGCTACCCTACCTTACCCTACCCTACCCTACCCTACCCTATTCTATTTATCCTCACTTCCTTCTTTTCAACTACAGCTAAATCTGGTGTGTTGTGCACCAAGACTTTATTAGTTTGTATTCGGAAATCCCACCATATTTCAACTTGCCCAGTTGTCATTATTTTTTCAAGTCTATATGCCCTCTCCAATTTTTCATTACTAGCTCATGATCATTTCTGACAAATGTTCCAGTGAATCATTTGAGTGACTGTTATGCTGTAGTCCGTAATCACTTACCACAATCCTCTTGCGCGAGCTGAGCATATGATCCCCCGTTTCTTCTGTTTTGTGTTCACAATCTGCCTTATTATGATGGTTTTGTTGTGCACTCAGCCAGATGTTTGAGATGGATTTGGCATTTTGTCCACCCATCAAGTCTTTCCACAAGAACCTGGGACAGATGGATGTGGAGGTCTAATAATATTTCAAAGGTACTGTCGCAGGATGTAAGTCGTTTCAGGTAAAAGCTGCCTTTTGCAATTGACTGACGGTGATAGAGTGAATGCCAACGGTGTTGAAACGCTCCAGAAGTTTCCTTGACTTTCCGAGTTTCCTGTTTGCAGGGTGGGTCTATTGAATATTTCATGCAATATTTGTTATTGAATTCATTCCGGGCCTTGGGTGAAAAAGCAATCACTCCAATCAATAACAAGGATTCAAAGCAAGCTGAAATGGCTAAGGAAAAGTCTCGGGAGTTGCAAAATATCTGATCAATCCTCAAATAATAAAGGTAAAGGTAAAGGTTCTCCTCGCACATATGTGCTAGTTGTTCCCGACTCTAGGGGGCGGTGCTCATCTCCGTTTCAGAGCCGAAGAGCCAGCGCTGTCCGAAGACGTCTCCGTGGTCATGTGGCCGGCATGACTCAATGCCAAAGGCGCACGGAACACTGTTCCCTTCCCACTAAAGGTGGTCCCTATTTTTCTACTTGCATTTTTTACATGCTTTTGAACTGCTAGGTTGGCAGAAGCTGGGACAAGTCACGGGAGCTCACCCTGTTATGTGGCACTAGGGATTCGAACCGCTGAACTGCTGACTTTTCAATTGACAAGCTCAGCATCTTAGCCACTGAGCCACTGCGTCCCAATCCTCAAATAGATACGAGCAAATGTAGATGAGCAATCCAAGACATGTAAGTAAGCACCCTGTTGTTTTTTCGAAAGGCTTAGGAAAACATGGTCAGGATGAGTCCGATTTCAAATCTGCTGGGCAGATTTACATATCGAAATATGTCATCCTTTTTTTTATTATTATTTAAATGACACTTGGCTTCCATTAAGAAGCTTATCCTTAATCTTCCAGCCGGAGGCGAAAAGACGAACGAAGAAGCTGATTTTGGAATCCTTGTCACCTAAGAAACGGGGGGCTCTCAGAAAGATCTAGTGACCGTCCTCTGAAAGATTCAGGATGGATGGCAAAATTGTGGATTTATGTGTGTGTGTTTGAGAAAGAGAGAGAAAAGAAGAGTGGGCTGTGTGTGATTATGTGTCAGTTGAATGTGGAGGTTGCATAAAATCAACTCAGATACAGTATGTACAAGGTTGTAGAAAGTTAGCACCAGGAGTGGGGTTCAAAAATTTTAGCAAGGGGTTCTCTGCCCGGTTGCTGGGTAGGTGTGGCCATGGTGGTCATGTGACTGGGTGGGCATGGCCAACTCGATGTCACTCACATCAAGGGCGCTGGCCTCTACTCGCCCCTCTTTTGCCACCCACTCCTTGCCTGCCCGCCCGGGCTCCTTAGGGCTCCAACATGAAGCAGTTATTGGAGCTAAGCAGCCACCACGAAAAAGTGTTGGCAAAACAGCTGGCTCGGTTCAAATTGGATCTGACCGAGAAGGAGGCTCAGCAGAAGCACCTCACTGAGGACTAGGAGCATAGGCTTTCCAAGCAGAGGGAAGACCTGTGGGAGTGCAAGGTCAGATACTGGTGCTTGGAGGCTCAGCAGGCTGAGATGGTCAGCCAGTTCCAGGTCATGAGGCAGTCCCACTGGAATGAGGCCCTCTGGCTCTTCGCCACCAGCGGTGCTTCCCTCCAGCCTTCGCCCAAAGCCCCACACCAGGAGGCTGAGGCAGAGACCCCAAGTCAGAATTTCTTCACCCCTCCGACCCTCACAAAAAGACCCCGAAGGGGGAGACTCTCTGCAGCAACACAAACGTTCATTGCACGTATCCGTCCCAGGGGCCGTAGTTTGAGGACCCCTGATTTAGTGCAAGATCAAAAATGCAAATCATTTTTCTGCAAACCACCAACATGTTCTCGCGGACCACCAGTGGTCCACGGACCACCAGTTGGTGACCGCTGCATTAGTTCGCTGATTCCTAAGATGTCCATGTTCAGTTTTGTCAACTCTTGTTTGACCACGCCCAGCTTGCTTTGATTCATGGATCTTACATTCCAGGTTCCTATGGAGAAAAAATCTTTACAACATCGGACTTTCCTTTCACCACCGGATGCATCCACAGCTGAGCGTCCTTTCGGCTTTGGCCCAGTCGCTTCACTCTTTCTGGCGCTACTCGTACTAGCCCTCTGCTCCTCCCCAGTAGCATATTGGACACCTTCCAACTAAGGGACTCAACTTCCGGCTTCATATCTTTTTTCCTTTTTGGTACTGTCCGTGCATAAGCGCACCAGCGTGCTTTCCGTCCCTGTCTTACTGTCCCCATTGATTTGAGTTTGTTTATGTTTATGTTCATACTTGTTATCTTCTCCATGTTTGACAAACAAACAAACAAACAAACAAACTTGACAATCGCACAGCATGTCTGATCCAAATCAGGAAGCACGGGGAGCAAGCGTGCTCTCCTAACTTCGGGAAGCCTCTTTAGAGTCTTCTCCCCCTGGGAAAATGGATGCGCCATTCATAGTTTTCCACTTTCTGTCCTGGATAGATTAAATGCTTAATCCTTCCATCTCCCATCAAAAAGCGGGATAATCTACCTCCATGGCTTTAAGAGGTGTTTTTAGCATTGATTCCCTTTAATGGAGGTGCCAACAGTAACCAGATTAGTCCCTGGGCTGTTGGCTTTCTCCAGTGGAAGTCAGGAGATCTCTTTCCCTACCCCACCCTCTCATCGGCCTTCTGCTTTTGCAGATGAGCAGCGGGTAAGGATCTCAAAGAGAAAGCATTTTATTTTCCCTCCTAAAAAAACCCAAACAAACAAATGCTGGTGTAGACAAACGAGATTCTAGAAATTGTCTATGGAGATTCTCAGTCATCTGGTGAAATCCATTTTTTTTTTTTACTATCGGTTCTGTGCAGTGGTGGGTTTCAAATTTTTTTACCACCGGTTCTGTGGGTGTGGCTTGGTGGGCGTGGCATGGGAAGGATACTGTAAAATCTCCGTTCCCACCCCATTCCAGGGGAAGGAAACTATAATATCTCCATTCCCTCCCCAATCCAGGGGGAGGTTACTGCAAAATCCCCATTCCCACCCCACTCCAGGGTAAGGGTACTGCAAAATCCCCATTCCCTCCTCACTCCTGGGGGAAGGATATTGCAAAATCCCCATTCCCACCCCACTCTGGGGCCAGCCAGAGGTGGTATTTGCCGGTTCTCCGAACTACTCAAAATTTCCGCTACCGGTTCGTCAGAACCTGTCAGAACCTGCTGGATTTCACCCCTGATCCAGGTCATGGTTGTCCCAAAGGTGCTTTTTTCAAGAGGCAACTTAATTTTCTTCATTTTTTCTTTTGAAGACGTTTCGCTTCTCATCCAATAAGCTTCTTCAGCTCCGACCGGATGGTGAATGATGGTCATTGACTAACTGTCTGCAAGGAATATAAATCCTTCCCTTCCTCACTATCCTGCGAGAGCCGAAAAAGCTTCTTGGATGAGAAGCGAAACGTCTTCAAAGAAAAACCAAAAAGTCCAATTGCCTCTTGGGAAAAAAAAAACCACCTTTGGGAGATTCTAAAAGGCAAGAATGAAAACACTTACCCCACAATTCAGGAAGTGGCATCAGTTCTGTCACGTGGGGATGCAATCCAAGAGAAAGATCAAAGGAAAATGTTCAGCCCAATTTCTTGCAGGTTTACGGGAATCTCAGTACCCTTTAGGGTTGCCAGATTCTCCTATATTTGAAAAGATTTGAGATTCAGCAGGAGAACGTATGGCTTCTTTACAGAAAGACAACAACAACAAAAACAACGACCCAGGGATGAGGCCAAACAAGGAAGCATATGGATGTTCAGCTTCCCAAACCAGGATAAAGGTAAAGGTTCCCCTTGCATATATGTGCTAGTCATTCCCGACTGTAGGGGGCGGTGCTCATCTCCGTTTCAAAGCCGAAGAGCCAGCGCTATCCGAAGACGTCTCCGTGGTCATGTGGCCAGCATGACTCAATGCCAAAGGCGCACGGAACGCTGTTCCCTTCCCACCAAAGCGGGTCCCTATTTTTCTACCTGCATTTTTTACCTGCTTTCGAACTGCTAGGTTGGCAGAAGCTGGGACAAGTAATGGGAGTTCACCCTGTTACGCTGCAGTAGGGATTTGAACCACTGAACTGCCGACCTTTCGATCGACAAGCTCAGCCTCTTAGCCACGGAGCCACCGCTTCCCTTTTAATTTAACCAGTGTAAATTACCCCAAATTGAGTAAGAGTAATTTCTCTTTGGTGAGTGACATATGAACCTATTACCATCACAAAAGGGACATTGGCTTAAAGTTTGCCACATGTATTAAAATATATTTGCAAAATCTTCCAAGGTTTTCCTATTAGGATAAAAATAGATGAAATTACAATGGCGATTTATTGAAAAGATATAAAAGCCAGTCAAAGATATCGCCTTATAATATTATAGACTTTCCGATAAGCAGTTTTGGGTAATGAAGGAAAAAGTTTAGGAAGCGCTTTTCTAAAGGCAAACCAGGAGAGGGAAATTTGGCGCACCTCATTCATAATCATTTCCCCTACTCCTCATCCAGACTTTCATTGCTGAGCTGCAAAACTCTGAATGACCACTGGGGGAGAGCAAAGAGGTGTGATTCTGCAGCTCTTTGCTGCCATCTAGTGCTTGCATGAAACTTTGCAGTCCAAAAGTTCTCATAGCCCTATCCTCATCTTTCCTTAAATTTAGACCAGAGTTATATGTATGGAAAAGTTCTCCCATGCAAATGTATTTATTTTTATTTATTTATTTATTTAGAAAAATTGATATAGCTACCTACTCACTCACAGCGACTCTAAGCAGCTTACAAAAAATAAAAACAGAGTATAAAATAAAATTTTAAAAAATGCAGTTGCATGAATGGATGCAGGCTGTTGCTGTGGTTGCTGTCAACTTGCAGAGCAGTTTATCAAGTTGTCATGGGTGGAAAGGGGCATCTTTCGGAAACCTGACAGTTGTGGCTTCTTGGCCAAACTCAATGGCCAGGGTTGGATTGGCTTAATATGGGATGAGAAGCAATCTCATGAGTATAGGGTGGATAGGAAGGAAGGAAGGAAGGAAGGAAAAGAAAGAAAGAAAGAAAGAAGGAAGGAAGACAAAGAAAGGAGACAAAGAAAAGAAAAAGTGAAAGAAAGAAAGAGAGAAAGAATGAAGAAAGAAAAAAAGAAAAGAAAAAAGAAAGAAGAAAGGAAGGAAGAAAGGAAAATTCTAGAAGGTAGCAGTGGTAAATCCCATCTGTAACATTGGCAAAAACACATGACATTTCTCTTCATGTTGAAGAGAAGGAAAGAAAGGAAAGGAAGGAAGGAAAGGAAGGAAGGAAAGAAAGAAAGAAGACAAAGGAGACAAAGAAAGGAGACAAAGAAAGGAGACAAAGAAAGGAGATAAAGAAAGGAAAAAGTGAAAGAAAGAAAGGAAAGAGAAAGAATGAAGAAAGAAAAAAAAGAAATTAAAAAGAAAGAAAGAAGGAAGGAAGGAAAGGAAATAAATAAATAAATAAAGGAGACAAAGAAAGCAAAAAGTGAAAGAAAGAAAGGAAAGAGAGAAAGAATAAAGAAAGAAAGAAAAAAGAGAGAAGGAAGGGAGGAAGGAAGGAAGGAAGGAAGGAAGGAAAATTCTAGAAGGTAGCATTGGCAAAACCACAAGACGCTTCTCTTAAATTACAGGAGTTGAGTGACATGTGTGAATAAATGAATGCCTTATTATCATGTGAGCAATCATCCATTAGTGGTGTGTGCTTCACTTTAACTGGCATGCTGGCAAGGATTTCTTTGCCCCTTCTGTTTTCAGGGGTCCTGAAACCCGGGAGCAAGCAGCTCTCTGCTGTTTCTTTTCCCACCTCTTCTCCCCCAGGTTTGAGTTTTTCTCTCTCCAGGAAAATGGCTGCAGGTCTCAGCTACTTCGTTTGCTAGCGTCTTCTGGTAAGCTTTGAAGATGAAAAGAGTCTGTGTGAGGTGTTAAGCCACCTTTCATGGTTTATTCATGGACTGTTAAAATATGTAGGATAGTGGGATGAAGAGAAAGGGAGAGGGGGAATGAAACAGTCACACCATTCCCCCAGATAATTCTGCAAGTTCCTAGAAACTGAAGTGAGCAGATGTATGCCACTCAGAGTCACTTGTGTGAGATGGGAGGCCGTGCAAATTAGATAGATAGATAGATAGATAGATAGATAGATAGATAGATAGAGATAGCAAGATAGAGAT
>WNWU01000083.1:1425834-1436523 GCA_012654045.1 Ptyas mucosa
TCATCCCTCTCCCTCCCTTCATCCCTCCCTCCCTTCCTTCATCCCTCCCCCTCCCTTCATCCCTCCCTCCCTTCATCCTTCCCTCCTCCTCTCCCTCTTTCTTCATCCCTCCCTTCATCCTTCCCTCCCTTCATCGTTCCCTCCTCCTCTCCCTCCCTCCCTTCATCTCTCCCCTCCCTTCATCCTCCCTTCTTCATCCTGCTCCTGCTCTCCCTCCCTCCCTCTCTTCCTTCATCCCTCCCCCTCTCTTCATCCTCCCCTTTCTTCATCCTTCCCCCCTCTTCTCCCTCCCTCCCTCTCTCCCTTCCTTCATCCCTCCACCCCCCTTCATCCTTCCTTCCCTTCATCCCTCTCTCCTCCTCTCCCTCCCTGCCTCCATCCTGCAGCAAGGAAAGTTTTTTTTGCCTCCCACAAATCAATTCAATTAAAAGGCACCAACATTCATGAGCCTCTGCTTTTTTAAAATTGAATTTGTAAGATGGGGGGGCAGGAAAGGGAGGGGGAAACTAGACTACTAATTAATCGATGGAATTAATTAATTTTTTTTAAAAAACCATAAGTAATAAATCATAGTTATTTATTAATAAATAGTATGTTAGTTAAATTATTTGTTAGATGTATTAAAATGATATATAATACTTAATAATACTTATTGTTAAAATAATTTATTGCTAAATTAATAAAAGCAATTGATTAATGGAACATCTTGCTTCCTGGAATTGCTGCATTGCTGGAGATTTTCAAAAGATTAGGCATAGACAGTTATTTGTCCAAAACGAAATAAACTCTTCAGCCTTGGACAAGGGGTTGGACTAGAAGACCTCCAAGGTCCCTTCCAACATTTCTATTCTATTCTATTCTATTCTATTCTATTCTATTCTATTCTATTCTATTCTATTCTATTCTATTCTATTCTATTCTATTCATTTTCTCTTCTCTTCATTTTCAACATTCTATTCTATTCTATTCTATTCTAATTCTATTCTATTCCTTTTGCTTCTACTTCTCTCATTCTTCTACTACCTCTTCTTTCCCTCCTCCTTCTCCTTCTCCTCCTTCTCCCTATTCTATTCTATTTTATTCTATTTTATTCTATTTTATTCTATTCTATTCTATTCCTTTTGCTTCTACTTCTCTCATTCTTCTACTACCTCTTCTTTCCCTCCTCCTTCTCCTTCTCCTTCTCCTTCTCCTCCTTCTCCCTATTCTATTCTATTCTATTCTATTCTATTCTATTCTATTCTATTCTATTCTATTCTATTCTATTCATTTTCTCTCATTTTCTACATTCTATTCTATTCTATTCTATTCTATTCATTTTCTCTCATTTTCTACATTCTATTCTATTCTATTCTATTCTATTCTATTCTATTCTATTCTATTCTATTCTATTCTTATTAAAAAAAAAACCCGTCAACAACTATATTTATATTTTTTATATATTTAAAAAGCAGACATACAATCTCCTGAATTTGTGGGTGCTCCATCGCCGGAGGTTTTCAAGAAGAGATCGGGCAACCATTTCTCTCAGGTCTACTGCCTCGGGCAGGGGGTTGGACTAGAAGGCCTCAGAGAGCCCAATGATTCTATGATTGTCACCAAATCAGAGTGAGGCTTCCAATAGGTTGAACCCCGTTTCACCCAACTTGGAAATCCAGTTTCCAAGACCAACTGGAGTGGATCCAGTGTTCCAAAATTGAAAAGAGGATGTCGAAGAGAGCTTAAAAGGGGATTTATCTGTGCCCATCCCCTACCCCCGAAAGCCCAAGTGAAGGTTTTGATGGAGAATCAAAACAACTGGAAACCAAACAGAAATTTAAACAAAGGTGTCCTCTGAGGGGGATAAAAGACATTGCGTTGGAAGACTCAATGGAGCCAAAAAAAGGGGCAGGATTTTGCTTGTTGGGCATGGCCGCCATCTTGACTCTTTTTATGGGTATTGTTGAATTTTCACTTCAGGCCTCAGGAAGGGTGAGAAAGACGAGCCAGCGAGCCAGCAAGAGAACGGCATCGTTTTCAAATTCTTTATTGGCATAAATAATTCATACATAATTTTACCTCAACAGACACCTCACCAAAAGCACAAGGAACAAAAAAAAAGAAAAGAAAGAAAGAAAAAGAAAGAAAGAAAGAAAGAAAAAAAGGGGGAGGGGGGGAAAGAGAGAAAACTCTTAAAACGCTCCATTCGTGTTTTGTTTTATTTCGTTTTATTTTGCAGTCCCCTGCCACTTGCACTCCCAACCAACAGCAGAAATTATAAATACTTTCCCTCGTGTGTAGAAAAATTTATAAATGGTACTGTACAAATTTACAATCTGCAAGAAGAACAATATTTTCAGTTTTGCTTTACTCCGTGTTTTTTGTGGTTTTTTTCGATTTTCCTTCTCCTTCCCCGTTCGGTTTCGGTGGAGATTTTTTATTTTTTTTTTTAAGTGTGAGTTTTGTTTTGTTTGCCTGAGAATCCATGGTTTCCTTGCTCACTTGTTTCTAAGGATGAGGATTTGGCAACAACCGATATAAAAACAGATATATGCGTATTTCATACAGCTAGTCCTTGACTTATAGCCAGCAAAAAATAAATTTAAAAAAAAAGCAAGCCCATTTGGGAGAGTGGGTTTAGGCTTATGACCATGAGATTTGCTTAACGACGAGTTAAAAAATTAGGTCCGTTTATGTCAGGGGTCGGCAACCTTACACACTCAAAGAGCCATCTGGACTCATTTCCCAAAGAAAAAAAAACACCAGGAGCCACATAATCTTTCCCGTGCCTGACTATTTCCTGAGCGGCCACAAAACTAGCATATGTAGTTGAATTAAACGTTCTGTTTTCTTCTGAAACTTTTCTTCTCTTGGATTTATCCATGGTTGGCCTACCGGGGGTTGAAAAGCTCAATAAATCGTGTGCCGGCGGGTGTCACATATTGGCGGTTGTGACGCATATTTTGAGTGACAAGGAGCCGCAGCAGAGGGATGAAAGAGCCACATGCGGCTTCAGAGCCGCAGGTTGCTGACCCCTGGTTTATGTGGTGCCTCGACTTACGGCCCTAACAACTTATAACTGGAATTCCGGTCCCCGATTATGGCCGTACATCAAGAACGACCTGTATACAGTTAGTAGTCACTGACTTGAAATAAATTAACTTTTTAAAAAAAAAAAAATGACAGCAAATTCCTTTGAGATATTCTGTTAAATTTTTCACTAACATTCTTCTGGCTGGTTTTTTTTTTTTTTATTTGGCAAAAAAAAAAACCCAAATAATTGCGGCTTTTTCCTGAGACTTGCTCTGGGGTGGTTCCAATAGAGTGGGGCGTTCCATATTTTAAAATATTTTGTTAGGTGTTACTTTGTGGGATTCTCTGTTCGGTTCATTTTATAATGCGAAGCTGCAGCTGTTGCTAAGGACATTTTTTTAAAGTGTTAGTAACTAGACAAGACTTCTGCTCATGTCACAGGAGACCGAAAGGCCTTTCTCTTAAATGGATGGAATTGAAGCAGGTAAAACTCTTGAGGCCATTTGGTGGAAGACAAATGGCCTTATTCTTTTGCTGCTTTCCTTTCCCAAACTCACCTTATAAAGGTAAAGGTTCCTCTCGCACATACATGCTAGTCGTTCCCGACTCTAGGGGGCGCTGCTCATCTCCGTTTCAAAGCCGAAGAGCCAGCGCTGTCCGAAGACATCTCCGTGGTCATGTGGCCGGCATGACTCAATGCCAAAGGCGCACGGAACGCTGTTCCCTTCCCACCAAAGGCGGCCCCTGTTTTCCTACTTGCATTTTTTACCTGCTTTCGAACAGCTAGAAGCTGGGACAAGTCACGGGAGCTCACTCCGTTACGCAGCACCAGGGACTCGAACCGCTGAACTGCCGAACCTTTCGATCGACAAGCTCAGCGTCTTAGCCGCTGAGCCCCCGCGTCCCTCAACTCGCCTTATAGCGGAGTGAAATGGCACTTGTTTGTTTTTTTTTATCCAGGAGAAAAAAAGAAAAAGTCGCGGAATCAGGGGACAAAAACGGATACTACGTTCACTGTTATAAAATGGACTTGGCGGTTTATATAAAACGTGCGAACTCCTCAATTGTTCCGTTGCAGGCAGATGTCGTCTTTTTAATCATAGAAAGCATGGGGGGGGAGGGAGGGAGAGATTATTTTGCAGTGCAGTGAAAGGAATTAAATGGCAATTAAAAGTGGAGTTTTCGTAGGAATGCAGCTCTGCTTTGGAGCACTCCTATTGCTTTCGAAGTGGGTGATAAATACGTTGTGACTCATTCTTTACTTCCAAGACCGACACAGAGAACACAACAGTATAACCACGCTGTCCCCCTCCCTCTATTTGAACTGTAGACGTGATATTCACATACAGAGATGTGGATTTTTTTTTTTCAAAGGTGCTCCTTATGTACAAAGGACTTGATAATTTCTCCAGACTTTGATGCAGCTCCAGGCGAATCTCATTAACCAGCCAGGCGTTCAGCGGCTGTTTGAACGTGCGACAGTGCTGAACAAGTAGAGATGATGACTTAATCTGTGGGGTGGTGCCTGTTGCACCATCCCTGCGGTCACGTGATTATGATTTGGGCAGCTGGCTCGCAAAGATGACCGTCGTCCTGGGATCAAAAGATCATCATTTTGTGACTTTCACTGCTGGCTTCAGGCAAGCAAAGGCAATGGGGAAGCCCGCAGGAGGTCTCAAATGGCGATCGTTGTGACCACGGGACGCTGCAACTGTGCGGACTTGCCTTACGACACCGACTGGAACTGCCGCTATTACCATTGTGAGTCGGCCCGACCACATTACGCAGCTCTGTACGGCCGCGTCACTTAGTGACAAGAGCTCTTCGTCACTGTCACTGAGTGAGGACTACCGGCGTGTGGCCCTATAAGCGGAATCTTAGTCTGGAGAACTAATCGCAACTCCCGGCATCCTTCTGGCTGTAGATTGCCAAGAATTGCAATTCAAGATCGCCTAGTGGTCTCCCATCCCTACTCTGAACTTAAAAAAAACAGGCAAAGATCCCTCCACTTGAATACCCTTTGCCACTGAATTTCAGGGCGCTGACCTTGGAGAGCCAGGATTGGTGCAGAGGTGAGGCCAGAGGCTGTCCGAAGCGAGCCTGTGGGAAACCTACTCCTGGGTGCAACGGTTGAACTTCCTGATTTCTAAAACCCTGCCATCTGTAGCATGTGTGTGACGTCAAGGACAATATTTTCCTTAGATATGCCCGAAGCTTCCTGCCGTTGCCTAGCCAAGCAGAGGCCGACGGCTCGCGCATTTTATCTTCGCGTCCTTCGCGAGTTCTCAAGGCAAAGAGAAATATTGGCAAGCGGGCCACAAGAAAAGAATTTTCAGTACAGAAATATTGACTGGCATGTTCACCAATCGGTCCTTTTTTTTACTACTGGCTCGGAAGCCAGGGGGGATTTTAAAAGGCCACTGCGTGGGCAGGAAAAAGGGAGAAGAGAAGCAGCCGCAGCGGCAAAAAGCCAGAAACACAAACGCATTAGATTGTGTGTGTGTGTTTGTTTAGAGAATTAAGGGATCTCCAGGACTGTTAATAAGTCAACCGGAGAATTAAGACAGGAATGCACGGTGCAGGGTAAAAGAGTAAAAGCTTATGGGATGGTGTGGATTAGAATACAATCCGCCTTGTGGTTTCTGTATTTGTGTGGCGGTCATTCCATGGCCTGTTTGTGTGTGGGTGTGTATTCGCTCTACTCAAAAGGTAATCAGGAAAGGATCATCTCGGATCGTTCTGCCCTTGATAGCTTGAGTTAGAGCTCAGAATAAGTCTACGGATCCGTGTATCTGTGTGTGTTTGTCTCTGTGTGTGTGTATATGCACACACAAATGGGTATACTCTTAGCATTGGAGGATATATGTGACTGAGAGACAGAGGTGCGTATTCGGCAGGTTCTGACCAGTTCTGGAGAACCGGTAGCGGAAATTTTGAGTAGTTCGGCGAACCGGCAAATGCCACCTCTGACTGGCCCCGCCCCCATCTATTCCCTGCCTCCAGAGTCCCAGCTGATTGAGAGGAAATGGGGATTTTGCAGCAACCTTCCCCTGGAGTGGGGAGGGAATGGGGATTTTGCACTATTGTAGAAAAAATGGTTTTAAAAGTAAAAAAAAGAAAAGAAAAAAATTGTCCCCGGCTTCCATAGAACCAGTAGTAAAACGGGTGGGAGGCTCCGCCCACTGACCCTGACATCATCAGAAGCGATCTGCGCAGGCAGAGAAGCTTCCGATCGCGCACACGATCCCATTGCGAACCGGTAGTAAAGTTAAGTAGAATCTACCCCTGCACTGAACCTTATCTAGTCTTACCCAGGTGCAAATGCCGGTCTGGGAAGATTCCTGCGAAAGAGGCATTGAGCAATAAAGTAGCTAGTTTATACTCTACACATATAAGTTTGATTCTTCGCCCCTGAACTAGGGAAAGTAAGACCTGTTCTGATCTAAGCCTCTCAGGATCATGAAGCAGGCTCCTCGTTCCGATAAAACCTCTTTTATTTAGGTTAAAGGGAAATTCCTCTCCAGCAAAATCCCGGCAAAAAAGTCCTCCAGGAGATTTCACAACTACAGACCTTTATCAGGCTTGGAGAGCTGCCAGGCCGATATCTTCCAAACGCCACGCTGTAGGAGCAGCAATTACTTGGCAAGAAGTCAGGAGCAGATCTTCACCCTCGTGAATTGAACTAATTGTCTCCTGCAAACTCCCCTTTCGCTGCTTTTTATTCCCTATGGGAGGGACCATTCACCGTCCACTTGTGGCTTTACTCCCGAGTCGGCCCTTGTTCCTTAGCTGTTCCCTTCTCCTGGCAGCTCTGCGCATGCGCACATCGGGAACAGGCTCCAGCTGTTCTTCTGCCCCACTGATATCACAGCAGGAGCCTGAGTGGCGTAGCAGGCTAATGCCTCCTATTAAGGCAGCATTTAACATCCAGCTGCCTGCAATTACTACGAGTTCTAATCTCACCAGGCTCAAGGTTGACTCAGCCTTCCATCCTTTCTAAGGTGGGTAAAATGAGGACCTGGTTTGTGGGGGCAATAAGCTGACTTTGTATAAATATACAAAAAGTATGAAGGCTATTGCTTAGCGCATTGTAAGCCGCCCTGAGTCTCTGGAGAAGGGCGGCATATAAATATAAAATAAATAAAATAAATAAATAAATATCTGATTCCGAAGGCAGCTGATAACTGTCCAACGGCCCTGGCCCTCTCTCTGCCTCCGACGCAGAGCCTTCCCCAGACTCCAGGACTGGCCCATGTTCCTCCCCAACCTCCTCACTGTCTTGAGTCTGCCACCAGCTCCGCTGGCGGCTGGCGGGGGACACAACAAAACCTTCTAAGTCAAGACAATTTTCTTATCCTCTGCACTAAACAGGACAGCTTCTCTGTGAACAAGGAAAAGCCCGATACAACCCCCCTGGAGCGGATCGGGGAAAGGGGAAGGAGACGAGAGTTCACTCTCACTCAACGGATCTGTAAATAAACCCCCGTCTCTATGGAGCTGGCTAATAAATCTGAGCTACCGGATAACCTCAGTCACGCCCTTAGAACTCCCATTAGTTGGCATTGTGGCGGTTTCCCTTATATTCTCTGTTCTAAAGAGCTGGTTATTTTTAAACCGGATAAAAATCCATCGATAAAAGAACAGGGTGGGAAGAGGGCAGTGAAGCCGAAAAAAGAGAGATCAAAGGAAGGGAGTGGAGTGGAGATTTGTTATTGATAAATTTAAGACTTTGGGGGGGGGAATATAAGAAAGCGTGATGAGGACATAAACCGATATGCTTGGCTTCTTCGGGATTGGGGGGGGGGGGGCGGCAACAAATAAACCAGACTGGATTTTTTTTTTTTACCCCGTTCGATGCAACAGTTATTCTTTAAACTTTCCTCTAGCCAAAAATATTCAGCAAATCTGTTTTTGGTCCGCATGTATTACAGGCGGTCCTCGAGTTACGACCGCGACGGAGTGCAAAACTTCTGTTGCTAAGCGAGGTAGTGGCTAAATGAGTTTTGCCTCATTTTACGACCTCTCTCGCCCCACTTGTCGGTGAGTGAATCGCTGCAGCTGTTAAGATGGTAGACATGGTTGTTAAGTGAATCTGGCTTCCTTGTTGACGCTGTCTGTCGGGGGGGGGGTCGCAAAAGGGGAACGCGTAACCCCGGGACCAGGGGTGAAATCCAGCAGGTTCTGACAGGTTCTGGAGAACCGGTAGCGGAAATTTTGAGTCGTTTGGAGAACCGGCAAATACCACCCCTGGCTGGCCCCAGAGTGGGGTGGGAATGGGGATTTTGCAGTATCCTTCCCCTGGAGTGGGGAGGGAATGAGGATTTTGCAGTATCCTTCCCCTGGAGTGGGGAGGGAATGGGGATTTTGCAGTATCCTTCCCCTGGAGTGGGGAGGGAATGGGGATTTTGCAGTATCCTTCCCCTGGAGTGGGGAGGGAATGGGGATTTTGCAGTATCCTTCCCCTGGAGTGGGGAGGGAATGGGGATTTTGCAGTAGCCTTCCCCTGCCACGCCCATCACCAAGCCACGCCCACAGAACCGATAGTAAAAAAAATTAGATTTCACCGCTGCCCGGAACGCTACAACCGTCATAAGTATGAGCCAGTTGCCAAGCCTCCAAATGTAAATCACGTGATCCCGATTTATCAGCAACGGTCGCTAAGTGTGAAAAATGGTCATAAGTCACTCTTTTCAGTGCCGTCAGTCCCTAAAACAAATGACTGTAAATAAAAGGACTATTTTTGCAGAGGTTTTGGATCCCAGGGAGAAAATATGATCTTCCATATTTTAAAAAACATCTAGACAATAAATACGGTTTAACGGCCACCTATTGCACGAACTGAAATTTGGCACCGCAGAGGGGATTTCTCTATCCGCCCCCTTAACCAAAGGCACCGATTTGTGCATCTATCCCTGAATCAACTGGTCCAAACCAACCGGGTCTGTCTGGATCAGATCGAGAATCCATTCTTAATTATTTTGTGGCTTCTACTTACAGTAAATGAGTATATATCAGTATATGAGCTCGTCGATCAGGAAGGTCGGCAGTCCGGCGGTTCGAATCCCTAGCACAGGTCTCCTGCGGGAGCAGGGGGTTGGACTAGAAGACCTCCAAGGTCCCTTCCAACTCCGTTGCTGTTAAGAGCCCCCCCCCCCCGGATTTCTTGGAAAAGGCTAGCAGGCCTTCCAGCGCCCACAGAGCAACGTTGGGAGAATGAAAACGAGGCCGGGATGTCGATCTCTTGAGTACTGTCCTGCCTGAGCAGGGGGTTGGACTAGAAGACCTCCAAGGTCCCTTCCCAGCTCTTTTTATTCTGTCCTGTTCTGTACGCACACAAAATATTTTCAAAATATTCAGCTCTAGTCACGTCGCCCAGACCTGTCGCAATCCCCAACCTTTGCTGCCCTCTAGCCCGGAGAAATCCATCAACGCAGGAGAACGCAGGTGCGTTTGTGGGTCTTTAGGTTTCCACATCCAAGACACATCCTGGTGCACATCCTGGTGCAACGGCATGCGGGAATGATCTCGGGGGACAGCCAGGAAGAAGAGCCCCAGAATAGATCATGACCAAATAACCAGCAGTTGAGCCAGTCCAGAAAAAACAACAACAACAACAACAACAGGGATATGGCAAATGACTTAGAAAGTTTTTTTAAATTGTAAAGGTGATCTTGGGCTCCAGGATCACCGCAGATGGGGACTGCAGCCGAGAAATTAAAAGACGCTTGCTCCTGGGGAGGAAAGACATGGCAAATCTAGACAGCGTATTAAAAAGCTGAGGCATCACCCTGCCAACAAAAGTGCGTATAGTCAAGGTGATGGTTTTCCCAGTTGCAATGGATGGATGTGAAAGTTGGACCATAAGGAAGGCCGAACGTCAAAGAATTGTGGCCTTTGAACTCTGGTGCTGGAGAAGACTCCCGCGAGTCCCTTGGACTGCAAAGTGATCCAACCGGTTGGTCCTAGAGGAGATCAACCCTGACTGCTCTTTAGAAGGCCGGATCCTGAAGAGGAAACTCAAATCCTTTGGCCACCTAATGAGAAGGAAGGACTCCCTGGAGAAGAGCCGAATGCTGGGAACGATGGAGGGCGAAAGAAGAAGGGGACGATGGTAGAGAACGAGGTGGCTGGATGGAGTCACCGAAGCAGTCGGCATCAGCTTAAATGGACACCGGGCGATTGTAGAGGACAGGAAGGCCTGGAGGAACGTTGTCCATGGGGTCGCGATGGGTCGGACACGACTTCACAACTAACAACAACAACAAAGGTGAAGAGGGAGGGGAAAATCTATTTTCAGACCAGCAAGATTCTGTTAACATAACCTTGCAATGAAGTAGAATTAGTTACTCTGGATATGCTTCCTATCTGGATTATCTTTTTTTTTTTTTTAAAGTGCAAGGATCTTGCCCTGGTCAGCTGCTTCGAAATGTTGAATTCTAGCTTGAATTAAAAAAAAAAAACCAACAGCAACCAACTCAAACATAGCACAAAAGAGAAATAAGAAAGGCACCCTTTAGTTGGGATCAAGAAATCAGAATGGCTCCTTGCTGGAAGGCTACGAAACGGATGGCCTGTAGTTTCTGAAGGATCTGGGTGGGTTGTGAAGAAAGAAAGAAAGAAAGAAAGAAAGAAAGAAAGAAAGAAAGAAAGAAAGAAAGAAAGAAAGAAAGAAAGAAA
>WNWU01000083.1:1505356-1507856 GCA_012654045.1 Ptyas mucosa
GAATGGAATGGAATGGAATGGAATGGAATGGAATGGAATGGAATGGAATAGAATAGAATAGAATAGAATAGAATAGAATAGAATAGAATAGAATAGAATAGAATAGAATAGAATAGAATAGAATAGAATAGAATAGAAATAAGGAGTAGAGTAGAATAGAATAGAATAGAATAGAATAGAATAGAATAGAATAGAATAGAATAGAATAGAATAGAATAGAATAGAAATAAAGAGTAGAGTAGAGTAGAGTAGAATAGAATAGAATAGAATAGACAGAATAGAATAGAATAGAAATAAAGAGTAGAGTAGAGTAGAGTAGAGTAGAGAAGAGGAGGAGGAGGAGGAGGAGGAGGAGGAGGAAAGAAGGAGGATGGGATGGGATGGGATGGGATGGGATAAGATATAGAATTCTTTATTGGCCAAGTGTGACTGGACATACCCAAGGAATTTGTCTCCGGTGCATAAGCTCTCAGTGTACATACAAGCCAACAAGTGATAATCATAATCATAATATACAATCATAAATCACAGCCATCACTCAGCGATAGTCGTTGGATACTAAATAACACAATCAACACAAGCCATTAACTGGATACTAAATAAAAGCAATCAACATAAATCATGAGATACAACAACACGTTGCAGTCATAAGAACCTAAGGAAATGGGTAATCGGACAGATGAGAAGGATAATCAGTAATATAGCTCTGCTAGGGGGATTTGACATCCCAGGGCATAGACAGCGTGGTGATAATTAGTTGTTTAAAGCAAGCTCGGCTCCCAAAGCCCTTTTTAAATAGCAGAGATTTCATTGCCTGAATGTCTTTCTACCAAGTTGCGGCAAGAGAGACTAAAATCATCGCAATGTTGGAAACGAGCACCTGAGCATTCTTGTTTCTTTTTCCTATCCTGTCTTTTTGTGAGGGACATAACACAAAACCTTTCCATTTGAAACGGGAGGATTAAACAAATAGTCTAAATAGGCGACTGGCATGACAAAATCCAGCGTTTCGGAATTGCCAGTGATTTTTTTTTTAAAAAAATATGGAACAAGAGTATTGCTTAACTTTTCCATTAAGATAACGAACGACGGCAGAATTTGAGCGAACACGACGGTGTTAGTGATCGTACTCCCAGATATGATAGCGGTGAATCCTTCTGGAAAAATAAAGAGACATTTTCTATTTTCTGGAGAAAAAAAATAAATAAATCAGGATCCCTTTGGCAAGGAAAGAGAGAGAATTGGGGAAATGGGGTCTCCACCATTGGGAAATCAATTTTTAGTCGAAATAACAGCAGGTGTATTCTGGGGGGAAAAGCAAAACGTCGCAAGGAATATTAAAACCTGAACATCGTAACTAAGGTCGCCTAGCTAACCGCAGGCGCGGGCACAAATTCTGCCGGCGCTCATTAATGGACAGAAAACGACACTGGGAAAAAAACCCAAACAAATTTGGATTCACACGTTTTAGCCCCACAATGTAATTTGCTCGTTTTGTAGCTTTGTGGGTTCCCACAGCACCCCAAATTAACCACTTGCTGAACACGGCACCGCTGAGCTCGTACTGTACCAAGTCACCAGCCATGGTTACCAACCACCTAATGAGATCGTCACACCGCACCGAGTGGGAACAATGCGTAGGATGTTGTGGGAGCCAAACTTATATCTCGGGAGAATTTGATCATTAAAAGCTACCTGCACTCTGGCCCCTTGGTGTGCCATTCGATACTCACACTGGAGAGGCTTCCTTCATTTGCCTCTCTCGGTTGCCCATAAATGTATCATACATCTGCAACAGAGGTGCCGTCTGCACACATTTATAATGGAATAGAATAACAGAGTTGGAAGGGACCTTGGAGGTCTTCTAGTCCAACCCCCTGCTTAGGCAGGAAACCCTACGCCACTTCAGACAAATGGTTATCCAATCTCTTCTTAAAAACTTCCAGTGTTGGAGAATTCACAACTTCTGGAGGCAAGTTGTTCCACTGGTTAATTGTTCTCACTGTCAGGAAATTTCTCCTTAGTTCTAGGTTGCTTCTCTCCTTGGTTAGTTTCCACCCATTGCTTCTTGTCCTGCCCTCAGGTGCTTTGGAGAATAGCTTGACTCCCTCTTCTTTGGGGCAGCCCCTGAGATATTGGAAGACTGCTATCATGTCACCCCTAGTCCTTCTTTTCATTAAACTAGACATACCCAGTTCCTGCAACCGTTCTTCTTTATATGTTTTAGCCTCTATTTAATAAGCCTGGGATCATATATTGTTTAGCACAAGGTGGTTTTGTTTGGGCTTGGGGCAGTTTGACAGATCCACCCAGTACATTTTGTAGCCTATGGTTCGTCAACTAGCATATTGCACAAGCAGGAGACCCTACACCATTTCTGACAGATGGCAGTCCAGTCTCTTCTTGAAAGCCTCCAGGGATGAAGCTCCTACAACTTCCGAAGGCAACTTCTGTTCCATCGGTTGATTGTTCTCACTGTCAGAAAATGTCTCCTTATTTC
>WNWU01000083.1:1512856-1519710 GCA_012654045.1 Ptyas mucosa
ATGGTGAAGCAATTTTTCGGCACAACAGCCTTTCCAGCTCAGTCGGCTTGGCAGAAAGAAAGAAAAAAAAGGGGGGGAGAAGGACTAGGGGTGACATGAGAGCAGTCTTCCAATATCTCAGGGGCTGCACCAAAGAAGAGGGAGTCAAGCTATTCTGCAAAGCACCTGAGGGCAGGACAAGAAGCAATGGGTGGAAACGAATCAAGGAGAGAAGCAACTTAGAACTAAGGAGAAACTTCCTGACAGTGAGAACAATTCATCAGTGGAACAACTTGCCTCCAGAAGTCGTGAATGCTCCAACACTGGAGGTTTTTAAGAAGAGATTGCACAACCATTTGTCTGAAGTGGTATAAGTTCTCCAGCCTAAGCAGGGGGTTGGACTAGAAGACCCCCAAGGTCCCTTCCAACTCTTGATATTCTATGGTAGATGAGGACTACCGGACTGCTAGATGCTAAATTTGTTTTGAGATTCCGGATCTTGTGAATGTGTTCATGACCTCGATGGTGGTGGGTGTTAGAAACTACCATGCAGTAAATGGAGAAGTCTTACGGAAAGGATAAAGGGATCAGCAAGGCTTGTGCTGAACTTTAAGTGGGATGGAAAGCCCGGGAACTTTTAGTACTGGCTTTCCACCAGTTCGTGCCAAGATGGTGTATCTAAATAAATTTATTCTTTGAGGAAACGGAACGCCTCCGAGTTCGATTTGTGATGGGTACATTAATTGGAACATTAATTGGAACCTGATACTTCTAGCCAAGATAGCCTCAGGCAAGGAAAAACTGTTTATGGACAATTTTCATCCAAGTAGTTGTCCATCAGAGCAAAGATTCGGCCTCCTTCACTCCTCTGAGACACGACAGAAAAACTATAAACTGCTAAATAAAAACCACTCTTTTTCTTAGTGTGGGAGATGACCCGAATCTGAGCCGGAAGGAGGGATCAAGCAAGTCATCAGTTTGGAATCCATTCATTCCCACAAGAGAGTCCAGCCCACCGTGAATTCCATTGACTCTTATCTACCGCTGATTTGTTTTGACTGTTAGTAGTTCAGATTCTTGTAGAGAGCATTAGCACTCGATAAACCTACATTCATTTGAACTGCCTTGCTCCCTGATTTCTTGAGCCTGACACTTAGTAGTCCTCAAAGGTGCTTTTCCAAAAGGCAACTGGATTTTCTTGGGGTTTTTTTCCCCCCCGAAAACATTTCACTTCTCATCCGAGAAGCTTCTTTCTAAAGAAGCTTCTTGGATGAGGAATGAAACGTTTTCAAGGAAAAACCAAGAAGTTCCAGCTATCTTTTGGAAAAGCACCTTTGGGACAGTGATGGGTTTCAAATTTTTTTACTACCGGTTCTGTGGGTGTGGCTTGGTGGGCGTGACAGGGGAAGGATACTGTAAAATCTCCATTCCCTCCCCACTCCAGGGGAAGGTTACTGCAAAATCCCCATTTCCTCCCGATCAGCTGGGATTCAGGAGGCAGAGAATAGATGGGGGCACGGCCAGTCAGAGGTGGTATTTACTGGTTCTCCGAACTACTCAAAATTTCTGCTACCGGTTCTCCAGAACCTGCTGAAACCCACCTCTCCCTTTGGGACACCTTGACCTGGATGATTGAGAATCTCCATAGTTGAAGAGACACACACGTGTGATATCCCCTACTTCAAACGTTTGATAGGGAATTATTTAAAGTTTACATTCAAAATTAGCACCACCAGTAGATGGAACAGGATTTTCATATAAACAGTTTATTCCATAGCAAATGCAATCGGTGACCAGGAAGTCAAAAAAACAACAAATAGCAAATAAAACACAACAACAGTATAAATTTAGTACCAACAGAAATAGAAATAAAACAAAAGTCTCAAAAGAAAAAAGAGAATTACAGAGTAAGAGAACTGGTAACAAGCTATCAACAGTGTCAGCTAAAGCCAGCATTTTCCTACTAATTGAGATATCTGCCAATAAAAATTGAGTCACTTGATTTGTAACAGCTGAATTCCTATCCCGTAGGATCACTTAAAAAGCGTAGCTCACCAAACAGACCTGCCCCTACCTATAGCACAGATGGAGAACTTTATAGAGCATAAAGTTCTGGACCTCGGCAACTTGAAGATGGTGGGGACTTCAACTCCCAGAATTCCCCAGTCAGCCATTTTTGACAATTGGCAGAGATTGTCAAATTAGACTTCACTAATGCTCATAAATAAATAAAGCCCCAACACCTAGCAAAGAAGATGGCTGGTATTTCCGAGACAGCTTTTTATCTGAATCTAGTTAGTTTTTGTCCAAAAGTAAAAAAGAAATAATAAAGGTGTCAACTAGACGATTCCAGGTTGGTGATCAACCAGCTCCCAAATGCACATTCAAACAACCAATGCAAATCTTGGACCGATGCTGTGTTCTCCTTTCTTGGCTACTGATCACACCCAAAGGTGTATTCACCTGAGTCTCTTTCTTTAATAAAAGATTGGAGCAATGTACCGAAAATCATTTGCCCTTTGGGCAAATGGTTCCCAAATTAATTTTATACGGTAGGAAAAATAATAATAGTAAAGTATGTGATTTAATAGATGGTGGGGGGAAAGAAATGTTGCTGGCAAGCTTGACTTGGTTTGCATGATGTTTAATTCAGTGGTGCGCTTCCTTTCAACACACTGTGGGTTTTTTTTGTTTTTTTTTAAATACCTAAAGGGAAGAAGAGAAGGTCGCAAAGAGATTTTTTTTCGTTCTGGTTCCTGCAAAAACAATTCTGGCATAACGTCAATTGAGGAAGGTTCTAGATTCTTGGATGGAGTTTCTTGAGAAGGGCCCAAAGCAGCGTTTCTCAACTCTAGCAACTTTAAGACACGTGGACTTCCAACTCCCAGAATTTTGCAATTCAATACGGAGAGTTGGAAGCCGCTCCATGGAGGCTGGGGAATTCTGGGAGTTGAACTTCACAGCTGCAGTCTGGGGAATTGTGGGAGTTATGGTCCACATATCTTAAAGTTGCCACGGTTGAGAAACCTTGGTCTAAATCAATGTTGGCGAACCTTTTCAGCACCGAGTGCCGAAACGGGAGTGCGCATGCGCCAGGGAGAACCAGAAACTAGAAGAGCAATTCCTGGGCACGCATGCACACACCAGGAAGCTGTGCTTCTTCTTTCCAGCAAGCGCATGCATGCCAGTCACCTGGTCTTCCGGTTTCTGGCGTGCGCACACGCAAAGACCAGCTGCCTGGTACACATGAGTGAGCCAGAAACCAGAAGAGCAATGGGTAACGGCTGGCGTGCCCGAAGAGATGGTTCTGCATGCCACGTCCGACATGCATGCCATAGGTTCGCCATCACTGGTCTTATTGTGGCCCATCAGCGGCCTGTGCAGCTAGTAGCTGATTCCGACAGCGAGGAGGCTGGTGTGGTGTTGCGCCAGCAGCTTGTGCAGCTGGCACTTGAGTCAAACAATGAGGAGGCTGGAGAAGATGTGGTGCCAGAGGTGGGGATTCAGCCAGGGCCTTCAGAACCTCCAGAAGCTCCCATAAGTGAAGAGGAAGAAGAGGAGGAGCCTCTTCTCGATGCAGGAGCTGCCAAAAGGCAGGAGTGGCTCCTCAGGAGGACGTCTCCTCAAGAGTAAGGCTTGGGGCTAATTGGCCACTCCCTTAGTCTATTTAAGGAGGAACATTGACTGAAGCAATTTGCAGGGAACAACTTCGTTCACTCTCCCTTGTGTCCTGATCTTAGTTCTCTTACCAGTTTCCTGCAAATTGCTTCTGGGCTTTCTGCCAACCCTAGTAAGATTACGATTATTTATTCTTAGGATTCTTGTAGGCTGTTAAGAAAGTTAATTAACAGCTTTTGTTTGAAAAAGACTGATTTAATTTAGTAAACTAAGGTTTGTACAGACTTTGTGTGTGCTGCGTTCTTTGGGGTCCGTAGCTGGGGCAGAACAGGTCTAAGTGAACCCAAGAATGGGAAGTTTTCCCCATTTCCCTCCAATATTTGGTAGATTGGGGGTGTCGGCCATTCCTTCTGGCCTCCTAGAGAAAAATTGCCTAAATGCCAAAAAATATATGAGATTTTGGGGTGCAGGTGGCCAACTTTGCTATATTCTCAAATATATCAAAGCTTCCCATCTATGTTTTGTTCGTGAAGGAAATGAAAAAATATGAATCACGTTGTTTATAGAAAGGAATAGGAAAGATTGCTGCGTGGTTGGTTTTCGTGGTTTTATTAACAGGAAAAACGTAAAAATCGTCAAGGTGGAAAGAGGAGATTTGAAAAAAACGAGCCCTTTTCGATGCCCACCTCATCTTTTTGAAAGAAAAGCAACCCCAAATATGAGAGTCAAGGGGTTCAGGAAGAAGAATGCAGTATTCAGAACGGTTTTTCCTTTGTTCTTTACGAGGGACAAGACTGAAAGAGAAGAAGTTGCTTTGTGTTGCTTGAGAAAAGGAAGTTTTTCGTATCAAAGGCATCCGGGTTCATTAGTAATGCATTTGCTAGTGGTCCCCCCCTCCCCCACAAAGGCATCCCCCTCCCCACACCCGCAGCTGAATTTCCAAGGTGGAAATTTCACTGATTTATTATTCTCTTTTCTCTAGCACGAAATAGAACTTCTTAACACACTGGCAAGTGTGATGAAATGTGCAGCTGAAGAAGGAGTTGGGGGGCGGGAATGTCAGCAACTGCACAGCCGTTTCGGGGCGGGGGGGGGGGAGAAGGCAGCACATCCCAGAGAGGGGCTGAGAGAAGAAGATCGAATGGTGTGGGGGAGAAAAATTTTCAGGGTGACTAACTCCCTAAACTCTCCCAGCGTCTATCTGTTAGGTTAGATGGTTATTATAGCTTTAGTCTGGCAAGATTCTGTCTAGTACAGGCTATCCAACTTTGGCAAATTAAAGGACTTCAACTCCCAGAATTCCCCAGCCAGTCATGTTCTAGAGTTCTAGACTCACTTTAGGCATGAAAACTAACTGGGCGACTTTGAGCCAATCACTAGGAGATTGTGAGTTCTAGTCCTGCCTTAGGCATGAAATCCAACTGGGCGACTTTGAGCCAATTTCCAGGAGACTGTGAGTTCTAGTACTGCCTTAGGCATGAAATCCAACTGGGCGACTTTGAGCCAATCTCCAGGAGACTGTGAGTTCTAGTACTGCCTTAGGCATGAAATCCAACTGGGCGATTTTGAGCCAATCTCCAGGAGACTGTGAGTTCTAGTACTGCCTTAGGCACGAAATCCAACTGGGCAACTTTGAGCCAATCTCCAGGAGACAGCAAGTTCTATTCCCACCTTAAATGCCATCTGGTTGACTTTGGGCCAATCACTAGTAGATGGTAAGTTCTAACCCGGAGAAGACTCCTGAGAGTCCCTTGGACTGCACGGCGATCAAATCAGTCAGTCCTAGAGGAGATCAACCCTGACTGCTCTTTAGAAGGCCAGATCCTGAGGATGAAACTCAAATACTTTGGCCACCTAATGAGAAGGTAGGACTCCCTGGAGAAGAGCCTAATGCTGGGAACGATGGAGGGCAAAAGAAGAAAGGGACGACAGAGAACGAGGTGGCCGGATGGAGTCACTGAAGCAGTCGGCGTGAGCTTAAATGGACTTCGGAGGATGGTAGAAGACAGGAAGGCCTGGAGGGACGTTGTCCATGGAGCCGCGATGGGCCGGATACGACTTCGCAACTAACAACAAGTTCTAACCCTAACGCAACTCACTTCACAGGTTGGCTGTTGTGGGGGAAATAGGAGGAGGAAGGTGGGTTGGATATGTTCACTGCCTTAAATCACTCATAAAAACAATAAAGATGGGATACAAATAAACCAACCATGCATGAAGATAACTCAGTAACGGAGTTCATACACCACGCTAAATCACAATGCCTTTTGGTAACCTTGGTTCTGCGTGTGTTGGCGGACTCAGCTAGTGCGAAGACCTCCTTTCCCAGTCTGAAAAGGCCTGGCGTCAGAGTATGCGCACACATCAGTTTGGCTAAAAAGAAACTGAACGTTTCAAACAACAACTAAGTTCTCTCCCGCCCCGCCCGCCTTCTCCCCCACCTGTAACCTCCATGCCGAGCTGAGCTTCATTCAGGTGGCTTCACCAACCCCTTGCTGCCTGCGGTGCTCCCGAGCAAGCTCATGGGTAGTCCGTGAAGATCGACACTGGGGTCACCATGGAGATCTTAAATTCTCGTCTAAATTCAGAATCACGCCTTGACTTTTTTCGGGGGGGGGGGGGGAAGAAGCCCCATCAGGGAACCTAACAGATGCACCTCACCCCCCCAAAAAACCTGTTCTTTTTTCCCCCGATAAAACTCCTTTGCGTAATTACGTCCACCTATGAAACGGGGGGAAAAAAAGGCTGCACCTATCTGTTTTTTTTCCTAAGCTCAGGAAGAAAGCAAGAGTTTGTTCGAAACTCCTTGCCCATTTTTAACCGATTACTCCAGATAAAGCCACACGGAGGTGATTTGCAACATAATGCAAGGGGGGGACGTTGTATTAAGTCCTAAGGTGGGGGTCTTTAGAGTTGGCTTAGAGTTCCGGGACCCCAGCCAATTGAGGTTGATAAAACCTCGGATTATGGCCTTTCTTCCTACTTCCAAACTTCACAGGAGGCCTCACATTCAAAGCTCAACCTTTTTCATTATTTGGGAAGGGGTACTTGATTTTTATTTGTATTTTATTTTTTTCCTGTTCAAAGAAAGGAAGTTTATTAAGTTCTAGGAAGCACATTTACATACCTATTTTAGTGGGGGGGGAGGGGGGTTCCACTTAAGAAAGGAGCTTTTGTGATTTGTTCTTTTTTCATTTCCTTTTCATCCCTAATATATATATATATATATATATATATATATATATATATATATATAT
>WNWU01000083.1:1520993-1531655 GCA_012654045.1 Ptyas mucosa
CTACCTATCATCTATCACCTATCTCTCTCTATCTACAGTATCTATCTTTATCTATCTATCTATCATTTATCTATCTATCACCTACCTACCTATCATCTATCACCTATCTCTCTCTATCTACAGTATATCTCTCTATCTGTCTATCTCTATCTATCTATCTACCTACCTACCTACCTATCATCTATCACCTATCTCTCTCTATCTAAAGTAAAGATGATAGATATAAATAAATATATATACATATATACATATATATACATATATATACATATATACATATATACATATATACACATATACACATATACACTTATATACATATATACATACATACATACATGCATGCATGCATACATACATACATACATACATACATATATCCACTTTGAGTACATAGTGGAAAGAGGAAAGTTGAGAGTTCACACAGTTGATGCTATATGGACTAAAACTATGAAGGGAAGGTCGACTCTGTTTAACTCAAACCGGCCAGGTTCCTGAATTACTACTAGTCCCTGGTTTCTTTGGACTAGCCAAAGTTTAAAAAAAAAACAAAAAACCCAAACATCTGAAAAGCGTTTGATGAGACACTTGGCGATTGCTCAGCGGAAGCCGAGCCAAATGGTATCCCGGCCATAAATTGAGCTGACTGTATTCCAGCTGTGGCTCATAAGGTCAAGATCTGCAACATTACTTTCTGCTCTCGAAAAGTTTCTCTGGTCCTTCAAGAATTCCCCAGCCCATAATCATCAACAGAACAGTAATCTGGAAAACAGACTTGAGAGGAAGCGCCGGTAATAATAATAATAATTAAAAAAAAAAAAAAGAGGAGCCTTATGACTTCCTTTGGGTCTTCTTAAGCATTTCATGGGCACTTAGTAACCCATCACCAATCAGCATCTAAAGCAGAAACGGAAACGCTAATTGGAAGGTTCTGGCGTGCATTGCTCCAGAGTATTAGCACCGGGCTATTTAGAAGTAAATGAAAGGCCTTTGATTTGTGGCAGCCTAATGAAACCGTCAACGTTTCCATCGATCAAAAACATGGGATGGAGAAACTGAGTAGATAACGCAGACGGGCGCACATCAAATCCGATCAAAACCAGTGGTGGGATTCAAGTAATTTAACAACCAGTTCTCTGCCCTGATGATTTCTTCCAACAACCAATTTGCCAAACTGCTCAGAAAGTTAACAACCGGTTCTCCCGAAGTGGTGCGAACCGGCTGAATCCCACCACTGATCAAAACCTGTACCAGAAGCCCATCAGCTGGGTATTTGGGAAGCCTTTCTGTGCCTTGGCAGCTTATTTTATTTCTATTTAAATTTAAATTCTTTTTTTGTTTGTTTTTTGGTTTTCTTAAGAATTTTAAATTAACAAAAAGAAATTAAGGAAAAAGAAGAGGCAGAATATTATAGAATATGGAATAAATGGCATCATTGGCTCAAGACTAACAATAAAGAACAATAACTATAAGGAGAGAAAAACAGAAGTGCAAAATAGATGTCTATCATATGTGCGGAGTGGAATAAAAATGTATATAATATGAATGTAGAAATGTATAATAGTAAAGATATAACTAAAATAGTTATATGTTAGTGGCACAGTAGACTAAGGCACTGATTAACATTCAGCTGCCTGCAATTACTGCAAATTCTAATCTCACCAGGCTCGAGGTTGACTCAGCCTTCCATCCTTTTTAAGGTAGGTAAAATGAGGATCCAGATTGTGGGGGCAATAAGCTGACTTTGTATAAATATACAAAAGTATGAAGGCTATTGCTTAACGCATGATAAGCCGCCCTGAGTCTCCGGAGAAGGGCGGCATATAAATCAAATCAAATTAAAAAAAAAAAAAGAAATTAAGGAAAAAGAAGAGACAGAATATTATAGAATATGGAATAAATGGCATCATTGGCTCAAGACTAACAATAAAGAACAATAACTATAAGGAGAGAAAAACAAGAAGTGCAAAATAGAGGTCTATCGTATGTGCGGAGTGGAATAAAAATGTATATAATATGAATGTAGAAATGTATAATAGTAAAGATATAACTAAAATATATAGTTCTCTATAGGGGAAAGGAAAAAAGGGGGGGAGGAAAAGGAGGGGAAGACGATGGAGTAATAGATTAAGAAAAATATAATTTTTTAAAGATTTAGACTTAGGAGGAGCCTGAGTGGCGTAGGAGGCTAATGCCTCCTACTAAGGCAGCATTTAACATCCAGCTGCCTACAATTACTGCGAGTTCAATTCTCACCAGGCTCAAGGTTGACTCAGCCTTCCATCCTTTCTAAGGTGGGTAAAATGAGGACCCGGTTGTGGGAGCAATAAGCTGACTTTGTATAAAATATACAAAAGTATGAAGGCTCTTGCTTAACGCATTGTAAGCCGCCCTGAGTCTCCGGAGAAGGGCGGCATATAAATTTAAAAAAGAAAAAGAAAAAAGAAAAAGCGGAAGAAGAATAAAGTAACAACTGAAAGACCACTATGAAACAATGCTTAAATATGATAAGTTATTTATATGTTGTATGTTGTGTAAATGTCCAAAATGTGTTCTAATAAAATTACAAATTTAAAATAAAAATTAATTTAAATTTTTATTTAATTTTTTATTTATGTTTTTTTTAAAATAACATGGATTGGCTGCCCATTTTACCATGTGGTAGCTCTGGGGCAGCTTCCAATCATACTGTCATTTATTATGGATAGTGAAGTGTCTGTGGAGGGGGGGGGTCTGTCTGAGCCGGTATTATCTCTTGGATTAAAAGAGCAAAGGTGATAGAGCCATCTTCAGTTCCAGTAACCAGCTTTGGATCACTGTTTGAATCCCTCTTTGAATCTTGGCTTCTATCAGGCACAGGCAACCAGAGCCGTTTGTAACTAGCTAGTGTAAGCAACTTTGTTTTCTACCGCCTATGTTACAAGAATCTCACCCGATTATTGCCTTCCCCTGGGACCGGCCGGATAAAACCATGGAGCTTGGGTGGAGGTCAAGCTTATTGTCAGAGCATTTACAGCGTGACTACTATTAGGAAACTACCATTAGGAGAGGGATGCGGTGGCTCAGTGGCTAAAATGCTGAGCTTGTCGATCGAAAGGTCGGCAGTTCAGCGGTTCGAATCCTTAGTGCCGCGTAACGGGGTGAGCTCCCGTTACTTGTCTCAGCTTCTGCCAACCTAGCAGTTCGAAAGCACGTAAAAAATGCAAGTAGAAAAATAGGGACCACCTTTGGTGGGAAGGGAACAGCGTTCCATGCGCCTTTGACCTTGAGTCATGCTGGTCACATGACCACGGAGACGTCTTCGGACAGCACTGGCTCTTTGGCTTTGAAACGGAGATGAGCACCGCCCCCTAGAGTCGGGAACGACTAGCACATATGTGCGAGGGGAACCTTTACCTTTAGCTTACTATTAGGAGACAACTCAGGAGCAAAAGACAGCACATAGAGCCTTAGATGTTTAACAGTGGTGTATATACAAGACATACATAGAAATATACGTGGTAGCAAATATCTGACAAGCAATCAATCTTCTTCTTAACTCTACACAGAGAACTCAGCAATGGAAACCGGACACAAGAAGAGAGAACACGCCCTCTCCTGGCTGGGTTGTATAAACACCTCTTAAAGTGGTAAACCTCTTTACAGCTGGTCAGCTCAATACCTTAACACTCCTCCCATTTAAAGCTGAACAGCTGATAATCCAAACGCTTTAACATAGTCCTTATACTTTCCCACAGATACAGGCTTTGTTAACATATCAGCTATATTACAGTCGCTAGAACAATGTTGGAATCTGATCAGCTTTTCCTTTACAGCTTCTTTAACATTACTGCCAGAGGTAGGTTTCAGCAGGTTCTGACCAGTTCTGGAGAACCGGTAGTGGAAATTTTGAGTAGTTTGGAGAACCAGTAGTAAAAATTCTGACTGGCCCTGCCCCCCCTCCCCCCCTCTATTCTCTGCCTCCCGAGTCCCAGCTGATCGGGACGAAATGGGGATTTTGCAGTATCCTTCCCCTGGAGTGGGAAGGGAATGGAGATTTTACAGTATCCTTCCCCTGCCATGCCCACCAAGCCGTGTGCCACACCCACGGAACTGGTGGTAAAAAAAATTTGAAACCCACCATTGATTACAGTATTTAATGTCTTTACCTTAATACCAGCTCAACACCTTAACACTTATGCTGCTTGCAGCTGCATAAGGATTCCAAGCTACTTTCCTACTTGACTCCTCCTTCCAGCCTGGCCGACTGTTTCCCAACAGGTTCCTTCCGACCGTTATCCTTCAGTTAGCATTTCCCATTGAAGCATGCAACGCAAACTTGTAAGTTGGGCTTAAAGGCTAAGCTTGCCATTGTTCTCTGCGCTTAAGAATAGGGCGAACAACTTCCAAGCAGGTTAAATGTCAGGACCAGCATCTAATTCCACTGGAGAGAGAGGGGGGAAAAAACTTTTCCTTTTTAATGTGCTAATCATTATCCTGAAACACTAATGGGATTAGAAGGCGGGATTCAGTGGCTGCTTTCCTGAAAATCATTAAGACCTATTAGAATAAATTAACCTTCATCCTTCCACTGAGCAACTTCTGAGTCCCTTCCAAACTCCCTCTCCTCTCAGTACGCTGGGAAAGGAGCCCTTACTTGAGCACTGAAGAGTGGAGAAATCCTTTAGTATTTGTTCTCTCTTCCCTTGATTAATTTAAGTTAATAAACTACACAGTCTCTGGGGAATTCTCCCCTTGTGTTTCTGCAAGCTCGAGTCACTTTAATTATAAATCATGATAGTCCAACCAGAAGTGGTGGTAGTCCCATCAGACCACCTAGGTCTACACAACCAAAAGAATAGGGAGGGAGGCTTCTAAGCCCACCTACCCACCCACCCCTTCTGCAATTAGCAGCCAGACATGCTTGATTAACTTCTATCCTAGTTTGTTCTCCCAGAGCCGCACTTCAGCTCACCTGAAATGTTTAATTACAGAGGAGAAGGCAGTGACGGACAGAGGGGATCTAATAAGTTTTCCACACATACACAGTCATCTTAGTTGAATTGCAATGGCACTTCCGGCACTAGAGAGAACTTCTAAAGGTAAAGGTAAAGGTTCCCCTCGCACCTTTGTGCTAGTCGTTCCTGACTCTAGGGGGCAGTGCTCATCTCCGTTTCAAAGCCGAAGAGCCAGCACTGTCCAAAGATGTCTTCGTGGTCATGTGGCCGGCATGACTCAATGCCAAAGGCGCACGGAACGCTGTTCCTTTCCCACTAAAGGTGGTCCCTATTTTTTCTACTTGCATTTTTTACGAGCTTTCGAACTGCTAGGTTGGCAGAAGCTGGGAGAAATCACGGGAGCTCACCCCGTGACGCGGCACTAGGGATTCGAACCGCTGAACTGCCGGCCTTTTGATCGACAAGCTCAGTGTCCTAGCCACTGAGCCACTGCGTCCCCCTTTTCTGCATGTAGCAACCCAGAATTTCCATTGTTTTTAAAAGTGGGGATTAATGTCCTAGTTACCAGAAATGCAGAGAGGTGTGCTTACAGCTATGTTAACCCTTGAAAACAGGGTGAGTTAGTCATATGACAAAGCAAGCCAATCTTTATGAGGATTCTGATATTTATTTATTTGTTTGTTTGTTTGTTTTTTTGTTTGTTTGTTCGATTTATATGCCGCCCTAAGACTCAGGGTGGCTTACAATGCGTTAAGCAATAGCCTTCATATTTTTGTATATACCTGCTTAGTAGGGCTTTCGCCCCCCCACACCAAAGCGGTGTTCTTTTTTTTATACAAAGTCAGCTTATTGCCCCCACAATCCGGGTCCTCATTTTACCTACCTCGGAAGGATGGAAGGCTGAGTCAACCTTGAGCCTGGTGAGATTCGAACTTACAGTAATTGCAGGCAGCCTGCAATTCAAGCTATTCTCCAAAGCACCTGAGGGTAGGGCAAGAAGCAATGGGTGGAAACTCATCGAGGAGAGAAGCAATCTAGAACCAAGAAGAAATTTCCTGAAAGAACAATTAATCAGTGGAACAACTTGCCTCCAGAAGTTGTGAATGCTCCAACCATTTGTCTGAAGTGGACTACAAGACCGCCAAGGTCCTTTGCATTCCTTTTTTATGAGCTTCTATAGATGGACTGTCTGGTTTTGTTCCCCATCTCCCTTCCTAGGCTCTACACATTGAAATATTTCTTTTCTCTCTGCGATCTCAAGAACTGAAGAGACCGCAATCCAATGATGTTCACCAAACCGTGCTACAAATTATTTTTTTAACATCAAAAAAAAAAAAAGACAAATCGTTCTTTATGCTCACGGCGAACAAGGCCTCGGTATTTATTAGTCGCACAGGGGAAAGGCAATATGCAGATTTAATGGCAATATGTCCTCCTGGGCATTGTCTCTCGTCTAAGAGAAATGAGAGTGCATGGATGCCCGCCTGTTGTTCCCTTCTACACGTAGCCAGATGTTGTAGCAGATGTGGACCTGGGGATTAAAGCCGCAGGCTTGGCTACGCTGGGCTTTTTAAAGAGAAGAAATCTGAAATTTAAATTCCGGAGAGCTGATGGAGGTACAATCCCAGTGGTGGGATTCAGCCAGTTCTCACAGGTTCGGTAGAACCGGTAGCTAACTTTTTGTGCAGTTCGGCGAACCAGCTAAATAGCATGCCTCCGCACGCCTGGCCTCACCTCACCCTTCCTCTCCCAGCCACTCCTCACCTCGCTGCCCAACCTTAACACTCAAAGAGCCATTGGGACCTGTTTCCCACAGAAAAGAAAACACCGGGAGCCACAAAACCTGGGTGGGCATAGCCAGCCCAACCTCACTCGCTTCCACCAGTCACATGACCCCCTAGCCATGCCTACCCAGCCGGTCATTAGGGCAGAGAACTGGTTGTTAAAAAACATTGGAGACACAAAACCCTTTTGAAATCTCTCTCTCTCCCTCCCTCCTCTGTCTCCCCCTCTATCTGTATCTCTCTGACTCTGCCCTGGCTACTTCTCCCACCGTCACCCTTACCTTCTCAGGCCAGACGAGGAGTGACTGGGGGGGGAGGGGTGGGCCCAGCCAGTGGTGGGATCACCCAACAGGGAGCCACAGCAGAGGACCCAAGAGCCGCATGTGGCTCCGGAGCTGCGGGTTGCTGACACCTGGGCTAATCCACCATTGCCTGCCCATGGTCGACATGCTAAGCCAGTGATGGCGAACCTTTTCGGCACCGAGTGGTTGCACGAAAATGTCGTGCGCGCACGGCCTCATCAGGGCTGCATTCCGGAAAAGCAGAACTGCCGGGTTTTAGCACACGTGCATGCCCGATAATCAGCTAGACGGCGTGCATGTGCAGGCCAGTTTTTGGCACCGCCGCACGAGCTAAGGGATCACGCTCTGGAAAAGCCGAACTTCTGAGTTCTGGCACATATACACACCCGACAATCAGCTGGCCGGTGGACATGTGCGCACAGGTTTTCGGCACCGCCGCGCACACGAAGGACAGCTGATTGTCACTTGCACACCAGAAACCTGGAAGACAAACAGGCGAGGCTGTGTATGCCGGGCGACATGGTTTCGCGTGCCACTTTGGGCACCTGTGCCATGCGTTCGCCATCACAGTGCTAAGCGGTATATCCAATTTATAAATCCCAATTACTGGTTTTACATACCAGGCCGGAAAAAAAAAAGGATGTGATTTAACACCATGGACCAGCTAATAATCCTGCTCCTATATTTGCTCCGTGGCAGAACCGCAGTTGAATCGTCTTTACAGGCAGTTCTTCTCTCCAGCCAGTTTTCCTTCTTTTTTTTCTTCCCCCTTTTCCCAAGAAGGGAAATATATAAGAAGAAAGAGAGAGAGAGAGAGAGACGGCTGAGGATCTTCCTGAAAGGACAGTCAGAAGGAAAATAATGGCTCGAGGTAGAAAGATGACAATTCTCCCCATCCTCCGAAATCCTGCTGGCGTGGAACAGTTCATTAAGGAAGAATGGATCCCTGTTCTTTGGAAGGTGCCATATTTTGACTTAATGAGCTGGCAACCCTATCAATGTATTGGGGTGTGTGTGTGTGTGTGTGTGTGTGACCGCCAGGCAGGCACAAATGGCTAATGTGCTGTTTTCTACTCATTAGAGATAAACTGATTCATGAAATTGAAGGCAAAAAGCTTCATTGCCCAGCATCTCATAGTTAGATGGCAGCACGGAGACGAACGGAAAAGGAAAAAAGGACAGCCGAGCATGGCAGCTGGAGGATTTGCTCCCCGGGGAGATCCCAGAGGTCCCCAGTTTTGACCTTCTCAGATTTAAAACAGAGACGGGAGAAATAAGTTGATCTCAACACGCGGGAGAAGGATTGTCTTGGGTGGTTCTTTCCAAGAAAAGCAAGTTTCCTTTGCGGTGATATTTCATTTTCCCCCAACTCAAAATCGAATAGGCTATTTCCAGCCTCCAGAGGGCCTTGGGGGTGGGGAAGGCCGTTTTCACCCTCCCCAGGCTCCTAGAAAGGCTCTGGAGCCTGGGGAGAGCAAAAAACAGGCCTTCCGGTCCCACCAGAAGTCGGCAAATGGGCCATTTCCGGCCTCCGGAGGGCTTCCGGGGGATGGGGAAGGCCATTTTCACCCTCTCCAGGCTCCTAGAAAGGCTCTGGAACCTGGGGAGGGCAAAATTTTCACCGTGCCATCACATGCCAAAAGCGGGGGAGCGGGAGGGATTGTGCACGCATGCACAGGAGGGTGGGGCGCATAGAATTATGGGTGTGGGCACACACGCGTGGGACCCTCCCTGCACCCCCCCTGCTTTTGGCACGTGATGGCAAAAAGGTTAGCCATCACTGCCCTAAACCATCCCAGTCAAATGGTTGTCCGGTCTATATTTTTTAACATCTCCAGTGATGGCGCACCGACAACTTCTGGAGGCAAGCTGTTCCATGGATTAATTGCTCTCGCTGCCAGAAAATCTCTCCTTATTTCTAGAGGTTGTATCTCTCTTTGACAAGCTTCCACCCATTACTTCTCGTCTGCCCTCTGGTGCCCTAGAGCAGAGGTGTCAAACTTACATCATCACGGTGGCATCACGTGACGTATCAGGACTCCCCCCCCCTTCTCTAAACCGGGTGTTGGCATGGCCAGCGTGTGACATATACAGCCCATGGGCCGGGGGTTTGACAGCCTTGCCCTAGAGAATAAGTCAATCCCCTCTTTTTGTGACAGTCCCTTAAGTATTAAGCAAACCATGGTTTAGAGTAATGTGTAAATGCAATCTGTTGCAGATTTAGCAGAGATTTTAGCAATAAAAAGTCATTTGGGACAGAAGCCTAGGGTCCCACTGAGGAGAATGTACACTCTACAAGAGATCCTCCATGTTGGAAGGGTCCTTGAAGGTCTTCTAGTCCAACCCACTGCTCAAGCAGGAGACCCTAGACCAGTGATGGCTAACCTTTTTGCCATCGTGTGCCAAAAGCGGGCGGGGAGTGGGGGGGACACACACGTGTGCCCACATCCATAATTCTATGCGCCCCGCCCCCCACCCTCATACTCCCTCTACTTTTGCTGTGATGGCACGGTGGGCTCAGTAGGCCCATTTTCCGCTCTCCGCAGGCTCCAGAGCCTTTCTAGGAGCCTGGGGAGGGCAAAAACAGCCTTCCCCACCCTTCCTAGAGGCCCTCGGGAGGCCGGAAACAGCATGTTTCCTGACTTCTGGTGGGCCCAGAAGGCCCAAAAATCAACTGGCCGGAGCACACATGTGTGCCGGAGCTGAGCTCGCGTGCCCACCAATATGGCTCCGCGTGCCATCTGTGGCACCCGTGCCATAGGTTCGCCATCACGGCCCTATACCATTGCAGGCCAAATGAATGTTCAATCTCTTCTTAGAAACCTCCGGTGATGGAGTCACTGTCATTCTACTGATTAATTGTTTTTAGTATCAGGAAATTCCTCCTTAGTTCTAGGTTGGTTTTCTCCTTGATCAGCTTCCATCCTTTACTTCTCATCGTGCCCTCAGGTGCTTTGGAGAAGAGCTTGACCCCTTCTTCACTGTGACATGGCCTGGTTTGGTTCTGCAACCCAACAAGACAGACGCAGCCTTCGGAGGATAATTAGAATTGCAGAAAAAACAATGGCTACCAACCTGGCTTCCGTTGAGGACCTGTATACTGCAGGAGTCAAAAAGAGAGCTGGGAAAATATCTACAGACCCCTCGCATCCTGGACATAAACTGTTTCAACTCCTACCCTCAAAACGATGCCATAGAGCCCTGCACACCAGAACAACTAGACACAAGGACAGATTTTCCCTGAATGCCATCACTCTGCTAAACAACTAATTCCCTCAACACTGTCAAACTATTCACTAAGTCTGCATTACTATTAATCTTCTTATCCTTCCTATCACCCATCTCCTCCCACTTATGACTGTACGACCGTAACCTTGTTGCTGGTATCCTTAAGATTTATATTGGCTGTTTCCTAGTATGATTTGATTGCTTATTTGTACCCTATGACTATCATTAAGTGTTGTACATTATGATTCTTGACGAATGTATCTTCTCTTTTTATGTACACTGAGAGCATATGCACCAAAGACAAATTCCTTGTGTGTCCAATCATACTTGGCCAATAAAGAATTTTCTTTCTTTCTTTCTTTCTTTCTTTCTTTCTTTCTTTCTTTCTTTCTTTCTTTCTTTCTTTCTTTC
>WNWU01000083.1:1531665-1547953 GCA_012654045.1 Ptyas mucosa
TTCTTTCTTTCTTTCTTTCTTTCTTTCTTTCTTTCTTTCTTTCTTTCCTTCCTTCCTTCCTGTCTTTCTGTCTTTCTTTCTGTCTTTCTTTCTTTCTTTCTTTCTTCCTTCCTTCCTTCCTTCCTTCCATCCATCCATCCATCCATCTATCTATCTATCTATCTGTCTAAAAATCAGAGAGAAAAGTAAGTCTTCCTAATAATTGATTTCCTCCCACCACCACCACCAAATCTCAAAGTAGTACTGAGGCCTTAGAAAATAGAAATGTAAAAATGGGCTGGAAAAGACAAAAATCTAAGGAAGAGAATTAGGACCAGCTCAGATCACCTTATAGACAGATAAGAGACTTAAAATAACAACCTGCAGTCTTTTATTGAAACAAGGCCAAAATATATTGCTAATTCACTTTGCTTTCCACCTCATAAGACCCTTGAGTTGAGGAATACAAATTAAGCAGTTCTCTCCTTTTCACGCTTTCATTGCTCTAGTCAGAGGTCATTAAAAACAGTTCAAAGTAATCATCGCAAGCCTAATGGTATAGTTTAACATACCATGTCAGATACAGGCTCAATTCCATTAATTAAGGTAAAAGTGTATCTCCTATGCAGGGCAACCTATGCTAGCCTGGTCTGTAACGAGAGCAGGCAACCTGCAGTGCTAATTACATCAGCCTAATTTAAAACAAAAATCGAATCCTGAAACTCAATTATTAAAGGAGATCAGCTGAGGGTTCTAAAAAGAGGGGTGCTTTGCTTCCTGTTCTGACCTAGGCTCCCTTAAAAAGCAGGAAGCAGAGTCTTGGTCCCGGCAAAACCTCTTTTATTTACAGGACTGAGAATTCCTTTCATTCACAGTCAGCAAGGCCTGTCCAAACAGTTTTTCAAAGGAATATTCATCAACACAAACCTTATCTCGCTTGGCAAGCTGCCACGTAACTTGTTTCCAAAAGCAGTACAAGGCAAAACTTGGCACAGAGCAGGGGTGAAAAATCCAAAAATTTTCCCTACCGGTTCTGTGGGCATGGCGTGGTGGCATGGCAGGGGAAGGATATTGCAAAATCTCCATTCCCACCCCACTCTGGGGCCAGCCGGAGGTGGTATTTTCCGGTTCTCTGAACTGCTCAAAATTTCCGCTACCGGTTCTCCAGAATCTGTCAGAACCTGCTGGATTTCACCCTTGACTGAGGAGTTTTAAAAAGAGACTGGTCACCCATTGAATGGTAAAAAAAAGTGCTCCTGTTCGAGCAGGGAGTTAGACTAGAAGCCCTCTGAGGCCCCTTCTAACTCTGTTACCCTGTTTCCCCAAAAATAAGACATCCCCTGATAATAAGCCCAATCGGGCTTTTGAGCGCGTGCGCTAAAATAAGCCTCCCCTGAAAATAAGCCCTCCCCGAAAATATTTAAACGCAGAACTGGAAATCAGGTAAGACGGCAAGAGGAGCCCCATCTTGCTCCATGCACCCCAAAATATTAAGACCTTCCCAAAAATAAGGCCAAGCGCTTATATCAGGGTTTAAAAAAATATAAGACAGAGTCTTATTTTGGGGGAAACACGGTATTCTGTTATTCTATACTTTAGGGACAACTGCAAAAGGAAGTGACATTAGAAAAAATGGGTAGTGAAAAGAACAGAATAATGAAGGAAAAGATGGAGGAAGGAACTATAGTGGAGATTGCTTTAGGCTGCCGGAAGAAAGGAAGGGAATAAATCTAACAAAAAGACTGCATAAAATTGTAAGACAAATAGGTTTCCTAAATAGGAAGCGTTAAGGCTGTGGCAGACAAGAAGCAGGCAAAACTAAAAGACACACGTACACAAGGAATGGTTACACAACAACAGCATTCAGGAGATGTCAATTCTGTTCTCATCTCTACTCTGACAAAGCTATTTATTTATATACACAACTTTATATCGCACCCAGTCAGGGTGGCGACATTAAAAAAAAAACAACCATCCACAAATCTCATTAAAAACAACACCCAAACCAATCATTTTAAAACAACAAACATCCTAAAAACAGCAGGGATGGGACAAGCTCATCAGGACCTCATGGTGTCATCTGCCAAGTTTTCAAACCCAACACAGGCTGCCGTCGGCCAACCTTCCCTTTCAAAACAGGCAAAACAGCAAAATAATAATAGTAATAATAATAACAATAAAAGAACATATACTGGAAGACAGGAATGTCGGTATTTGAAAACCTACAAAGGGACGTGACAAGCATACAGGGTGTTGGCACAAATTAACTGTCAACCCTGAAGCCAATTTTTGACCACTGGAGCTGAGGGACAGGCAGGGGGAATTTAAGATAGAGGGGATTTTTGTAGCCAAAACGAAATACTTTGTCTTGGGAACCAAGGACATTCTCACACCTGGTTGGAAGAAGGCGGAGTGATGCCGCCCAGTTGTCGGATTGGACGGCGATTGGACCATGTGACTGATTGTTTTGAGGAAGTAGAAAAACCTTTTGCTTTTAAGAAGGTGAAAACCGCAGGAGTTTTTCAGAGTCGGTTTTCACCAGGTATGTGCTCATATGATATTTCCAATAAAAGTATTCTTTGGGGAATTAAATGGCCTCGGAGTCTTGCTTAAAATGAATTTATGAGTTGGAACCAGGGGTGAAACCCAGCAGGTTCTGACAGGTTCTGGAGAACCGGTAGTGGAACTTTTGAACAGTTCGGAGAACCGGTAGTGGAAATTTTGAGTAGTTCGGAGTACCGGCAAATACCACCTGTGGCTGGGTCCAGAGTGAGGTGGCAGTGGAGATTTTGCAGTATCCTTCCCCTGTCACACCCACCAAGCCTTGACGTTAAACCGACTCTGAAAACTTCCCATGGGTTTGTGGAGAGGAGGAGGAGGAGGAGGAGGAGGAGGAGGAGGAGGAGGACGACGACTATGGGGTCCTGATGGACTCTGAGCTTGGTGGTTTTCTAGCAGACATTTCATTGCCCAACTAGGTAACATCATCAGTGCTAGAAGGGAGTGGGATGGGGGGAGGGAGGAAGAGGAGGAGGAGAACGATGACTGTGGGATTTTGGAGCTCTCTGAGCTTGGCTGTTTTCTTGCAAATGTTTCATTACCCATCTAGCTAACACCCTTTTGTAGCTCAAGACTTCCTGGATCTCAAGACCATCTCTGTGAGCAGTAAACCTAAAATCCAACCTCTGGGCCTTCAGGTAAGGTGCCTGAAACCTTGAAAACTAGCTGGGTACCACCTGGTCAAAGCCCCCCCCCCAATTCCCTGTTTGCCAGCCAATTTGTTCTCTGTCCACTTACTTGGGGGTGTGAGACTCATCCACCCGATTTCCCAGCTGGAACTCGTGCGATTTGCTCCGATGCAAGACGGTGAAGCCCGGGAAAAGGTGGATCAGCTTCCGCGACGAAGGGGGCGGCGTCCCCGGGGGTTTCACTTTGTTCCTCCTCCTGACCGGCGGTGTCCCTGGAGCCGTCATGGTGGTGATGATATTCGGGGTGCAGGGCGGGGTGTGGGCTGCATGCCGCTGGCGTGGGGAAGGGGGCAAGGAGCGGTGGCCGGATTCCAGCGGAGGGAAGAGTCCCGGAAAACCTTCCACGGTTAGCCTGTCCGTGTGCGCGTAGACAAGCTCGTGGGACAGCGTTGGGTGGCAGAAGTGTGGGATGCACTTGGATTTAGGCTTAGGGCTCAGAGAGAGGTGAGTTCGGATCCACTGCATGGATTCGGATTGGCACACGGAGTTGTTTTCTTTGCTGGTCTTGGTCGTTGGCGGCCACTGGATGGTCCAATCTTGTTTGGAAAGACTACCTCCTGTGGTGGTTGGGGGAGACAAAAAGATGGAAGGAGAAATAGCAATCGTGCTTACAGTTCGAAGCATGTTCCCACACGCTCTGTCAGAACGGGGTGCATGGTTACAATTTCAGTCCACTTTAAACAGACTTCCTAGGCCAGGGGTGTCCTGGCCAACTCAAGACTCGCAGGCTCAATCTGTCCTGTGATGTGGTCAGATCTGGCCCGTGGGGCTGTCCTGGAAAATGTAAGGGGCCGGTCCGCGTCGCTTCAATCCAGTCTACCTGCGTCGCTTCGGCCCGGTCTACCCAACGTGAAGAGGAAACATGCCAGCAGCTTGGGGGGGGTGGCGTCAAGCTAGCCATGCCCACTCAGTCACCCCCCACCCCTCGAGGCCAACCATAGCCCTGATGTAGCCCTCAATGAAATGAGCTTGACACCAGAGTTGGTATTCAGCTGGTTCACACCGGTTCGCGCGTACCGTTTCAAAGTTTGCCTCTGTAGGTTGTAAGACGATGCTGAACTTGTCTGAAATGTTATAGGGCAGTGATGGCTAACCTTTTTGCCATCATGTGCCAAAAGTGGGGGGGGGAGAGCGGGATGGATGCATCTTGCAAACCTAGAGAGCCCATCCAGATTGGTATCCTTGTAAAAGTTGATGGTTAACAGCTTGTGGAATAAGAGGTTGTGCGCCCCCCATCTGCAAACACCCGAGGAACCCAACCAATTACAGCATCTTCCCCCACCCTACCCCACCCCACCTTGCAAAAATGAGATAACTGCACTGCACTAACTTCTGATCAATCCTTACAAGGGGGGGGGAGTGCATTTATGGGTCAGCCACTTACAATTATCCAGGGAAAATGCCATCAGGGGAGGGGGTGGTGGAGGAGAGAGTAATTACTGTTGCTAATTAATGATGATTGATGGATACTAAAGATAGGAGGGGAATGGCTGGAAGGAGAGAGAGAGAGAGAGAGAGAGAGAGAGAGAGAGAGAGAGAGAGAGGGAGAGAGAGATAGCCTAAAGGACATCGCACAAGGAGAACCCCTGTTCAGCTCCTCTTACACCGAGACTTAAGGCATGTTCTTGCCGTTATCAATGTACATTTCCTTGCTATTTATTCTTGACGCCTGTGTCGCAGCTTGATTGGTGATGTAAAAATAGGGGTGTCCCGCCTAAAAATATCTAGGAAAGAGTTGGGAATTCATACAAAGGCATCCATGATGCTTTTTAAGAAGCTTAGCGGAATCGGAGTTGTTCAACGCAGTCTGCAGTCTGCAGATGATGTCTGCAGTCACATGATGATTTCCCGTTTTGCGCCCTTCGGACACGCAAAGTCCGTGGGGAAGCCACATTCGCTTCACAGCCATGTTAACTAACTTAACAACTTTCAGAGATTGGTTTAGGAACTGTGGTTAAGAAAGGTTCCTAAAAGGGGGTAAACCTCACGACTGTCTCGCTTAGCCACAAGAAAAGTTTGGGCTCAATTGTGGTCGTAAGTCAAGGACCACCTGTATTACACACCTACACACCTACGCACGCATGTCCCTACTGAAAGCATCAGCTCGGGGCAAGGCTGCCCAGGTCTTACAGGTTGGAAAATAATCCACGGCTGATTTAAAATAAAATAAAATAAAATAAAGCTTTCCGTGAGCTCTCCTCCTCCACAACTCACCCCAAGTTACTAGGCAACCTACAATTTTATGCAAAAGACAAAAAGAAAAAGAAAAGAAAGAAAAGACCATGAAGCACAGCTAGGTTTTGCGTTTTGAGGGAGGGTTGTTTGGTGGAGGGAGGGAAGAGAAGAGGGGGTCTTGGGGGCCAGATCTGACAGGGAAAGGAAACAAACAAGGAATAGCCCTTAGACTTATATACCGCTTCACAGTGCTTTACGGCCCTCTCTAAGTGATTTTCAGAGCCAGCCGATTGCCCCCGAGGATCTGGGTCCTCGTTTTACCCACCTTGGAAGGTGGAAGGCTGAGTCAACCTTGAGCCTGGTGAGATTCGAACGCCTGGCAGTGGGCAGTTTGCCTGCAATGCTGCATTGTAACCATTGAGCAATCAGTGGAGTGGAGTGGAGTGGAGTGGAGTGGAGTGGAGTGGAGTAGAGTAGAGTAGAGTAGAGTAGAGTAGAGTAGAGTAGAGTGGAATAGAATGGGAATAGAATAGAATAGAATAGAATAGAATAGAATAGAATAGAATAGAATAGAATAGAATAGAATAGAATAGAATAGAATAGAATAGAATAGAATAGAATAGAATTAGAACAGCACTTAGACTTATATTCTGCTTCACAGTGCTTTACAGCCCTCTCTAAGCGGTTTACAGAGTCAGCCTCTTGCCCCCAACACTCTGGGTCCTCATTTTACCGACTTCGGAAGGACGGAAGACTGAGTCAACCTTCAGCCAGTCAGGATCAAACTCCTGGCAGTGGGCAGAATTAGCCGGCAATACTGCATTCTAACCACAGCGCCGCCCCGGCTCTTGAATGTACATTTAAAAAAAAAACAACTTCCGAACCCAAAATAAGACCCTCGAACCCCATCGCCTAATTCAACAGGGGTGAGTCGCCAGGTTGACTTCTCCATCCCAGATGGCCTTTCCCATCGTCGGTCATTTTGCGCGGTCATAAAAGTAACCAAATGAAGCGCTGAACAGCTGAAGGCTCTCCTTGAATCCTCCCATTATGTTCTGTTGTGTCTGGCCTCACGTTGCTCGGATGATGAGAGATTCCTCTAAGATTCTGTCTAAGTGGACAGGTGGCCCATCACCAAATTTTGTTTTTTTGCATGTCCATAAAATTAAATGATTTCAACAGCACGAGTCATTAATCGGACGACAGGCAGAAAGGAGGACAGAAGAAAAGAGTTGGGTGGGGCCCTTGAGAATGAGGAGCCTTGGTGACACAGCAGACTAAAGTGCTGTTAACTAGCACCAGCTGCCTGAATTACTGCAAGTTCGAATCTCACCAGGCTCAAGGTGGACTCAGCTTTCCATCCTTTCGAGGTAGGTAAAATGAGGACCCGGATTGTGGGGGCAATAAGCAGACTTTGTATAAAAAATAACACCGCTTTGGGGGTGCCGAAAGCCCTACTAAGCAGGTATATACAAAAGTATGAAGGCTATTGCTTAACGCATTGTAAGCCGCCCTGAGTCTCCGGAGAAGAGCAGCATATAAATCAAACCAATCAATCAATCAATCAATCAATCAGTTTATCTCCACTGTGGCACAGGAATGATGTCCAGCCTATGCTCTCAGTCCAGAATAAATCTATCATGTTCCAAGGAGGGTTTATGTATTGCGTATGTGTATTATATGTGTAGAGGGATGCGGTGGCTCAGTGGCTTAAGACGCTGAGCTTGTCGATCGAAAGGTTGGCAGTTCAGCGGTTCGAATCCCTAGTGCCGCGTAACGGGGTGAGCTCCCGTGACTTGTCCCAGCTTCTGCCAGCCTAGAAGTTTGAAAGCAGGTAAAAAATGCTTTCGGGACCACCTTTGGTGGGAAGGGAACAGCGTTTTCCGTGCGCCTTTGGCATTGAGTCATGCTGGCCACATGACCACGGAGACGTCTTCGGACAGCGCTGGCTCTTCGGCTTTGAAACGGAGATGAGCAGCGTCCCCTAGAGTCAGGAACGACTCTAGCACATACGTGCGAGGGGAACCTTCCCCTTTAACTTTGAACGGTCTCCAAATGGACTGTTGGAAAGTCGAGGACGAGCTGTACAACCCCACTACAAACATGTTGCAATACACACACACACACACACACACACACACACACACGCTCCGATCAAGATAAACCTTTCGCCCGCCTGCACAGCGGTCTCATTCCCTGCTTTCCGGCCGCTGATCCGGGTACATCCTAATGAAGAGGCATTAGCCGTTTCATAAAAATGACAAATAGGATCCCATCTCTCTCCCCCCCCCCCCCCCCCCCCCCCCCCCCCCCTCCTCCTTCCCTCCCCCAACCCCCAACCCCGGCATTTTTCAGGATATATTTCTGACAATCACATTCATGCGCTCAAAAACTTGATTAATCGGCCTGGCGCTCCCATTCCAATAGGCCCCCCCCCCCTCTCTCCCTCCCTCCCTCTCTCTCCCTCTCTCACTTAATAATATCCCGCATTTAAGTAACGTTCGAGGGGTGTGCTGAGATCACGAAGCCCCCCCCCAATGAACCCCCTCTTTTCTACAGCCCAAACGTGGGGCAGGGAGAAAGAAAAACTGGGGAGGGGGTGGTCCCCCCCCCCGTGTCAAAATGATGGATTGAGGGGCGATATGAAAAGGAAGGAGAGGAGGAAGCATATTCCTTTCCATTATTAATAATTTCCATCTCTGCCAGCCAACGGCGGAGAAGCCAACTCTGTTTGCCAAAATCATAGGCACGGAAGCTTGGGGAGCTGGACGAATCTCTAGGGGGAAAAACAGAGTGGGGGGTGGGAGTGGGGGGGGAAAGAGGATATGTATGTATGCCATTCTCCGCTGACAGGCGTCCTCTGCTCCCAGCTCCCAACATCCGTCACTGGGGCAGGCGTGGAAAGCTCATCTGCCAAGCAGCCATCCTGAGGAACGGAGAGCGTGGCGACACGGCTGACCTTTCCTTCATGGCACAGAACCGTAAAGCCTACAAACACGGGCGTGAAGTCCATGCGGCCTCCCGTTCGTTCACTTGTTAAGTGCCCTGATATCCATCTTCTGTCTCACTTGTCCATCTTCATGGGCAGCTTTATTTAATTAGCCCAAGAGAAAAGAGCCTCGGCAACCGTGAGATTTCTTTTCCTTTCCTCTTTCTTTTTTCCTTCTTTCCTTTCCTTTGCTTTCCTTTCCTTTGCTTTCCTTTGCTTTGCTTTGCTTTGCTTTGCTTTCCTTCTTTTCTTTTCTTTCCTTTCCTTTCCCTTCCTCTTTCCTTTCTTACTTCCTTTCCTTTCTCTTTTTTCCTTTCTCCTTTCCCCTTTCCTTTCCTTTCCTTCTTTCCTTTCCTTCCTTTCCTCTTCTTTCTTTCTTTCCTTTCCTTTCCTTTCCCTTCCATTTTACTTTCTTACTTCCTTTCCTTTCTCCTTTCTCCTTTTCCCTCTCCTCCTTCTCCTTTCCTTTCCCTCCCTTTTTCCTTTCCTTTCGTCTTTCCTTTCCTTTTTCCTTTCCCTTCCCTTCCTCTTTCCTTTCTTACTTCCTTTCCTTTCTCCTTTCCCCTCGCCTCCTTCTCCTTTCCTTTCCTTTCTCTCCTTTTCCTTTCCTTTTCTCTTTCCTTTCCTTTCCCTTCCCTTCCTTTCCTACTTCCTTTCCTTTCTCCTTTCTCCTTTCCCCTCTCCTCCTTTCCTTTTTCCTTTCCTTTCCTTACGTTCTCCCCTTCCCTTCCCTTCTCTTCCCTTCCGTCCCCTCCCCTTTCTTCTTCCTTCCTTCCTTCCTTCCTTCCTTCCTTCCTTCCTTTCCTTCCTTCCTATCTACTTACCTACCTACACCAAGAGCCTTGGTGGCGCAGCAGACTAAAGTGCTATTAAGTAGCACCAGCTGCTTGCAATTACTGCAAGTTCAAATCTCACCAGGCTCAAGGTTGACTCAGCCTTCCATCCTTTCTAAGGTAGGTAAAATGAGGACCCAGATTGTGGGGGCAATAAGCTGACTTTTTATAAAAAAGAACACTGCTGGGGGGGGGGCGCGAAAGCCCTATTAAGCAGGTATATACAAAAGTATGAAGGCTATTGCTTTACGCATTGTAAGCCGCCCTGAGTCTCTGGAGAAGGGTGGCATATAAATCGAACCAATAAATAAAATAAATAAATTCATACATACATACATACATACATACATACATACATACATACATTTGTCTCCTTACCATGGACACAAAAATACTGAAAAGGGCATGCCTATTTTACCAAACCAAATGACAACAGTTGTGGGGAAAAGGCAACAAATGTTGGCATACTTTAAAAAGTCCTGCAGCTGCTCTGAAAACAAAAGAAGGGAGATTGAATCACCTTTTCCTTTCTTTCTATCTTTCTTCCGCTTAAACCCAGCCTTGGGGGGGGGGGGGAGAAATCACATTTGCATTTTCAAAAAGGGCCATGCAGTTCTCCGTTAGAGAGATCTCGCATCATTTCCTTACTCTTTATTTACAGTTTTTTAATAGCCAAATTCCCAACCCAACAAAAGAACCCAAGATCGCACTCTCTGGTTTTTTTACCAGTTCCTTAAGGACAGCTTACACAAAGACTTAAATTAAGTTCTCGGTTCATTATAAGCTCTGGTAGGTTCATCGCCGTTTGTTAAATAAACCACAAAGTGCACTGGGTTCGCACATGAACTGAAGTAATAAAACATGACTTGCAGTCCTTGCTAGATTCACATATTGCATTAACCCCAAACCAAACCAAAGTGTGACTGAGAAGGAGATCTGAACTGAACTTCTGACAGGCCAAATTTGATGGCTTAAGAAAATAATAGAGTTGGAAGGGACCTTGGAGGTCTTCTAATCCAACCCCCTGCCCAGGCAGGAAACCCTACACCACTTCAGACAAAGGGTTATCCAACATCTTCTTAAAAACTTCCAGTGTTGGAGATTCATAACTTCTGGAGGCAAGTTGTTCCACTGGTTAATTGTTCTCACTGTCAGGAAATTTCTCTTTAGTTCTAGGTTGATTTGCTCCCCGATTCATTTTCATCCATGGCTTCTTGTCCTGCCTTCAGGTGCTTTGGAAGATAAGTTGACCCCCTCTTCTTTGTGGCAACCCCTCAGATATTGGAAGACTTCTATCACATCATCCCCTAAGCCTTTTCTTCATTAAACTAAAGGTAAAGGTAAAGGTTCCCCTCGCACATATGTGCTAGTCGTTCCTGACTCTAGGGGGGCGGTGCTCATCTCCGTTTCAAAGCCGAAGAGCCAGCACTGTCCGAAGACGTCTCCGTGGTCATGTGGCCGTCAAGACTTAATGCCAAAGGCGTACGGAACGCTGTTCCCTTCCCACCAAAGGGGGTCCCTATTTTTCTACTTGCATTTTTTACGTGCTTTCGAACTGCTAGGTTGGCAGAAGCTGAGACAAGTCACGGGAGCTCAACCCGTTATGCGGCGCTAGGGATTCGAACCGCTGAACTGCCGACCTTTCGATCGACAAGCTCAGCTTCTTAGCCACTGAGCCACCGCGTCCCACCACGTCATTAAAAGTAGACATACCCAATTCCTGCAACTCTTTTTCATATGTTTTAGCCTCCAGTCTGCTAATCGTCTTTGTTGCTCTTTTCTGCACTCTTTCCAGAGTCTCGACGGTTTTTTTTTTTTAATAACATGCCCTAACAGAGGAGTAGGAAAATTGTGCTCTCCTCGGCTCCATACCCAGACAGCAAGATGGGAGCTGTGGTCCCAAACATCTGGAAAGAAATGAATCGTATTCCCTGCCATATCTAGAGGCAGAAATATCAGACATTTTAGCTTCTTTCTCCCTGCCAGATTGAAGGAAGCCTACAAACGCCCTTCCTTCCCCTCTCTGCCTCCCGCCAGCGCATTATTCCCCGTGGAGATATGTCCTAGGAAATTGAATGGCCCTAATTAATGACTCATTAACTGATACTGACATTGCCCCTTATCCTAATTTATTAATATCAGTCTTGACTCTTCCATCTCTTGCAACTTTAAAAAAAAAAGAAAAGAAAGAAAGATGCGAAGCGTTTTAAAGAGGAAGCAGCCGTATTTCAAGATTGCATTTGAAGAAGTCTTCATGTCTGGGGATATTAAATCTCAGCCGAATCTCCTTATCTCTGGAAACGTGGGAAATGGGATCTGGGGGGGGGGGAGGCTGGATTGACGCTCAAGAGCCGCTGTCTCAAGAATTAGAAACTTGCTGTTAAAAAGTGACACACAAGGACAGACACGTGGCAAAGGTATACTCGACAAAAATCGACATCCAACATCTACAGAGTATTGGTGACGAGTCCGTTTTCGTGGACTCTTGGAGTTTTTCCTCCAATGCCGTGTCTTTGAAAGAAAAGCAGGCTAGGACGATACACACATTCACACTCATCTACTGCATTCTCGCAATACACTAAGCTAGGATTTGCTAAACATAAATTGTTTCAACTCCTACCCTCAAAAGGAGGCTATAGGGCCCTGCACACCAAAACAACTAGACACAAGGACAGTTTTTTCCCAAATGCCATCACTCTGATTAACAACTAATTCCCACAACACTGTCAAACTATTTATTAAGACTGTATTACTATTCTTCTTCTCTTCCTTACTAGTATCTATCTCTTCCCACTTATGACCATGTTGCATGTATCTTTCAATTTATATTCTTTTTATTTGTTTCCTTGTAAGATTTGACAGCTTATTAGTAACCTTGACTATCACTAGGTGTTGTATCTTTTTATTCTCCATGAATGTATTTTATTCTCCTTATGTACACTGAGAGCATAGGCACCAAAGACAAATTCCTTGTGTGTCCAATCACACTTGGCCAATAAAAAATCTATTCCATTCCATTCCATTCCACTCCACTCTAGTCCTTAATTCTATTCTATTCTAGTCTATTCTGTTCTATTCTATTCTATTCTATTCCATTCCATTCCATTCCGCTCCGCTCCGCTCCGCTCCATTCCACTCCACTCTAGTCTTTATTTCTTTTCTTTTTTCTTTTCTTTTCTTTTCTATTCTACTCTACTCTAGTCCTTATTTCTACTCTACTCTACTCTACTCTACTCCTTATTTCTATTCTATTCTATTCTTTTATGTACCCTGAGAGTGTGTGCACCAAAGACAAATTCCTTGTGTGTCCAATCCCACTTGGCCAGTAAAAGTTCTATTCTATTCTATTATTCTTGTACAGGAATCAAGAAGAGTTTCTTCCATTCGCAGCCAATCTTCATAATCATGAAGACTAGAACCTTGCTTTTTTTTTAAAAAAAAAAAGAAACCTAAGTTTTGCTTGCCAGCTTCAAGTCAGACAGCCCAAAGTCTCTCTTCTCTAAGTAAGAACCCTAAGGAGAATCTCTGGTAAAAATGGACAGCTGAGCTACATGCAAGCTGTTTTCCTCTCTCTCTCTTTTTTTTATGAGTGATAAATTTAATGTCATGCCTGAAGGAAGCCAGGAAGGAAAAGCAGCCGAGGGAAGAATCAAATGCGACTGGAAGTATAATTATGGAGAAAGATTTCTTCCTTTTTAACATAAAAAGGCTCTTTGCTGAACAGGAGCAGAGCATAAAGTTGTACCGGGTTTTTCCCAGGATGTCATATAGTTGGCTGCTTCGGTTCTGCCAGCTTGGCTGGCGTGAAATCAACGCAGCCAGACAAAAATTTAATCTCTTCCTCGCCCCATTCCTGGAAGCTCTACTTTCTACTCCCTCCACACACCCCAATCTCGGTCCTCCCCTGACATAAAACAAAGGAAGGGCAAAATATTTGGGTTCGTTTGATAGCGCAATGGGGGATTTTAACGGGCAATGGCGTCGTGAAGAAAGAGATTTCAGGAAGATCACATCGGATGGATACAGATCGCTAGGAAATCTTGGGGATGAGGGCTGGGTGGGAAGGTGGGAGGAAAACCTCCGGCCGGTTCCATGCTGTTTAGAAGAAAACTTCATGGATATGAAGGTTTTCAAGAAGGAGATTGGAGAGCCATTAGTCCGGAATGGTATATAGGATCTCCTGCTTAAGCAGGGGAGTTGGCCTAGAAGACCTCCGAGGCGGTGGTGAAATCCATTTTATTTTTTACTACCGGTTCCGTGGACGTGGCTTGATGGGCGTGGCAGGGGAAGGATACTGCAAAATCTCCATTCCCACCCCACTCCAGGGGAAGGATATTGTAAAATCCCCATTCCCTCCCCACTCCAGGGGAAGGATACTGCAAAATCTCCATTCCCTCCCCACTCCAGGGGAAGGATACTGCAAAATTCCCATTCCCTCCCAACTTCTGCCGGAAGGATACTGCAAAATCTCCATTCCCTCCCCACTCTAGGGGAAGGATACTGCAAAATCTCCATTCGCTCCTGACTTCTGCCGGAAGGATACTGCAAAATCTCCATTCCCTCCCCACTCCAGGGGAAGGATACTGCAAAATCTCCATTTGCTCCTGACTTCTGCCGGAAGGATACTGCAAAATCTCCATTCCCTCCCCACTCCAGGAGGAAGGATACTGCAAAATCTCCATTCCCTCCTTACTCTTTAAGATCTTTGGACTTTGACTCCCAAAATTCGCCCAGCCAGCTTTGCATACCTCAAAGCTGCCAAGGTTGAGGAAACACTGCCTTAGATGCTAGGAAGCGAAAGCGTTCGCCTTGCCTTTCTGAACTTCTGCTTATAATTCCTGGCAACTCCGTGGATTGTCCCTTCAGTTCTCTTGGCAAGATTTTCAGAAGAGTTTTGCCCTAAAGATAGCGCCGTGCTCCTGAATCCTATTCAGAGCCTGAATCCGCGGAGGAAGACGAGCAAGAACTGGAGTCGAGGGAGATCGAGGAGGGCGGCTTCGTTGGTTTCGGAGGAATGTGGGAAGGAGCGGGCCGAGTCAGGGACTTTGAGGATTGGGTCAGCTTGTAAGCAGGGAGAAACATGGGCAGGATGACCAAGAGAGACTAAACAGTGAATATGAGAGACAGGCGATGAGCAAGGATCACCCCCTCCTGATCCTCAAGCATGGAGAGTGGAGAGAAGGCGGGAACAGCACAGGCTGACCCAACTACTCAGGAGGAGAGTGCTCCGCCCCTCTTCACAAGGCACACCTGGGGACTGAGACTTAAGGAGACACTGTGGGGAGGGGCATTTGTCAGGAACAAACACTGAATTCATGGAGTGTTGTATGCCGTCGCTGACGTTTCTTGCTTCCCGGATTAATTGCCTTGTTCCTTTGCTTCCTGAACTCATTGACTTATTCCCTTGCCCTGCGGGATTTCTTGCTTTGCAGCCGTTGTGCTCACAGCGTTGTGCTGGACTACTTGCAGCCAGAGGCTGCTGGATGGGTGTGTGTGATCATTTTGCCCTGGGACTTGCCAGAAACGTGGAAGCATTTGGGGGAAAGTTGGAGCAACAAGGGGTAGTTTGAACTATCAGCTGACTGTGTTGCCTCTGTGCCGCGCCCCGGGTCATCCCAGATAGTCAGATGCCACGATGAGTCTATATACCAACAAAGATTGGAATTATTCAAATTACGGTATTCCCTGTAGCAGTCTAGGGAAACCATAACTAGAGCTTGAGAAAGCAAGCTAGGACGAGTACTGATTCCTTTGAGCTTTTAGTGCTGGGGAAGACTCCTAAGGCTACTGTGGACAGTCAAGAAAAAACAAAAATGGCTCACCGAACCATCAGCCCATAGATCTCCCTCCAGACACAAAGAGCCAGGCTCACATCTCTCTACTTTGGACACATGATGCAAAGACCCTTATGCAAAGATTCCGAGAAAGGTGGAAGGGAAAAGTAGAAGAAAATGACCGGTACCAATAGGGATGGATTCAATTACAGTGACCACGAGGAGTGCGCTATTCAAAGGCTGAACGGCCAAGTTAGAGACAGATCGTCATGGAGAATATCTATGCGGTCACTAAGAATCAACAGGAACTTGGTGGAATGTAATCTGTTGGTCGACTTACAGTTCCTGGAGGGCAGGAATCCATGGCAATTGGATTGAAAGTCTACCATACAACCCAGAATCTGTTCTTTTCAATGAAATCTATCTATCTATCTATCTATCTATCTATCTATCTATCTATCTATCTATCTCTATCTATCTATCTATCATCAATTTATCTATCTATCTCTATCTATCTATCATCTATATATCTCTCTATCATCTCTGTCTCTCTCTCTATCACCTATCTATAATCTATCTATAATCTATCTATCATCTCTCTCTCTAATTATCTATCATCTATCTATCTATCTATATCTATCTATCTATCTATCTATCTATCTATCTATCTATCTATATCTCTCTATCATCATCTATCTTCTATCTAGCTATCATCTATCTCTCTATCTCTCTATCACCTATCATCTATCAATAATCTATCTGTCTATCATCTATTTATCTCTATCATCTCTCTATCTCTCTATCATCTCTCTCTCACTCTCTATCTATCATCTATCTCTCTATCATCTATCTGTCTATCATCTATCTCTATCTCTCTATCATCTATCTATCTATCTATCTATCTATCTATATCTATCTATCTATCATCAATTTATCTATCTATCTCTATCTATCTATCTATCTATATCTATCTATCTATCTCTCTATCATCAATTTATCTATCTATCTCTATCTATCTATCTATCATCTATATATCTCTCTATCATCTATCTCTCTCTATCACCTATCTATAATTATCTATCTATCATCTATCTCTCTATCACCTATCATCTATCAATAATATATCTGTCTACCATCTATTTATCTCTATCTCTCTATCATCTATTTCTATCATCTATCTCAATCTCTCTATCATCTATCTCTATCATCTATCACTCTCTCTCACTCTCTATCTATCATCTATCTATCTATCTATCTATCTATCTATCTATCTATCTATCTATCTATCTA